>JBBKCR010000034.1:8119018-8134439 GCA_037577295.1 Ladigesia roloffi | reverse complement strand
AAAAGATTTCATTTTCAATGTTATTTGATATTGTGCATTGTCTGAATGCTAAATACATTTCTTCACCATTTTGTACAGATGTACCTTTTAGTAATTTAATAATAATAATTTATTTCGGTTTTCAGTTTTGGTTTTTGACCAGGTTGATTCCTTATTTTTGGTTTCTTGTTTCATTCCAAAAAAATCCTTTCAGTGCATCCCTAGTGCCAATAATTCTTTATTTCTCAGTAAAGAGAACAGAAACTTTACCATATCAACTTACTGTATTACTGTATTACTCAAAATATGAAAACAACAAAATGGACGAAAATATCGGTGCTCTTAATGGGTTGTAAACACAGCGTTTTAACCCAGTAAGCCCTTTCTGTTAATGTGGAAATGTTTCAGTAGTTTTTTAATGGGTGCTTTCTCCCAACAACGGAACTCTTTCTATTGAAGTACAGTGGGATTTGGATAATAACTCATACTAGGCCAAATTTTTGATAGGCTTATGATTAATTGTTTCCTTGAACAGGTCAGAGGCACCCAGTGCCTGAGGCACAAAAACCCCAAAACATCCCTGAATCTACTCCATATTTCAAGGTAGACATCTATTTACTTTGAAAGCTACATTTTGTCTTTTCTTAACATAGATTTGGTATTGTTTATCAAAAGTTCTAGATATCTTGACCTTGAAGGTTACCTTGGATCTGTTTTGAAGTTTCCTTGATTTTTTTGACCATTTAAACAATGTTTCTGTTTTGTCATGGGTAACTGTCCTTGTGGCCATAGTCCCATGGGCCTTAAATGTATTAATCTTGGTAACACTGTATTTACACTGACATTTACTGAAAAAATTAAGGTCTTTCAATTTTATTAAATGCAAGGGTACCAATATTTTTGCTTATGTTCTGCAACTATTTTCATTTCACTGTGATGTTGTGGCTGCTATTACCACTTTTGACCCGAGTTTCTGTGTAACGGGGCATTTATCACCAAACGGCTCTAAAGAAATTGTAGTGAAATTCCTGAAAATCGGTGAAATATCCCTTCAGAGCTTTAGCTGCAGTAGCGTGACTACTGTGTCGTTATTTCACATTTCTGCGGACTCTCAGCCCAGCACATCAGTGCTAATTTAGAACAAGTACAAACCCGTCTCAGAGAAGCACTTAATCAAGACCCTATTAGAGACACGGCCATCCATCTATTACTGCTAATGACACTCTAATAGAGTGTGTCAGCGGCTAGGGACTTAAGAGCCCAACTACATGTTTATGCAGCCATACAAGCAGGCCAGGTTTGTTTTAAGAACATTTAAACTGGCCGTTTGGGGTCATTAGATGGACCATAAGTAGTTTGCTTAAAGTTGTGAAGCATGCGTGTGCTAGCACTGTGTGCTCGGTGCTCCCCAGAGGGTGTTTGCGCCTGCTGTGTGTCATTAGACTTGTAATTAATTGCGCCAAGGAAAGAAAGGCACAACTTGCTTTTCCTCTGCTGCACCTGCCAGACATTACAGTCTTTCATATGAAAATCAGCTCTCGGCTACAGGGGGAGTGATGACCAAGGGTTAGGGGTCAGGTGTGTATGTGTGTGTGTGTGTGTGTGTGTGTGGGCTGTGGGATGTGTGGGGGGATTGGGAGGGTATGAATGCTTGCATGTTATCACAGCTAGACCAAACATCTCTTGAATAATCTTCTTCTTGTTTCTAGATGTGTGCATATGTCTGGAAGTCTTACATTGCCGGGGCTGTGGGAACAGCACTGGCCACAGTGTAGCATTGATTGCACTGTGGGTGTTGTGGTTCACAATCAGTTTGTGCATGTTTAAAGGACCTATAGAACGGAATATGGATATATTAATGCAGTTTTAAAATAAAAGATTTTTATAACCAAATTAAATGCAAACAAGAAAATACATAAAAAATCCATTCTTGTCAATATGCCCATTTTATTTATCTAGTCAAGATGCCCATTTTATGCCCATTTAAAAATGTATTTATAAGCTCTGTGTACAGTCTACAGCAGTTTAGCACCACACATTCAAATTAAAGTTATAGGAGTTACTTTATATAATAGTTGTAAGAGATATAGTGAAGGATGGAATGTTCTTGGACTGCATGTAAAAATGAATGTTTCTACAGTATAAGACCACACAAACATCATAAGTGAACTCCTCTTTTTAAAGCAGGGTACAAGATATAAGATAAGTGATAAGATAAGCTTGTATTGATCCCTCAAGTGGGATATTTTTTTGGTACGGCAGAGAGTGGACAGTTCAAGATTAAGAGCAGCAAAATTAAGTGGAACAATAGAATATAAATAAAGAAATAAAGAAATAAAAATAAAAAATAAACCAAAATATGGAAGTCAGGGAGAAATCAGTAGAAGCTTTTCTTGACTAACATTCTCCCCATTCCTTCAAGCTGCTGGAATGTTTGTAATGTGTTCCTGATGTTTTCATGGTTATGCTGTTTTTTTCTATTCCCCATGGGTCTTTGTTTATGAGTCTGTATTCTATGTGAGTTTGTGTGTTTTTAGTCTTAGCGCCCATTAGCTTTATTTCCGCCTGAGTTTGTGGAAATAGCACTGACCACTCACGATTTTTATTCCTGTCTCCTCCCCTGCCCAGGAGTTTCTCATTGTCTAGTCAGTACATATATTCACACCGCGTGTTTCCATCTGTGTTCGTGGATTCTTTATAAAGCTCTCTGTGAGTGCTGAGTTTTGTATAGTTCTTTTGAATGTGACTGTTTGAAACACTTGCTGTTCCATATTGCGTGTTTTTTTCATCACATTTGTATAACATTTGTATTTGTTCTCATTTGTTCATGTGTAACTCTGGGCCCCTTGTTTATGTTTCTTTATATATATATATATATATAAAAATATATTGGATTGTCTTTGGATGTCACAATTACATCCTACAGGCCACTTCTAATTACAAATACACTATATGGAAAAATATTGAGATACCTGACCCGTACAACAATTGGAACATCAGTAATATTGCATTAAATTCAAAAGGTTTTAATATGAGGCACTAACACTTGATACAGCTTTCAGTGGATTTTGGAATTTTTGTGTCAATTCATTCTGTAGATCATTAATGAGGTCAGACACTGATGTTGGATATGAAGTTCTGGCTCACAATCTCTCTTCCAGTTCATCGCACAAGGGTTGGATGGGGTTGAGGTCAGGGCTCTGTGCAGGCAAGTCAAGTTCTTCCAAACCAAACTCACCTAGTCATGCCTTTATGGAGCTCAATTTTTGGACTGGGACACATTCATGCTGGAATAGAAAAGGTTCTTCCCCAAGCTGTGTCCACAAAGTTCGAAGCATGGCATTACCCAAAATGTCTTGATGTGCTGATACATTAATATTGTCCTTCAGTGGAAGTGAAGGGCCTAGCTTAAACACTGAAATACAGGGTGCCAATCATTTTGACCATATAGTGTATCATGAAAAAGAACATTCTTGAAAGTTATCTATAGTGCAGCTTGGAACTAAATTTATCCTTTATCTTTTAAGCAATGAATGACAATTACTTATAAACACATATTCTGAGTAAACTTTGCTTATATAATTTTTTTCAGACTGTCAGAAAAAATATAAAATGCTTGCTCTCCAGTGAACCACGCTACTGTACCCTCAAATAGCAGTCTTTAAGTATATCCCAATTGACTTTTAAAAGTACACTGCATTTACTTTCATTGGGGAAATTGTGTTTGCTAGTTAAACTGAAATATAGTGTGCATTTTTTTTCAACACCCCCTCTTATTTCAGAATCGACACACTGTACATGCCTAAATATTTCTCAGTAATACTAAAAGATGAATCTCAAATCGAAGTCTTGGCTGCATTTACCGAAGAAGGGCAGCCACCAAACAAGGGACGCCGGGGAGCAGCGTGTGCGGACGCTCCCTTGCTCAAGAGAACCTCAGTGGTGTCACAAGCAGCACTAGCAGTCCTGGGTTTCGAAAATACAACCTTCAGATCACAGGGCAGATAAGCTATATTTGAGAAAGGAAATCACAAACTGTGCCAGATGCTGATCCCCCAAGACTTGAGTTGGGAGCTTTTTTAGACATTTTTCTGGGTTGTTGAGATTTACATAGGCAAATTTGTCCAGAATAAAGTTTTCTGACTCTGATGTTGTTTTGCCTCTATATGTTCTCTTTAACTTCCATTTCCAAATCACATGATGCAAAGTAAACATTACAGATGGATATGGATATCTTTTATTGTATTGTAAATCTTTTTATTAATGAGATACATTGTTTATTTTCTGAAATTGTCTACATTCGTCTTGGTCTAAGGTCTAATGAGTCAAATAAACTTGTGTTTAATCTAGAGACACAACAATGTACACCTCTGCTAGCCTGATGCTAACATAACATTAATATTTTCATAGAGTGTTTGTAGAAAAAAGCATTTTCTTGTAGAGTTATTTGTATGTAAAGGCTGATTACAATGAGAACTGCAAAGGCTAAATCATTATGGAAATGACATAGAAAGACACATGTTAATGATTTAATAGTTTTATATTAAATCAAAAATATGATTGATGTTAAAAGGCAGGCTTGAATTTACACAAAAAGAACATTTACAAGCTTCAAAACCTACATGCGTTGTGTGTATGAATAACCTCCATGCTAGCATGTGGAAAGCATTTTAGCATGTTAGCCTGCAGAAATACACTTAAAAAGCTTTGTGAGCCCCCTGTCAATGACCCACACACACACACTGCAAAGCTCTACAATTAGCCCTACTTAACCCTGCACAGCCAGGGGCGTTTTATTCTAAACTATCTCAGGTATGGTGGGGTCCACAGGACGGTGGTCCAAGTCATTCTGGCTCCAACATGGATTTTGGAATGGCTAACGGCTGCTCGACACTTTCTTCGGTGATAGGAGAGGGGAAAGCAAAAAGGAAAATCCCAGATCCATGAATTTAAAGTTGTTTTCATTAGCCCTACCACACACACACACATGGATTGATTTCTCAAGAAAAACAATCTTCTCATTGTCAATGAAGTAAAATTTAACAACTGCGCCTTTCTACTGCAAGTGCCAGGGTACTGCCGTTGATGAAATCCAGACGCTCAAGAGCAATACTCAGAGGGACGGAAGATTTGCTCTGGAAAATGTAGTCTTGCATTTATAATATCATGGCTGCTCTTTTATCCCGGGGCCAGCGCTCTCAGGGGACTAATAGTTCTTAGTCGGTTTGGTGGCCCTTGGACCCTATGCTCTTACTGATGGCAGACATATGGCTTCCGGGTTGGTGTGTTTTGTGCAACAGATGTCAAAGCTGAAGTTTTTATCCATCTTTTTTCAAGCATGCACGCACACACATGCAAACAGACACACACATACATTTTTCACAGACATAAAAATAGTAGTACAGTTCCACAGCATTTCATTTTCTCCATCCTTAAGGGATGAAGATGATGAGCATAGAATATTGGAATCCTCCCTAGCCACAGAGGTGTGGAGGCTGCTGTGTTCCTGTCCTGTTCTGCAGGTGCCTCAGCTGGAAGGCAGATTATTTCTCTTTCATAATCTAATGAATACAGCCCTAAGGAAACACCAATTTTACTGCACTCGTTTTTCTTGCTTTAGTTTTTTCTGCTGTCCACAGAGTTATGCCACATCCTGTATCTGTGAAAGATCAAAAGTTAATCTCAATAGTAGCTTTGCACAGTAACCGTTATTGCAGTTAGTCGCGTTTTCAGTAGTGATATCGTAAAATCTTGCAGTATGCAAACTTTTATGCTACTACGTGAGCATTCTAAATGATGTTAAAAGATGTTTAGACTAATCAATGATCATACCATCATTCCTACACTGGTGACTAGTCCTGGTCAAAACAGTGCAGGCCAGTACCTAACCTTTTTATCTTTTTTAATGTTTAGCAAAGTATCACAACATTTAGCATACACTGTGTCCTGTGTTAGGACAGGTTATGAACTTAGGCTAGAGTGTGATGTATTCAGGTTACCAAATTCATCACTGTCGGAGGAACAGATCTCCGTTATAACTTGTGAACCCGCTGTATATGTTCTCACAATGAGGTCTCATCCTCATCATTCAGTTCAACTTGATGGTTTCCCACTTAGGCCTTTATAGGGGCTGAAAGGGGAAAGTTTCAAAATATTCTGCATGATGAACATTTATTTTTAAGCAGTTTGTGGCATGCAGCGCATCCATGTAGGGCGTCATTAGGACAAAGAGTGGCCAAATACATTTTTATTGTTAGTTTTACCACTGTTGTAATGCAGAATTACATGTAATGGACAACATAACACATCAGCTCATTCTGCATAGTAAATGGAATGGCTATATTAGTGTTACTACTGTCACTGTAAGTAGTGCATAAATAGACCTTGAGTTTTTATCATCACCATTTTAAAGTGTTGTTATGTTTTGGATGTGTGTGTAGGTATGAATATTAAATAATACTTATTGAAATAGAACATAAAATTAACTTAAGGGAACTTACACTGACTACAAAACACACTAACATGTTAAAGACCAGATAGACCATGTAACGCTACACAAAGACACACTCACAGATCTGCTACCCACAAGGGACAACAGAAACACCTGGGATTTTAAAGGCATTTGCATTGACCAGTTATGACTGGATGTTTTTTGTAATTTTGGCTGAAGGAGCATTCTACCCCCATCACCCACTCGTACAGTGTTTGCAACTTACACTACCAGCCAAACGTTTGGACACATCTTCTTATTGTTTTTTCTCTGTTTTTATCATTTTCTACAGTGTAGATTAATCTTAAAAACAAAGAAAATGATGAAGGAACATGGTATTATGCAAAAAACAGTTAAACAGTTAAGCAAACAAAAATATGTTTTTAATAAGGTAATGATGCACTTAGTTAGGTGCTACTTTCCATAATGTGGAGTAGAACTGTAGTAGAACAGGATTACTAACTGTGTACCAACCCAACCATCACAACTGATGATCCTCATTAAAAAGGCAAGAAAGTCCACTAATGAAGTCTCGACGAAGAACAGCTGTTAATTAAAAAACATTCCAGGTGTGAAAAGAGTGTGCAAAGCTGTCGTCAGAGCAATAGGTGATGTTTTCAATATTAATCTACAAATAATAAACGGACAAAATAAAATAATAAAAAGACATAGTATGATAGCGTACAATCTCATCATATTAACAGGGCAAAAGGGGGCATTTAGTGCTGGACAACTAGTTTCTTTCAATAAATTAAATAATAAGAAAATGAAACTGCATTTTATGTATACTCAAGTTGCATTTTTGTACATGTATTATTTTTTTTATCTGAAACAATTAAGAGTACCAAATATGCAACCCCCCAATTCATCATCATACATTTTCATTGCACTTTTACATATAGAGCATATCTGAGAAGAACATTTCCAAGTAGAACATACAGAATGGTTACTGATGCGTACGTAGCATTGCCAAAGATTCAGATTTGCAGTGGAGCAGACAGAGGGAGTGGGCAGCGCGCCGAAAGCAGAAACAGGAGCAGGTCTGAGGACCAGAGCTTGGCCGACTCCCTCCTCCATTCAGAGGTATGGCATCTCTCCCTCACTCAGCTGTCCACATCATCACATAAACACACTGCTCCTTCTCTGCTGAGAACAGGCCTCACATTAAGATTTATTATGGTTAAAATAAACATATAATTAACTTACAGCCGCTCTGTTTCCTCTGCCCGTGAATTTGAGGGGAGGTTGATGGGGGTGGAGTGAATAGCTGTCAGTCTCATTTCCAGCTCTGTATTAATAAATGTGTCTGCAATTAAAGTCTCATTCTGAGCCAACCTGCACTTTTTTTCCCTTTTCCTGCAAATCAACGGCCATGTTTTATTTCAGAAAGCGGCTGTTGGAAATTATAGCTATTATGCATATCGGATCTGTGCAATGTTACAAGCTTTTTTTTCCACTCTGGAAGAAACCTGCACACACTGAGTAGCTGAAGGCTCACAGTCCACAAGCTAATCACCTGCACTGGTGCATAGAAATACTGGTTAATACGCTTCGTACTAGCACTGGTATCCAGAAATCCAATACGCCTGTTTTCACTCAAACTAGAGGCCTTGGATAGAAAATGTGTTGAATTTAAATCTAAATGTGTGGATTAAAAAAAAATTATGTCTACCATATTTTATATATTTTCTGCCACCGTAGCATTCTTTACAGAAGAGTTTGCTGAGAAACTGCTGGTTATAAAACTATATTTTAGCATTAATTCATATTTAACATATTTAATTGCACCACACTTGATTCTAAAATGCCGATCATAGCCTAAAATGCATTATTCAACTACATGGACATCAGAAAGCCATGCAAAGTGATTGAATTATTATGAAATTATAGTCGTGGGTTTTAGGTCCCGGACATACTCACAGGTTTTGTGCCTTTTCAGATGTGTGTGTTTGTGAATGTGTGTATTTGTGTTCGTGTGAGATATGAGATAATGAGTTAAAGAACAACTACATTGTATACATACAATGGCACTGACCCCATGTGTGGTGAAGGCTCTTATTAGTGGGAATATGAATTACCATGGAAGTGCTTTGGCCGCAAACAGCAGAGGGAGCCACTACACCAGAAATGCCAGACGAGGCGCTCTGCCTGCCGAGAAGACACGTTACACATCGACTGACAACTGATATGCCTCAGGTATGAGAGCGTGGCTGGAAGTTGCTGTCGAGACAGTTTTTAAATAGCCTTAAAATGTTCTGCATCTCTAAATGGCCTCAAATTGCATTACAGACGGAAGAAGAAAACTCTCAGCCAGCTCTACTGCCTGGTTATAGAATGTAACACCGACAGCATAGTGTGAAGACTACCTTGCTGACAGTGCAGTTCAAATGAAAGCGTGATGTAAGAAGGTTAGAAAGGCAATTGTCCTTCCTATATTGACATGTGTTATGTCTTCAGCCTGGAAAATGCAGAGGGAAGAGTAAAACTAGTATGGCCTGCTTTAGATGATCTAATATAGAATGTGTTACAAAAGCTGGACAACATGGCCATATTTTTGGCTACTGTGATAAAATTATTTCACATCAGGTCACAAAATGATTTTCTAAGCACATCATAAACATCATCAGCACATCTACAACACACCTGTATGTTTCATTACAAACAGACATAATTAGTGCTTCTTTTGAGGGTTATTTTAGTGGATTTGTGCTTTTGATGGTATATTCTAAATGAGAGTCTTCCGATAAATATTGTGACAAATTGAGTGTCAAGAACGTTACTGGTAGTATTGTGACATATGTTTGCCTACATCTACATGTTAGGCAACATTAGCTGCAAGACAGAAAACAATATAAGACATGTTCTCCTTCTCCTGGCCTCTTCGCCCTCAGTTTGCCACACTGTGGTTTATTTATCAGATTCTGTAACAGCCGGAGCGACACAACAGGCTAGAACTTAGCATGTCATTTGAAGTGCTGCAGGCCCAATATCTAAAGTGCCTGCTCCATCTTGTTCTTTTACTGAGCATATAACTCACCTTATGGTTAAGCTTGCCCTTCATTATGCTATCCGTCTGGGAACAGTCAGTATATGGAAAGTCCACAAAACAGATTTCCCTCAATCAACAAATCCAGAGAAAACATGGCGAGAGTAACTTAAAAGAACCGCAATAGTAGTGTAATGCCTTACATTTTAAATACAGTAATATTGTAATTAAACGAATTTCTTCGAAAGGACAGTAACAAGTAATAAATAACACAATACAGTTTTGAACTTGCCCAGCACTGTCCATTTCTCATACATCATCGCACAAAGCACTGTATTTAACCTAGTGTTGCAGCGGGCAGAGCAGTGTATAGTCTACCTTGTTGAAGAATACCTCAGTGGTGCCACTGGCATTTCTGGGATTCAAACGCACAACCTTAAGATCACAAAGGCAACTCCCTCACCACAAGGCTACCAGAAGTAATGCAGTCAAGATTCCCACATTCGGGTAAATCGCAGAAGCGGAATGCAATAGTTGAGCCTCACCCTAAATTGACCGCCTTCGTGATCATAGAATCTCCTCAGGCAGGTAAATGTTGAAACGTTGGCAGACCTGATGGCGAATGGAGTTCGTTCCTTCCTCTGTAGTTTTGTTTTTTATTTTACGAATTAATCTACTCCAAAATAACTGGAAATATGTATTTGGCCGTGTAAATATAGCTCATGAATCAATTAGTTCATAACACATCCAGTGGAAGGTGACAGTAGGCTCCGATGTTAGATAAGTTGGAGGTTCACTCATCACTAGAGTGCCCAGATTTCGGATTGTGAAGAAGAGGACACCTTATCGCGGACTTCCTTTACCAGCTGGGCCGGTCCGGGGGTGTTAGAACGCGCTTCTCGGCCGCATGCATCTGGGTCCGCGGCCGTTCTGGACTTTTGGGTTAAGAGAGATGTGACAAATATAACGTGACAAATGCTTAGGCAGCTCAAAATCCCGAAGGATTCTAAAATTCCAGGCGGATGTTGGACACAGGTCTCAAAAACAGGACATGTCCGGGAAAAAGAGGACGTCCCCCTACTCCTCTCTCACTGACTACAAGAAGTGAAACATTTTTCACGGACGTTTTTCCTCCGCTGATCTTGCGGTGATTTTGGCGAATTTAGGCTATATGAAGAAAAGAAAAAAACTTTCCGGTTTAAAAATGCAAAATGACGCGCATTACTGACATTTGTACCGAGTAAAATGTTACATTTTTTGTTCTGTAATGCCTTACATTATCGCGTTACAGCTAAAAGCAATGCATTACAGTAACGAGTTACTTTTGTAACGCGTTACTCCCAACACTGGAAATTGACTCCTTACACATCACTCATCTATGTTCCACAAAAATCCAGAGTGTAATACAGTGTCTAGTAGGTTGTTAAGAAGGCAAATCCACTCTCCTTCATTAATATGGTCAGATTCCACCTAATCCTGGTTAATCCATAATGCAGTGCACAGTAATTAGCAAAGGAGTCCCCTCGGGCCTGTTCGCCCCCTCCATGGTGGATCAGGCAGGGCTTCCTCGGCCTGCAGACTCCTCCCTCACTTCCTCACTCCGAGCTCTGTCTGGATGTCCCCTGTGCCAACACGGCTTAACCTGGACTCTCCGTTTGAATTAGCAAAATATGTGACTGGAGTTTTTAAAAATAACTTATATTATTTATTCCTTGTGTTTATTTTAAATGTCTTGGTGTTTTTGGTTCCGAGATGTCCAGTTTAAGACGGCAGCGCTCGTGGCACGAGGACTTCGCGAGAAACTTTTTCAGACTTTTCTCCAGGAGCAAGTCGGTGGACCAAGAGAAGACCGAGACTGGGTAGGTCACACAGTTCTTACGATTTTCTTTTTTTGAACTGTGTCATGCATTACTTGTCTACTACATTTTGGGTTCTTTCCCTCAAACATGCACGCGGCTGCAGCTCTAAGCTTTCTTCACAAGCCAGGTCCCGATTATTTAAGTTTGAGAATACAATGCCATACAACACCTGTCAACACCCTAAGATAACACGTTTTTTTGCTCTAAATAAGGTGTGAAGTGGCATTAGTAAAACCATGGGTAAAACCAGTGGAATGTGTTTGGAGTTAGAAGCAGATACCTGAACTGTATAGGAGAAAGGACTGTCTTCCCCTTAGTAACTCAATAATGTGTTCTTCTCTTCCAAATGGAGGGTGGGTCAGTCCGCATTGTCTCTGACCGTGTTTAATCCTATCACACTCCCTCCCGAGTGTAACGAACTTGACACCCTCTGCAAAAATGAGCTAAATGTAGTTTTTATGCCCTGCAAAACATAAGTGCAGTGTTTAGAATTACACAGAATGTTGCAGAATGGGGCTTAGATCCGCCCCAGGTATAGTTAGTAATTCATCATTTCCCAGCCAGTGCACTGGCTTTGGGGCAGGTGATATTTTAATGGTCATCCTGACACATTTGATGAAACTAAGTGAAGTGAATGTGTGACAGCAGGGAAAATACCAAACTGCAGGCTGGAGCAATGGGCCTCCAGGACTGAGGTTGGGAAGCACTGTTTTAATATATTCAGCTTATCATTTGGGTGTCCTTCTTCCTTTTTTCTGATATATCAGTGACCAGTTTAAACCAATCTCAGAAGTGAGGTGTGTGAGAAACAGCAATTCCATTTTCGAATAAACAGATTCAAAATAAACATAGTGAGTAAAAAGTGAAATATACATATGCTTCCTCTTTTGGACTTGCAAATCCACACACATTTACCTAACAGTGGGAAGCTGAATACATAAGCTCAGGTGTAGGAAAGCACCTGTTTCCATACAAAAGTGAGGCAAACGCCATGTCATGTGAAATGTACATGTTGGGCTAATTGATCTCCACTGGTTGAAAAACTAAAAGCAACTAATTGTAACTTACCTATTATCTCTCCTTCCTGTTTCTTCCCGCAGAAAACGAATCTCACTAGGTGCGACCATGTCATAATAAATTGAAATGAGATACAAGTGTAAATTTATGTCCAAAGCCAATTCTTAGACTGTAATCTGCAGAAATGGGTAATAAACGCCCATGCTTTGATAAGAAGTTGTGGATATAACTGCATGGGTTTTGCAGGTTATAGTCTATTACAGCAAATTCAGTAAAGTGTGCATGAAGGTTTTTTTTATCTGAAATTGTGTTATTCATCCAAAAAGATCCACTACGGTGTTCATCCAGATATGTTTGTGTATTCTTCAAGTATAGTTTTGAATATAATACCAAAAAATCCACATATTTCAGAATTTTATGCCCTGATTCGTTACCTGAGGGTTTGCATAATCTTTTGATTCCTGATCATCTTCTTTTGCCCTTCCAGTGAAGAACGTGAAGAAGAGGATGACCTCCCCACCTGCCAGTCTAAGGAGGCTCACTCGCTGCCTGCACCCGAGCATCACCTCAATACAGAACCAGCAGCTCAGGTACAGATCAGCAATACCCTGAGCCCCCTCTCTTCTGTCTGCAAGCTCTGAAAGAGGAGAAGATGCTAAAGAGACAAAGAGCCTAGGCTGAAACCATTTTGCAGATGATAAGCGGCGTGTTTTAAATTTGTATGAGGATGATTACGTAAGATACATTTTTAAGGACCCTTTGAGGCGTTGCCTGGAGAATGTCTTCCTGTGTCTGTGTAATATTTAATTAGCAAAAGAATTAACACTTTTGTTTGTGACTTGGTGTCCATGGTTACTCTCTGCACTTCCATAACGAGAAGAAATTTCTATTGAGCTCAATCTAGTTCAAACACCATCACTGTCAGTCAGTCACCCTCCATGGAGAATGCTGAAGTTTTTGTTTGCCTTTGGTCTTTTGTGATATTTGTGTGGTCGGTATGTGGTTTGCTACTGATAAAGCCGGAAATTATTTGCGCAATGGCACAGTGGCTACTGTATAGAGGAACTGTGTGGAGGAGTGTGGTGAACTTCTGGAGAAATCCTGAAAACTTCTTATACCCGTACACCCAGCTCCACCTCTGATGCGCAGCTACATCTGTGGAGCTTCATTTCAGGGGCTAAATCCCAAGACTTCACAGGCAATCATTTATTATTGATCAGTACCTGCTGTACACTGTTTGTCTTATACTTCAGCTCTTTATGGTGACATAGCCTACCAGTTCACCCAGCAAACAGTGAACCTGAGCCAATGTTTGTGCTGCATCTGTAGCTTGAGATATAAGCCCAAATGCTGCTTTGATGTATTTTGGGATTCTCTTTCTTCCTCTCATTTGATTTTAGTTCCTCTTTATCAGGCGATTTCCCTCAGGCAGAGTTTGTACTCGGTGGATTTTGGAGTTTTTTAAGCCGTTCTATTTCTCTCCCTCTCTCTGTAAGAGCTGTTCATAAGTGGGCCAACAGCAGCAGAAGTAGAGCCTGGGTCTGCTTTTCCTCCAAGGGTGTTGTGATTGTCAGTGCTCCAAACACCATGAGAATATGCTCATCAGAGCTAGGGACGCTGTGAAACACTCTCTCCTCCCTCATCAGCTTCCTGCTGAGCTTCCTGCCTCACTCACTGTAGGAATGAGAGAAGGAAAGAAGGTAGACTGCACACAAAGCCAGAGTTTGGATTAAACGGTGTGGGTGACTGAGGCACTGCAGTCTATATGTAAAAAATTGAACATTTATGGGAAGCTTTTGTATACATTTGCAATAATTGTGGGACTGCAGTGTGAAGAAAATCACTGATCCCTCTTCAGAATGTTAACCTGCCTTACTCTCACAATTCTTCAACAGCACAGTACAGTGTGAATTAGCAATCTGGAAAACTGGCCTGAGATCAGCCAGCAACACCCCGACACTGCATCTCTTTCATTTTACCCTCCGGTTAGACGCGGTTCTTGTGGTGGATACAGAAGAAACCGTTTCAGCAGTAAAAAAGACTGTTTCTTTGGGTCTAACTCATTGTTTTTTACAGATATCCACCTTCTGTGGAGCTTTATGGCTGGCAAAAATGACTAGCATAAGGCTGCTGCCTCAGATTTATTAGCTGGATTGAATAGGGGCTAGAGGTTGAAAGGGTACTTGTTCCGGTCTCAGTAGTAGATCTATTGTGTGTGTTCACAGGAGAACAGCTGCCTGAGGTGCCCTAAATACACTAATCTTCAAATCTCATAGGCTCGGAAAGTCCTTTTGTGTCTTGTGTGAACTTCTGGAAGACCTGTGCTGGCAGGAGATGTGCTTTCGGAATATTTTTGTTACCATTATACAGACTAAACTAATACTGTACTCTTTATTTTCTTCATATAAGATTTAGATCGTTTATTATATTGCTCATTTATACACTGTATATATGAGTGCGCATATATATATGATATTATATATGACTATATTGCATATTTACATTGTTAATTATTTTTTATTGTATGTTATGTTTAGTGTATTGTTCATTGTGGATATTGTTGATGTTTTAAACAGTTTTGCATGAGAAACATCATTGACTGGAATCAAATTTCTTTTAATGCGCTCCCTTACATACTTTGCCAATAAATGCAGAAATTCTTGATTGAACCTGATACTTTCAGATGCTTAAGATGTGTAAACCTCTAGGAATGGTGTATGGACCCCATTTGATTTCAGACCAGCTCTCTCAGTTTATATAATTTTGTTTTTGTAATGTGAGATGCATCAGTGCTGAGTTTCACCAGTCTCATGTTCAGAGTGTAAGGTGTGTTGTTGAGTGCCTGCAATGAGGTGATAAAAAGTGATCGAACACAAATGTTCAATAAATGTTCATCTGTCCACCAAGCAGTGTGGTAACAATAGTATGTTGCCAAGCAACATTAAAAAAGGATTATTCTCTTAACAACACAATATATAATACAATAGATAATGGTATATAATGGTGTTTGTATATGTGTGTATACACACACACACACACACACACACACACACACACACACACACACACACACACACACACACACACACA
>JBBKCR010000034.1:8093643-8105016 GCA_037577295.1 Ladigesia roloffi | reverse complement strand
GTGTGTGTGTGTGTGTGTGTGTGTGTGTGTGTGTGTGAGAGAGAGAAAGAGACAATCATGAAGCAGCTGTTTCGACAATGGTACTGAGAGGATCCTTGCTGCATGTGACGAAGGGCTGCTGGTAGCATTACAACACAATAGTGCACTCTGTGGTAGAATAAAACCACTACTGTCACACGTTTCAGAGCTGGACTGTGCAGAGTCCTGGAGGGTCAAGCACAGTTGGGTGATTTGTCCTTTCTCTAACACAGCAGGTTAAACTCATCTGCAAGTAGGGGTGTGAGTAAGAGAATATTATAATTCATGGGCCTACACCAGTCATTGGTAGGGTCACCTCCGTGTCTCCGCTTCCGTCCCAAAGCTGCAAAGTACGTTCTGTTATGGTCCAGCTAAAGAGGAACAATGGCCACATGGTGTCTGTCCATCCTGAGCACGCTGTCAGCAGACCTGCAGCAGTCCTTCAGTCCAGAAACCCAACACCAGGCCCAGTTTGTCTGTATCCTCCTGCAGCAGGAGCTCAGTCACCAGGAGGCGCTCTCCACTCAGCAGCTGCTTCAGAGCACGGAGGTGAGACACAGGGAAACGTAGACCCTGACACTTTAAATGGAAAAAATTGAGTGTGAGAGATGTGTTCTGGATATGGCAGCACTGTATATGTATAGGTGTTAAAATGCTTCTGCTGCCTATTATACACACACACACACCCCATTGAATGCAAAAGTGTACAATAAACAAGTGAATGCAACCAATCACTTGCGTATGATGAACACCCTTATCAGGTGAGTAAAAAAAGTATCCACAACAAAATTATTTGTCACATCAAGGATTTACAGATGTAAAACCTCACATTCAGCCCCATTACAATGGAAACAGATGAACAACTCACTCCACAAGTTTCTGTTTTCACTGGCCATCAAGCCATGAATTACCTGTACTGTTTCCTCTTCGTCTTCTTCCTCGTCCTCAACATCACCGCTTCCTCCCATCATGTGGGTCTCCCTCTTGTTTTTTAACGAGTGCAACACAAACGTCACTAACTCTGTGGCTTCATCCTGAGGGTGAATACATAATGCACAGTTTTCCAACACTGTTCAAAAAAACCTTGTTTACCTTCTTTTGAAAATGTACCATTCTTTTGTTTTAAGGTTTAGTTGTAATAGTGACTAAATTAATGGCAAAAACTGATTCTTACTGTGTTATCCTGACTGGGCTCCAATGTGAGAAGAATGTGCTCTTTGAATCTCACACACACCGAGTCCTCCAGTGCTGGTAATTTTCCAACTTAAAAAAAAGAAGTATAGATTACATAGTGTACATAACAGCCATCTCAGTAGCACTTCTACTTTGGGCTGCTCCCAATTAGGGGTCACCAGAGCGGACCAACTGTCTCCAAACCATCAAACCAGGTAACCCAGCTGGTCTCACCATCATCTACACCGTTCCTCTCAATCTTGCCTGTCACAAATGACTCCTAACTCTCTTCTCCATCTATTTCACCATGTGAAAATAAATAAGGCAACGGCTGATGAATAGAAGGAAAACATTGAAAAAATCTCTGTCGCTACATTATAACCTGGTTTTCCACTCCTAGAACGGTGTTACTGAAGCTGGATTTTCTGGTTTTAAGTAGGGATGGGTATCGTTAAGGTATTTTAATGTTATTTTATTTGGTAGTCGATTTTTTTCCTAAAAAATTGTGCGCGCGCGCGTGAGTTATCTCGTGTTGTGTGTGTGTGTGTGTGTGCGCATGCTAGTTCTCATGTGTTTGTGTGTGTTCTATGGTTGTGTGTGCGCGCGAGTTCTCCCGTGTTGTTATTGTGCGCGAGTTCTCTGGTGTTTTTATTGATTTATTTTTCAGTACCGACAACAGAACCGTTAACGTCAGAGCTTATCGATACTTTGGCCTTTTCTAATTAGGCACCGGTGCCGAGTAAGCAACGTGTTTCGGTACCCAGCCCTAGTTTGAAACTACTAGTTAACAAAACTGTCTTTTGTTGGTGCGTCTTGAATTGAAAGGAACCACTGAAAGACTAAAGGTGTTTGGGGCAGAAACTGAAGGGCAGCTTACTTGAACTTGGTTGGCTGACTAAGGTTACCACTGTAAATTAAAAAATTATATACATATTTATTAGACTTTACATCAAGTTGATATTTTAATTGAAATGGGTTATTCTAAATCAATTTGTGACATTTGTTTAATGTGTGCTGTGTACTGCAGACAAGGGTGAGTTCTACAGAATACAATGTACAAAGAATATCACATAAAACAAAGGTTTCAGAGATCAGGAAGTTATTATTAAGTATATGGAAGGCCTCTGTACATCATACACGTGTACAAACATTTGAACACCATAAAAAACACACACACAGCCGCTGTGGCTTACCTGGAGCAAGGTCCTCTTTCTGCAGCGTGTAAGGAGGGAGCCTGCTGGAGATAAAGTCTCTCTTCATCTCTGAAGAACGCAGCTCCTTGTTGCCCTGCTCAAGACGCTCCGCCAGGCCCCTCAGAAACTCACACACTTGCTTATTTACATCTGAACTCACACTTGCAGACTGACAAAAAAATAAGGGAGGGAGAGAAAGCGTAAAATGGTGAGAATGAGATGTCTAGTTGGATTAAATCACTTTTGCATTATAATTATTTAGCATAAAAAAACAAGTGCACAGAGGTATATGCAGCTGTACGTTAGAGAGGCCATATTCTACATTTTGCTCACAGGTTTTCCCTTTGTTATCCCACGTTTTTGTTGTTTTATCTACCAAAAACAGTACGCAAAACATATTGACTGATTTTTACATAACACTATCCAAATTCTCTTTATTCTCAATAAGTAAACAGTTTGATTATATTACTGTGGCTTTAAAACTTTTATTTATAAATATCTTCTGACTGGCTGCTCTGTATTTTATCTCAATGATAAGGCAGATCAGGTTGAAAATTCAAAAACAGTGTGTCTGTTAAATAGGTGATGTGTACATTATATAAACGGTCTGCTATTTATAGACTGGGGAGGAATTGATGTGTATACATACTACCAGAAACTCCTATTTTTAAAAGAAAGTGAATAAAAAAATGTTTCTAATTATGGCCTGTAAGTGTGGCAGAGCTTACAGTGAGAAGGCTTCTGGGTAGACCCTGACGAAGGCTGATGTCACTCTTCATAGAGTCAAACATTAGACTGGGGAAGACGTCTAACAGATAGTCACCCCATGACCTACGAGAGCAAAACCGAGACATGTACAGTCATGCTGAGAGCATGCGCTTCACAGAACACACAACATGTCAATGTGTCAAATGTACATAATATTTTCATCAAACATGTAAACGTGCGACTGTTCACATACGTGTTCTGATATGTGCTGAGTGTGAGGTGTGTAGAGTGCTCAGCTCCTGCAGGGGTGTCTGCCTGGTGGATGGTTCCTCTGGGGAAGTACAGCAGATCACCTGCCTGCACACATGCAGTCAAATATATTCATTTTCTGAAACATTTCTCCTTAACAAAGACTGTAGGAGGCACTGGAGTCTAACTCAGGGCAAAAGGCAACTCCTGGAAAGGACAGCAGTTCATCACAGTACATAATCAAATATTTAACAAATGTTTAAATATTTATGCATTTAACCCATAACCCATGAGTAAAGAAGTGGGCTTCCACAAACAACGAGCGTCAAGGGAGCAGTGTATGGGGACAGTACCTTGATAAAAATCTAGCTTAGTGGTACCACTAGCAGTCCTGGGATCTGAGCCCTAACTCCCTAACCACTAGGCCACTAGCTGCGCCCCCCCAAACCCCCCCAAACCACCCAAAAAAAAACCCCAACAAACAACAGATACTGATTTAAAAAAGGAACTCAATGGACAGCTGAAGGAGCTTGGAACTGAACCTACAAAAGTCTCAATTCACTTTATTTAGCACAAATATGTCACACATTACTAGCTACAAATAAGCAAAAACAAACATATAATGGAATGATACAATTAAATAATTCTTTATTCTCCCAGCAGTGCCCCTGCAATGCCCCGAGTGTAATTACCTTCAGTAAGAAGTCGTGAGTGGGCTTCCCAATGCGCTCCTCAGACTCCAGGCTGTACTCTCTGGCCAGAGGAACCATGGGCTTGTACAAACGCCAGTGCTTCTGCCCCTCCAACTGCAGAATAAACACCTACACAGAGAGAAGAAAACACTCAGGGCTTCAGCTTGGACAAACAATCCTGATGATGAATATCCTGATTCCTGATTTGCTTTCAATTCAAAATATTCACTGTTCAATATTAAAGCACAAAACTCATATCTGTCTATTTTCAGCACATAGCCATCTAGCCCAGGCCATTTACAGTGAACCTGAGTGAGGGTCTCTCTGGACTGTGAGGGTCTCTCTGGACTGCTTTTTTTAACAATACAGGACAGCCAATCAGATGCAGAGTAAGCAAAGACAATTTAAACAAACCAGAAAATGTTTTAAAATAAGGTAACAATGTACTGTTGTCTCTATTTACTTAGTTAAGTGGTTCTTGCCATAATGTGGAGTAGAACTCGGGTGGAACAGGATCACTAACTGAGTACCAAACTGACCATCACACCTGATGATCCCAAACACATTAAGAGGGCAAGAAATTCCACTAATGAACTCTTAACGAAGAACACCTGTTAATGAAATGCCATTCTAGGTCGATTCCTCATGAATCTGAAAAAATGCCAAGAGTTTGCAAAGCTGGCATCAGAGCAACAAGTGATGTTTTCAATATTAATATACAATGTAGGCAATAACAAAAACAAAGGAAATCATTGAATGAGAATCTGTGTCCAAACGTTTTACTGGTAGTGTATAAATATGCATGTCTTTAAAATATATATTAAAAAAATAGATATTTTCAATAGATATGAGTGTGTTTGTGTATTTATTTTAAACATCCAGTCAATACATTCACAGCCTGCATCCTCTAATTATAGTAGCAAACCCCCCAAGCTGGCTGCAAGTGACTGGGACTGCTGCTGTGTGAGCTGGGTTAAGGTACAGTAACAAAAAAAGCTAGTTATGAAATAGTACACATATATTTCAGATTCTCCATTTTAAACCTACACATATTACAACTAGGACCCTGTTGACTGTGAGTACCTCAACATCATCATAGTGCGGTGGTAGACCCTGGGACTCCTGAGGTGTGATGTATACGTTAGAACCAACCAGAGACCCAAAGAAACACTCCAGCTGCTCCTGAATATGCCACAGCTCATCCTGAACACACACACACACACATACATACATACATACATATACATATAAATATATATATACGTACACACAGCACACTATATGCATCCCATTTTTACCCAACATGCCAAACCTGCTTAGTTTCCCAGTCTTGATATTGAGGATCTTGTGTGGCACGCTTACCTTGAACCTCTGAGGCTGGTGGAACTGTATGGTGGCTCCTCTCTGCTCAAAGTCCTTTCTCAGCTGGCTGTAGTTTACACATCCCTCCTTGTTCATCACTTTCTTCTTGCCGTTCACGCAGCGGCACACGTTCAGGTCTCGGGCGTATTCCAGGCCTCGTGCACACAGCTGCTTCAGATCAGAGAGCTGGAAGAGGGACTGGTAATAGGAGCTCAGTGAGGGGTCAGACCTTTGCAGCAGCAGAGGTTTCTTCTCCCAGTACTGCTGGAAGAACTGCTCCATGTCCATGGGGGCGATCAGACTCTGGAACACACTGGCTGGCGAGTCGAAGCACAGTGGACTGTCTGTTTTTCTGTGTTTAGTAGACACTGCTATTCCATCCTCCTCCCCTTTTCCAGGGCTCTTTAGTGCTGATCTCGCTTTCTTTGGCATTTCTGTCAAGCAAACACACACACGAGTGATAGATATTTTTAAAAGTGTTTGAACTTTATGAGTAACTTGGCTTCAAAAGAGTGTCAATTAGAATAAATGAGAATTCCAAAAATGTGCAAAAATTCCTACACAGGTCAGTCACTGAGATGTAAAAGTATTTCAGGCTGGTTTGATGTGAAATGGTAGATTCTAAAGTCACTTACTGTAACAGGATTTAGGAATCATTACACATGTATTTTTAAACACATCAGGTTAATATTAATATAAAAAGGTAAGCATGCAGTTCTACACAGAGGTTTGACTAAAACACATTTTAGTTCTAAACAGTTTCTTGGAAACATCAGAAACAGTTTTCAGGCATTTTCATAAACATGAAAATTTTTAAAAATATAAAACTCTTCAGATGTCTGGTTCCTACTACTAACACTGTAAATCAGATTTAGTACGAATCTAGAACAGTGAATTTCACATTTAACTATTGTAAATGACTATCTGTAATTTAATTATACAGAAGAATATTATGTTTTAACTTTAAGAGAATTCTCTTTGAACTTTAAGCCTTCATCATTTTGCTGATGGTCAAGTTCTGAATGATGAAAATGACAGCCAGCTGTACATGTTGAAATGGTTTAACAGAGAAAATTACGGGATATTTCAGTTTAAAATTATTTAACATGGAAACTGATGAGAAACAGGAGGGTCTGTCATGAAAAAGACCAGAGGACCTAATGTGGTCACAGACAGAACTTATGTCACCAGGGCTTGGCAGTGCCTCTACTGAGAATATTCTCCCTTGTAACTTAAAAAATATTCTACACCGGGGCCACTCAATGTATCCTGAACAGGGGTATTACAACCTGGTCAGGTAATTGCCGTGTTTGACCATACAGCCCTGAAGAGAGTGGTGCATTGGCATCAGCCCTACCATCCCTGCAGGACAACTAGGATAACTGGTGCATGACCAGGCTAAAAAAACTCATTCATGACCCTACTCATCTCAATAATGAACAGTTCAGCCTGTTGAAATCAGGGAAGCATCTTCACTGCCTGCTGGCCAGGATAGAAGGTCTCAGGAGTTTCCTCCTCCAAGCTACTAGGTTTCTAAACATGGAAATGCCGATTTAATTTTATAGTCATGATCAAGATCAGTAACCAGTATTTAACTATTAATCTATTGTTAATCTTCTACCTATTCACAGCACTATGTTGCACCGTTCATTTAAAACATTAATTGAACAGTGTTTGCACTACACTTTCATTGTTATTTATTCCAACTTATTATGCCCATTTAATTGCTAATTGAATTCTTACTTTGTAACATTATGATGCCCTTTTTTGCAAAGTCTAGAAGCGTATCATTATTATTTCACTATAAGTTGTGCTGGACCACTAGGCATGTGACAAGTAAAGATCTTGAATCTGGAAGACCAGTGGGACTTAATGTAAATAGTTAATTCAGCATGCTTTAAAACATGTATGAGTTTAAAAAGTAAACTGTAGTCACTAAGGATAAGTATAGAAGGCAGAGAATGCGATCAGTTATGGTTCTGCACTTACTGTACTGAGCCTGCAAGGACCCACGTGGAACCTCGGAGTCACACTGTTACCAGCCAGCCAGAAACAGAGCTCCACTATCGTTCCACCTGTGGTGTAAAAGAGAGTTGTGCTGACGGCACACAAATACGGTTTACACTGATACTAATAAGGTGGAAGAGGTTTCATATAAGATAATTAATCGAATTATGTTTAAGATTCCAAACTGATAAGATAATTTATGCCACAAACATGCTTAAGATGAATAAAGATGAGAAAATAAACATTTTAAAAGGTAGTAATAGTGCACACAAAATGACTATGACAAAGTAAGAATTACAGATATTATAAAATAACAAATTATTAGCGCAAGGGTTTACAGAAAAATTGAGTGAGTGTGCCACGAAAATGATGAATGCGATAAAATGACATAGCAGCCGGCGATGAGATGACAATTAACATTCAACATACTCCTAAAAAACGATGCACAATCCGAAAGAGACCATAATGACATGAAGGCTAAAAAAGATCACCTTTAATGCGAGGAAGAGTTACGCTGTCTTACTGCCACATGTATAAAGGAATTCCTGTGGCGTTCGGTTCTACATTTGGAGGCGATTAGTAATTTGCTGAGTGAGCAGGCGTGCAGGGATTGAGAGGTGTTGTCATTGATGTTGATAAATATATTGATAATATTCAGCATTTTCTTCTCATATACCACCGCCAGATCTTACACCCAGGAGTTAACCAGCCTTTTTAATTTTCACCCCACTGCCCCAGCACACAGATGCAGGGTACACTATACGGAAACAATAGTGACAATTACACTACAGATTGTGACTAGGGTTGTCACATTTGATTTGAGAAAAACCGTGACAAGGGGGCGGGGCGGAGGCGTGGCTTTATCACGATTTTGACAGAGAAGGGAGCACCTTGGGTAGGCCCTACCCGCAACGCCATACGTCACAGCAGTTCCTCTATAGTGTATCGATTTGGAATCTATAACATCTTTAATGGGAGTTGATTATTTTAATTTATTTATTTTCTGCTCTTTATAGCCAGATTGGCATTTCACTATAAATTGTCCGAATAAAGCTCTTGAATCTTGAAGGCATATCACTATGAAACACAATGTACTTAAAATGTGCTTTCTCTACCTTTATTTACCCTTGAAAATAATGCCAAACACCTTCATTTGAATTAAGTGGCCATTAATTTGTAAACTGATCACTTAATTTTACCTTAAAAGTGGATTTAAGGTATAAGTGGGAAACCCCTTTATCCTAAACATAAGGCAATTTATTCAATTGTCAATTAGTTAAGGGGCACATTTGAAAAAGTAAGGCAAAAAATCAGTAGTTTTGCCCCTTAATCAGTGTACTTTTCCCCTTTATTGTCCTTAATTTTCTGGAAATTAAGATACAAATTAAAGTAATTTTAAGGGGTAAAATTAAGGGGTTTGGTTTCATAGTGTATGGAGGAGTTCCTCCTGTGCAGCTATAAGAGTTTCCACACTTCTTGGCAAGCTTTCCACAAGATTTCTAAGTTTATGTAGGAATTTATGTTCATTTAATCTGTAGTGCATTTATGAGGTCAGGCACTTGGCTGAAATACCTGAGATCAAGAATTTAAAGGGTGTCCCAATACTTTTATTCATGTTGTGTATAAATGATTACTGCCCTGAGGTTGTGTATTTTTTTCTGACCATGGACTGTAATAAAACATTCTGGATTCACTGGGCAAACTTGTGTAAAAGGCAAAGGATTTTAAAGAAATTATATTCATTCAAAGTATTCCAAAGTATCTTCTGATTAATTTAATAATGAACTTGATTATGAAGTGAAATTGTCTTAACTAGTTTTAACTAACTTTTTTAGGTGCAAAAACATGCAAAAGTTAATTTAAATAATCCCTGTACTGCAATGTTCCCTATTTGCACATATATTTTTTCCTTCACATTTTCATGATGTCTTCTTTCTTTCCTTTTTTGTGAAGGAGTGGTGTGCATTTCCACGCATACGTTTAATTCACCATTCATCATTCCAGCTTTCATCCACAAATCCCGAGAACAGTAACCAATAATTCCAAAACACAATAACAGCCATTAATCACACTTTAATCTTCTAATTTATATAAAATAAAAATGTAGTCATCACAAATCAATCTTTGACATGTCATTTTACATCATGTGAAAGTAAGAGTTTTACATGACAATACCAACAGAGATGTTACAGTAACAGTGCCACACAATGAGACAGGCTGA
Organism: Ladigesia roloffi; assembly: GCA_037577295.1. Taxonomy (NCBI): domain Eukaryota; kingdom Metazoa; phylum Chordata; class Actinopteri; order Characiformes; family Alestidae; genus Ladigesia; species Ladigesia roloffi. Next base: position 8,095,393 of record JBBKCR010000034.1, on the reverse strand, counting down.
GTGTTTTATTATAAAACGTTTTCAGTGTGATTTGAGAGCATGCTGGACCTGCATCTCCTCAGGCACAGGCGTGCGGCCCATCACAGCCCCTGTCCTGGGACCTTATCAAGCGCCTCAAAGTACGAATACTGATCTGGGTTTAAAAGCAACAGCCCTTGTTACCTTATTCGCAAACACCCAGGTTCAGCAATCTTACTGTAAAGTTGGAAATAAGTAAGCCCCAGAGTGTATTTGTGTCACTGTGGCACATTAGTAGACTCGGCTGGCGTCTCACACGTGAGGAACTCCAGCTTCTCACACTCTGTGAGCTTCAGCGGTAGATGCTGAGCAATCTCGTTAGGGTCTGTGTAGAAAGCAGGCGGAACATGCTGCAAAGAGAACACACACAACAAGCACAGTGCAAATAAGCACAATAAATCTTAAATAAAAAATTTTTTTAAGGTTGTTACATTTCACAAAAATCAATGTTCGCTTCGATACAACACTGTGGTGTCACGGTTTGGTATATTTTCGGTACAGCAAAAATGCTAACTTTTAAAAGCCAGATCATTTCTTTAACTTTTTTCACTTTTTATATTTTGAGACAATAAAAAAGTATAATCTTGCTTTTTTCTTTTACGTAAAACAATGACGGAGCTATTCCCCATATCTGGAGTTTCTTTTCAGGAGCAAATAAAACAAAACCCCTTTATATCCAAAACCAAAAAGCTCCTGATAAAAATAAATTGGCAACCAATACCTCCTGAAGGAACGCATGTCAAGCATTTCTCAAAAGGAGAAACAAACATAACATTTAACCAGCAAATAAGACAAAGCAGAAAACCCTATATATACCCAACTAAGACCCAACACACCTCTTAACACAAATACCACCCAGCTGGTCCCTCAATTTACTAAAACAAGTCCTGCTGTCAAAATCTAAACCAAACACAAAAGCAAAAGTGACACGGCATGCACTACTCTCACACGGGACATTCTAATTGTTGTTGTTTATTGTTGTGGGGGCTATTTTGTGTACATGGGGGGAAATTGTGTTATTATGGTTACTTGGTTTGTTATTGTGTGTTTGGTAATGTGTTTTAGGGAGGTTAGTGGTACAAAGGCAAACATGGACGTGAATCCTTGTAGCCTTGTCTACCTAAGCTTAGTTCCAGCATTGGGATGGCTTTGGCCTATGCGGGTGATACTCACTGTCGCCATTCAACCAGAGGGGGAACGTGACCCCCTCACATTTCATAACTATTCATTTGGACCCCACCACATTAAACCAAAATAATTAGTTCACCAGTGCTGTTGAATCTGGAATCTTTTGCGAAAAAAATCTACTACACTAAATCTATAGAAGAATACACACACCACTGGAATTCTGAGCAGCCTGTCTCTTCACTTGCATACAGTGAGTTGGACCCAAACCCCACCCCCACGCGTCCCCCTCACATTTATAATGCTTCTGACGCCCCCCGTGATACTACTAATGTGGCTTCCAGAAGTTCAGTTCCAAATAAATGATTGGGAAACTTCTGTAAGTATGTGTGAAGTTTCTCGAGGTAACTCTATTTATATCGAGGTAATGTTATTATTTTTTATGTTGTATTTTTTATGAATCATTCGGTTTCTATTATGTACCGAACCGAAAGCCTCGTACTGAATGAATACGCGTATCATTACACCCCTATATATATATATATACAGTGGGGAAAAAAAGTATTTAGTCAGCCACCGATTGTGCAAGTTCTCCCACTTAAAATGA
>JBBKCR010000034.1:8077023-8093543 GCA_037577295.1 Ladigesia roloffi | reverse complement strand
ATCAAATACAACTCACTCATTTTTACACCATGTTATCAGACAGTGAATGGTTGGTCTTAGGACACTGATTTCTGTAACAGATCAAACAGATAAAACCATCTACACAAAGCAGCATGTTTGAATATTTTGCTCTTATTGTTGCTACTATGCTCTTTTTGCCCTGGACAGACAATTAAACTAGGAAGATCATGGACAGTGGGAAACCTGTGCATGCACATCATGTTTTTAATTGATAACCTATGCGCCTATACTGCCGGATTCAAGTTTGAAGGCATGAGCATGCATGTAATTGCATGAAAAAGAGTTCTTGGTAGGTCTGCACTGAAAGCTAAAATCATTTTAAAAAAATACAAATTAAGTGATTTAAGTTGGCCAAAGGGAAAGCCTTTGCAAGAAGATAAGCAAGAGAGAAAAAGAAATAGTCAGCAACCCCTCTATAACAACCCCTGCCAGAAAAACAAAGCAAAAATCTAAATGAAACAAATAGTATTAAAACTAAGTGCCTAATACAAAGCTATCCAAAATGTAGACAAGACGAGCTTTATCTGAGAGTAGACTGAATTCAGCAGGCAGCAACAAACCCAAAACTATCCAGACCACTTACAGGCCTTAATAAGAATAAACTAAATGTTTTATCTGACTCTAAGCATGACTGAACAGACACCATCTTTTAATGACCAATGATAAATAATGATAAAGAGAATAATTACCATTAACTTGAAGACTTAAGGTTGAAGAAATATCCTCTGATGGTGGGGGTATCAGTCTGGTCACTGTACAGTTATAAACACCGGCATCAGTGCTTATGACACTTTTTATCATCAGTCCAGTGGGGTCTGCACTCACCTCAAACCGAGATTTGCAATTCTGGATATATGTGTTGTTTTTTTCAATAAAATATTTACAGAGAACTGTCTCTTCATTCTTTCTCCACAAAACATCAATCTTATCACCATATTCAAAAGGTGAAGGGCTTGGTGGGAAGACTCTATCTCCTCTGGATGCTATAATAAACTTTTGTCCATCTGTAGAGTGAAAGAGTCATTCAGTGCAGCAGAGAAAAGCAGTGACATTTTAAGAAAACAGCTGTCGCAATGTTTTTATATTTGGGTTTTCATGACATGGTTCCCAAGTGCATAACTGTTTTATTACTTTGTCCTAAATAAGAAATATAAATACTATGTTGAATATACTTCCCAATCAGATTATGACAACAAAAATCAACACGTTCAGCAACTGTGAAAGAAAAAATTACTTACCCCCAAGCACTTGAAGATATAAAGGAGCTAAGGGGATGGAGTAGAGAATCCTTGGTGAAGGGTCCATTTCTTATCAGTTCCTGCATCTACTCACTCTGCTAAGTGGCAAGATGAGAGCTGCTACAAATTACTTTTGCAAGCCCTACACATGCGTCTTCACAATTCAGACACCCAATGGCCTTCATAATTATGTTAATCTATTAGACTGGATAGGTTCACATTAGCATTTATGGGGAGTTTTTGAGTATCAATCGTTCAAGATCAGCTCAGTCAAGCTGACTTCATTCATAAATGTTACCAACCAGCAGCAACAGTTACAAAAGTTTAAAAGATGTGCTCAGGTAACCACATTCATTAGATCTCTTACTACTTTCCCTTTAATTTGACTGACCTGTAGTGTAAAGCCCCACAGAGACAGTACAGAAATATACACTATTCATTCAGACAAAATAAAGAGAGCGGACACACAGGTTGATGTATATGTTACTTTAATACGTGTTAAAGGAATAATATTTGCGTCAGCAGACAGTGTTATGACGTAGGACTCTTTGAGAAGGGCAATGGCAAAAGGGACCCCTTTCTACATCAGGGTTTCAGTAAGGCAAGGCTGCATCAACAACTGGGCTGTAACAATCAAGTTCCAAGCATGGCATCATACAGTACGAGTGACACTAATCGGGTCGAGCACACATTGTACAAACTCTTTTAAGGGGAGACAGAGGAGTAACCCATTAACGAGACCTCTTCAAAAAGCCAGTGGACATACATTCTCTTACAGAGCAGAACAAAAAGGTGTCGCCTTTTCAAACGGGTGCATAATCCAGGACCTTAAGACTCAGTTGTAAAGAAGAAGAAAAAAAAGAGGGTTTGGCAACTTCGGGATTGCTGCAGTTGGTTTCCCTGGTTTCTTCAAAAAGGTGATCGGATGTCTGACGATGGGGCGGGACTACGCATTTACTGAACCAGTGAGGCGATATGGTGATGAGGCTATGAGGCTCTCTATGGAGCTTAGGACCCGTCTCCTAAGGATGACAGGAAATGATTATAAACTGTTTCGCTGTTGGAAGCAGCCCCAAAACTCCTCCATAAAAAGCCATCCCGTACAGAAAGACTGGAATTGGAATTAGAAAAATACAGGTACAAAATCCATTACATTCAAGAGACAATTCTAGCACAAAAGGGTATTATAACCATAAGCTTTATAGCTAATATAGGAACTTGAGATTTATAGAGGCATCTTCTACAGTATATAGAAAAAAAAGGACAGTGACATTTAAATGGACAGGGAAACCTCATCTATGAGTCATGCGAAGGATGTTCGAGTAAGCACGTCATCGTTCAAGGCATTATTTTATAATGACAAGTTTTTTCAATGCAATAACTTTCCTCAAGTTTGAGGAGGGCTAAAAGGAGAACATTTCATGAGAAGGATTGTGGGTGTCAGAAGTGGGGGGAATCACTCTGAATGTAACATTTTGGTTTGGGTTTAAGGTGCAATTTTTTTTTTCTTTTTCCTAAAATAGGCATTTTAAAAACACTCTATACACCACGCCAAAAACTGCAGAGAAAGGCTGAGGAGATCCATCAGAAATATAGAATTAGTTGTGCTAATATAATTCATTTATTACCTGAAAATAGACACGCTGACTAGACTCAGCTTACCCAGCCTGCCTTTCTGCACCATCAAATTTCTTAAAAGAGACAGCATTCCCTTTTCTTTGGCAAATGGTGGAAAAGACCCATGTGTTAGTCATAAGCATGTACGTAAGTACAACTCAATGTACGCTTTCTTCCTTTTTATCGCTCTTTTCTTGCTGGGAAGAACTTATCTGGGTGCGCACTGAACACCTGGGAAGACTTTTAACTTCATTTAAGACAAAATGTTTGGAAATCATTTGGATCTGCCTTAAGGATCAAGCAGCGCCTCCTTGTGGAAATACTGGAGAGTGGGAGCAATTCTGATCACATTAGCAAACAATTCCGATTCTAATAATCAATTACAATAATCACAATCTGATCATTTACCTCAATAAAAGGTACGATCAGGACAATCTCAGTCCAAATGCATTTGAACATTTTAACATTTCAGAGCGAGGTGTGGCCGAGGTCTGCGGCGAACCTCAAATCAGATCATAGAGGCAACAGGAGTGATTGGGCTCTCGCGGAGCGGGTCGGTGTGAGCAGGTCAATTCCATTCAGCATTTCAGCATCTGACATTAATGTTCAAGCCTCTCAAATGTCCTGTCCAAATACAATGAGGTGAATTCCCTTGGCTCTGAGCAAATGCTCATGATGTGTAAAGAACACGGGGACATTCAGACTCTTGCAGATACATATACACACTCACACAGACACACAGACACACAGCTCACTGTGCTCATTAGACACCAGCCAAACATGGCAATGCAAGTCACCTCACATGTGCTCTCCCTTAAGTAGGGACTATTCCTCTAGAAGCGGTGCATTATTTCTCAGTGCTCATTGGCTTATCAGGTTGAGCTTCTGATAATAGTCTTTATCCAGTAGAGTGGACCTCAGGGTGAGGTTTACAACAACAAAGACAAAAAAAGCCAACAAGTTAAAGCAGAACACAGTTAAGGGCTAAAAAGGATCAAATACAGTATACTATATTTTGTCTTAAAAAAGAAAATGTAAGTGTTACTTACAAATTTAGAAATTCACAGACATAATTTGGGGGGAAAATTTAAGTTATGGGAAACAAAAATAAAAACATCAGCCGACTTAGTAAAAAGCGTAATAAATGGCATTGCAGCAGACTACTTTAGATTTTTTCCAGACTGGCTTTGAGAGTTCCTTCATCTGGACTCCCTTGTAGGTCAGGAGCCAATATGAGTCACGGCCTTTGATTCAGACAGGCGCTGGGCTGGGATGAGCTGATTGTGAATCGGAAAAAAGAAACAAAAAAAGAAACAAAGTGCATCAACCCAGAAGCGCAGCCTGATGGGCCATGTGAGATGCACGAGGGAGAAAGAGCACAAAGGTTCCCTGTAATTATTTCTTTAATCTCTCCACCTCTCTTACCTACCTCCTCTTTCTCTCTCTCTCTCTCTCTTTCTCCCCTGAAATCCCAGGAATGGACAAAAACAGCAGCCAGGCTGTTCTACCTCTGCTAGCACACAGCAGAGAAGAAGGTGCAAAACAAGCCCCATGTCTCGGATGCCTTCGCACCCAGAGGGCAGAGCCAGGAAATGCAAGTGGATCAAAAACAAAAGATACAGTGGAAATCAAAGAAAGCTGATCAGAGAGAAGACGGGGGAAATAAAACACATAACAAAAAAGCATAAACTTTGCCTGAAAGTCTCATCTACTGTGGCTAAAAATTAGTGCAGTGTCTGTTACGAAACTACCTTAAGAAACTAGTAGCACTCTTTTGGATTAGCTATTGAGACTCTACGCACTCCCACGAGTGTGTGTATACACACACACACACAGGCACGTGCACACACACACACACACACTCATACACTGCAGGAAGGTCAAGTATTGACATAAAATGCATTGTATCATTCAAGTATACTGCTCTAAAAAAATCAATTTATCTCTATAGCTGTGCACGTGAAGAGTGGAAGGGTGCCCAGTACAGTAACAGGTTGCCATTTATAGCGAGAAAAGGAAAGAAGATGGCTTCTGACCAGGTCAGTGTTCAGTCACTTAGTAACTCTGTTAGCTTTGGATCACAGATCGCCTCTCACAAACACACTTATCCAGTCTCTCCCAGCCTCATATCAGGCCACTTCCTCATTGCCCAGGAGCCCTGCGACACCAGGAAAGCTCTTTGAGCTTTGGTGGACACACATGCCTGCAGCATGGGGCCTAACACAGCATTAAAAAAGGTCCTTGGACAGAAAGAGGCATCTAGGCATTAAAAGTGTGCATTGTCAGGGTGAAGCCTGCACTGAGAGGGACTCGAAACTTGCGCGTAGAAGCAGGCTTGCTGTGAGGTATGGGGGCTATTGAGCAATATTAGATACACACAAAGACAAAGACACACACTGCGTGTCTGCTTGGTTCCGGGCAGGAAGAAGAACAGGAAGCCACAAGATTTTCCTCTAACAGAGAGAGAGTGAGAAAGAGAGAGAGAGAAAGAGAGATAGAGTCAATGAAAAAGGGACCAAAAAAGAAAAAACCTGTAGAGATAGAGAGATCCTTTTTCAGTATGCAAATCTTGGCTTTGCAAAGTGCAGCCTGCTCCTTCACGTGTGCGCACCATTGCAGGTGGAGGAAGCGAACCGGGAAACGGCGCCGGCCTTCCCCCTCCACGGCCCAGTACCGTCAGTGAGGTGTGTGGAATAATCATCTGTAAAGACGGAAGAGTCTTCTTCTAACTCTTCCTTTGTAGAGTACTCCTCACCGGGCCTTGGTGAATCCGTCACACTCTTTCTTACTCTCTCTCTCGCTCTTTCTCTCTATCTCCAGATGCAAGCTCCAGAAGAACAGTTAGATACTAGCCCCTGTAAGTCCAATTCCAGACCAACCCAGACCACAGAGGGTCTAGAACAGGCTGAGCCTTCACTGGTCTGCGCAGGAGATCAGCACAGCCGTCTGAGGAGCCATGTCCTTCACCTGGCCTTCAGAACGCTGGCCTCTGAAAGCACACACACACACACACACACACAGTTTTTTTTAAGTCTTTTTCTATGTGTGGACTGACACTGCAGAAAACTGTAATATGAACTGAGTCCACTATTTATTTGTGCTGTAAGAATCATCACTACTTTGTTTTTCAATAAATGAAAACACCAAATATAAAAGAAATGGTTACAGATCAAGCAAAACTGTTAATGTATTTTTGATTTGTCGCAATGTAACAGTATAATCTCCTTATGGAATATTATTCATTTTGTGCAACCATTTTATGTGTCTGTGAGTGTGTGTGTGTGTGTGTGTGTGTGTTCAGCTGCATACCTGTGCACGTTCTCCATTGCTGCCACCTCGGCAAGGGCTGCCAGGCTGAAGAAGGCCGGTAGGCTGTCCGATCCTTCAGCTCCAACCGCCTCTGCTGGTCTGGGGTCAGTGTAGCAGCTCTCCTTGTTGCATATAGTCTCTTGAGTTAATGGCTTTTCATCCTGATCCTGGGTCAGCTCCTTGGCTTTGTCTGCTGGAAGAACACAAAGCCACACTCAACATATTTCCTTTTATTAAGCTAAATGACATGAAAATGTCGACCTGACCTTTGGTCTTCAGATCTCATAATCATGCCAGGCTTTAAACAGGCAGGAACTGTAAACCAAAATGTTTTCTGCGCACCCACACACACACACACACACACAAGTACACCCACACACACTACTCACAAAAAATTAGTGCTAGGCTTTCAGGTGTAAATGTAAAACCTTCACACTACAGGAATATATCTCATGAAAGACATCTACGTAGAAGCATGCAATGCTGATTTCCTGATCTCAAACAATTTATTGAAACAAAAGCCAACAACAGTGGTGCGCATACCACAACAGAAATAGTGTTTCAATAACGTGCCGTGTGCCTGTACACATCAATTTTATAGCTTGACAGCAACATCTCGTGCTGTTCATAAGTCAACTTATTCCCTACTTAGGCATGGCATTCCACTCTTCTTGAATGGAGGCCCTCAGGTTATTGAGGTCTTTTGGTACAGAGTTAAAAGCCTCAAAACGGCGACCCCACTGACCCCACAAGTGTCTTATAGGATTCAGGTCTGGAGAAATTGCAGGTAACTCAGTCCACTTTTGAGGTACCTCAGTTCCTAACAGCCCTTCCCTGATGATGCCACCTTGATTAGCTGGAGCAAGGTCATCCATGAAGATGAAATTAGGCCTGTGTTGTTCATGCAGTGGCACAATATCTGGATTAATGATGTTATTGAGGTAGGGCTTGTCACCGTATCATGTAAAAAGTGTAGGGCAGTTCTGTATTGACTAGACACACTGGCCATACTGTAACACCACCACCATCAAATTCATTGGTGGCCATTATTACCGCTCAGCAGGAATCGACTTTCATCAGAGAACAGTACTTAGGCCCAACCGGTCCCTTGTCCAGCGATGAGGAATGTGGCTGGTGGTGTTTTCAGATACCCTTGCAAGTCACAGATCACGCCGATATAAATGATTTCGAATAATTTTAGAATAGTGTTTTTGCCAAAAAGTCACCTCCCTATTGTATACATACATTTATATATTTATATTTATATTTATATGTATACACACGCACACACGTGTATATGTATAGCTATAGAAAAAAGTTGCCAATGGAAAAATCTGTTATAGCTGCAAGTACTGAACTGAATAGCTTTCCCTTATTTGCCTAGAACTGATTCATTTTTTTTCTCCTAATATCTAAATAGACATCTTATTCTTTAAAGCATAATATTTAGGAAATGACAAACAAAGTAAGAGAATTGTTGCAGCATTTACAGAACTTGAATAATTCAAAGAAAGCAAATCACTTGTTCACTTTTGAAATGGCAATAATTACCTTTAACAAACTTCCAGTAGTGTTTTACCATCCAGCTGGTCTCATTGTAAGAGGAGTTTGTGGATTACAGCAGTGTGTTTATACTTTTCCTCAATAAATAAAATACGGTTCAGGTGATCCCTAATCAGTCCCTCATAAAGCAGAAGGCGGGGCTTGTGTAGGAATTTACCAGACACTGGAATGGTGGTCACACTCATATGACATAAGCTGATTTTAAAATAAATGAAAGTCGTCATTTATTTTTTTCAGAGCTCTATGCATGAACACACACACACACACACACACACACACACAAACACACACACACACAATGTATTTCATTTTCCTAGTGGAGTGTTTAGTCACCTGCCCTCTAAGTGAACCAAAAAACATAAAACAACTTGACTGCAAATTCTCCTACACTCACAGAGCTCAAACACACATTTTCACAGACAGTGGGCGTTTTTTCCCCATACGTCTGCCACAATCTGAAATGTCTGCCACAGTCTGAAACAGGGAGGATATGACTCACCCTCTGCTGGGGACAGTCGTCCGTCGGCCATGCGCACCAAGTGAGTGATTTTACTCTTCCTGGCTTTCCTCTTCTGGCTACCCACAGGCACATCACCTGCCTTGCGGGCGTCGGGAGAGAGAGGGGCGCATGAGGCATCTGGCTTCACTGTGTGCCCATCCTCAGCATCCACAAGTTCAGGCTGAGCTATGGCTATCCAAAAAAACACACACACAAAACAAAACGATGACATTATTGGAGAAGCAAAATCAGCAAGGTTACTTAAAGGCCTATCAGGTTTAGTATTGCTGTGTTTGAGCTAGAATAATACAGCTATGAAGTCCAGACGGGCCCCAGAGAAATTCAACGAATGAGTACTTCTTCAATTGAGAATTTTTGCCTGACCTAGATTCATTGTACAACAAACAGCTCTGAGACTTTTAAGTTAACCACTGAATAAACACCTCTCACCACTCTCCTTTTTTACCACTCTGCCTACAAAGATTTTTCACACTTGCACACGTGAACGCACACACACAAACAAACACATGCACACACATGCAAGCACATACATATACACACACACTTATTCACTCCGAAGACAGATCAAGTAAATTACACCAAAGGCACATGTTTTCTCGGTCACCTTTGTCCGAGGTACCCGGCTTCTCCTTTTTGTGCTTGTACTTGCTAACAATCTTGTGGAATAAAGTCTTTTTCTGAGATGGGGATGGACCTGATTGTAAATAAAACAGGGAAGAGGAAGACAGCATGCTATGTTAGGTGATTCCCATGATGTGTTCTACTATGGAAGTGAGCATCTGCTGTTGCCATGACCAAAACGAGCAATGAGTGGATTCACCAGGAGGAAGTTTAAACCTGTCCTATGTGCTCACCCTTGCATGATGTGGGAGGTTCAGAAAGACTGGCTGGGTTGGCTTTCTTCCTTTTTGTAACCGCAGTGCTTTTTTTGTCAAACGTTAGGGGACTGTACTGAGGCAGGCTGTTGAACTTTTTCTCAAACTCCTCCTCCAGCTTTCCTAAACTGCTGTAGTAAAAAAGAAACAGTTAGAACTAACAAACGGCCAACAAACTCACTACAATATACACAAACATCCATAAAAAACAAATCTAAGCAAAAAAAAAACAAGGTTCCTCATATTCTGCCCCATTGCAAACAATTTCAAACTCTATGTCCACAAATGCTGAAAATGTTGTTTCATAATTACTTTTGCTTCTAATTTCCTATTTGAATACAGAATAAAATGTGCCCCTCCAACAACATAGGAGGCCTGCTTGAGTCTGTTTTAAAAGATCTTTTTGCAGTTATATGTCAAAACATACTATGGCATAGTTGGGGAGCATCACAGAGGGTAGAGAATACTTGCTAAAAGTAAAAAAGACAAAAGAAAGTGGCAGTGAAAGGGGCTCACCCTGGCACCGTTTCATCTTTAGATTTGGACTTCTTCAGCTTTTTGGGATTGTTGGCGACTGGCTGATTGAAAGTACAACTTTCATCTGTCCACCCTGTTTCATGCTCAGACACCGTGCCCCTCAATGAACCTCTTTTTCCTGTTGGACAAACACACACACACACACACACACACACACACAAACAAACATACTTATGAGAAATCAATCATTAACGCCCAGACAAAACCACTAGGCAATATCACAATTCATACTTGCCGTACATTACTTTGATCAATTTTGTTAAATCTTTTACTTAAAATAAGCCCAAAAGGGTCCTTAAAATATTAGCAATATAGAAGTTCACTCGTTGAACATTATATTTCCAGAAAGGAAATGTACTTTGTATTCTTTATTTTGTGCTTTTTACAAATTTCTTTCAAAACATAAATTTTCATTTCTGCATTTGGTAGACACTCTTATCAATCCACCAATAATGCTGGATGATATATATTGTACTCAGCACTAACTCCATGCAGAACTGTTTCAGAAAGCTGTTCATAAGCCACGAGGTAACTCCATTACCTCTGTCCACATTGGCCCGCAGTGATGTCAGCATCCCTTCAGAGACAAGAGTCTTGTACAGAGCTCCCTTACAGCTGCGCTCTGACTTCCTTGACGCGCAGACCTCACGTTTGGGCTCACTGTCCCTCTCCTCATGCTTGGCTAGCTTGGTCTCCAGTTCACTTTCTTCTCCTCTGGCTAGCTGTGAGGCCTCCTCCTCACCTACTTCCACTGGCAGCAAGGAGCCGGTCTCTTCATCTTCAGCTGGGGGTGGTGTGGCACTGTGCTGAGCCGAGACTCCCGTGGAGCTAGGGGGCTCCACCATCACCTCCATTTCTTCCTTGCACTCAGTTTTTAAATCTGTCTCATGATTAAGTGGACTTTCATTCCTTACAGTCTCTTGTGGTTTGCAGTCCTCACCACTGCCCTTCATCTCCTGCTCCGTCACCTCCTCCTTGGCCCTGAGCTGTTTCTTCACTTTTGGTTTGGTCTTTTTCTTGTTCAGTGGAGGCTGGTCTGAGGGGCTGGTGCCGTCCTCGCTGTCTGAGGTTCGAGCTCGTTTCTGCGCAGTCTCCTCTGAGCCAAAAGCCCCTTTGGCCACTGCCTCGATGGTGTACATCAAGCTCTCCAAGTCTGAGCTGGACGCCACTCGCTTCTTGCAGGGCTTTTTGGGTGAGCCGGGGCTCTTCTCTGCTTTTGTTGTGTCTTTGCATTCCTTGGGCTTCCTCTTTTTCTTCTTTTTTGTTGGCTGACTGAATGTGGGGGCACTGGAGTCCACGGGAGAGGAAGAGGTAGAGGAGGATGAAGGCAAGGTGGGGCTGGCATGATCAGAGTTCTCTTCATGCTTGATGGGGTCTGCATTAGCAGTGCTGTGCTGGGCACAAAGAGAGGAGGAGTCCACAGCAGGCTGAGAGGAGAGAGCCTCCAGTTTCTCCGCCTCAGAGGCCAAACACATCTAATGCACATAAACAAACAAACGCACACACTGACATAAACAAGACACCCAAACATAACATCTGCTAGAGTCATGTACGCAATGGCCACCAGGTGGCAACATCACAGTCAAAACAATGCTAAAGCAGATTATGTAATGCAATTCAACAATGATAAAAAAGCACTGATATAACTGTTGCTCCGGACGTCAACCAGTCAGTGTGACAGTGCTACTTCACGTAGTATTTGTATAATAAAAAAGGCATCTGCCAGACATGTGTGCATAACTAAACTATTCCGAGTTCAAGATCACCCCTCTGCTGCGTACCTCAGCAAGCTGGAAAAGAGCAGACTGGCCACACTGCTTCCCCTCAGAAACTGAAGTCTGAGAACCACTGGAGGAGATCTGAAACAGTGAAAGAGGCTGTGTAAAAAGAGAGCATGGTCTTCTGCAACATTTCACCCAAAGGATACATGATGCACACACAGGCCTTTCATGACAAATATATTTTACTACATAAATGAACAATATTAACCCCATTATTACTACTTTAAAACAACAACAAGTGCTCAGCTGCAGTATTTTACTGAATTTCACCTTATACAAACTGGGGAGCAAATTTGCTCTGATATTATGCAAAGTATGGACTACCTCTGGCACTATTAATATGTAACCATGCTCTCAAAACCTCAGTAAACTTGAAATTGGTAAAAGACCACACAACACAACCATATTCAATATTGAGGCAAAGGTTGGACAAACAACATCAACAAACTGACAAATTATATCAAGCCCAGGTCATTCTGTTTTGGCCAATTAATAAAGGTCCAAATATAACGTAACATCTCTGTATATGTAGCATATACTTGATCACAACACTCATGCATTCCTGGTACTTAATAAAATAACTGAAAATCAGCCTAATCTAAACAGACATACACTAAAAAATGGGAAGATGCTTAAGTAGGTCACAATTTATTGTCCAAGGTAATGTATCATGTGCTACAGATACAGCAGATAAGTGACTAAGCTTAATAAATGATGGTGTTTCCTCCATGGTTCCTCCAGATTCCTGGTCTAAAGCTCACAAATGGGCAGGATTGGAGACTCTACCTCAGCCAGCTGGAAGAGTGGAGACCGCACACAGCTGCTAGGAAGATCAGGCGAGTTGGGCTGAGACGGGCCACATGCCTGAGAAGGTGAAAGAGAAGAAGTCAGAGAATTGAGAAGAGCAGCATGTAGAGGAATCTGAACAGATGTTGTGTCTCTCACATGTGTGGTGGAGTGAAGTGGTTTCCACAGGAGCCACTTGCTCACACAGCAGTTAAGTGAACAAGTGAACATCAGCATGCCAGCCATGTTGGGAATGGGGCTGATTCAGTCCAAGCAGACTGATTTAATTAAAGCTGGAAGTGTATGAAACCTCCCCAGATAGCACAAAACTGTTATCATGATTGCCATTGGCTTGTTTGTGCTCTGAATTTTGTAGCACTTAATTGAATATGGAGTGTGCATAGGGAGAGTCTGTTTTAAAAAAGTCAATACTTTTCTAATATTACTACACAACCATGTTTTATGACCTCATGTGAATATAAGACTCCTACTTTTAAATTAGTTTGAGGTAGGCAGATGTCCTAACTGTGTGTGAGTTTCAGACATCCTGTTGCAGGAGAACTGAAAGGATGTAATGGAGGTGAAACAACAGACTCCGATCACTACTATTATTTCACTATATTGCACATAACTAAAGCTGTCAAATGGCAAATATTAATTTTTTGTGCCTTACTCGCATATAAGACCTAATTTTTCAAATTAAAACACAGTGCATTTTGCTAAAGATAAATAAAACCAGTAGATAAAATAAGGTAATGAGAATATATTTTTTTATGTCAGTAATTCTAAAACATACGCTAAACAGGATGGACACATTATCACTGAGGTCCATCCGAAAGCAACAGTGGCTTCACGGTCCAACCAGTAAGGTAATAGATAGCATGTAATCATTAGGGCTGCCCCCAAATAGTCGACTAACGTTAGTCGATATGAAAAAGGCTTGGTCGAATACATTTTCATTAGTCGGTTAGTCGCAAAAAAAAAAATAAAATCGTGAAGTTACTTAATTAGGGCAGTCAGTGTATGACATCAAAGCAAAGCGAGAACAACTATATGTTCGATCCCAAGTTGAACCCAATGCAGGATGAAGAGGAGTCACCTGCAGAAACACCTTCACGAATGCAGCAAGGGGTTTCTGAATGGTTAGTCAACATTTTAAATGAATTTATTTCTTGTTGCTTATGCACATGCTCATAAAACAAGCAGACAAAGTGGCTCAACAGGTGGTTCTACGCAAATTTCTCCGTCCTCTCGTCAGGATAAAGGAGCCGTCCAAAACGCTCATAGAAGCATGTGATTACTGACACCAAAATCTTTCAAATGACATGCAGAAAATAGGCTTGGGCGGTACTACGATAATATGGTATCCGACGAGATCTAAAAATAACAACAGTATCAGTTTCAATACCGTTATACCGTCGTTAAAACAATACACTCCGTCCGTTGGCAAGTCGAGTAACTGTCCGACCCACGAATGGCATGAGAAGCTGCATGAACTCTGTGTGGTATTGACCAATCGGCGATGGTTAGGGGCGGGATTTGGATTTTAAAACATGGCGGCACTCATGTGTGCGGGGCTGGACTGGAAGCCTGCACCAAGATGGACTCGAGAGATGCCGTGGTGAGCTGGACTGCTCTCCCCCAGTAAAGGAGCGGGTCGTGGAGGCTGGAGCCGCACGGATGGACCGTGTGTTCACCTGCTTGGAGGCTCAGAACACAGAAGCCGACAACCGCAAGAGCTGTAGCGCTCGGAGTGAGGTAGTGGTTTGGCTCTCCCCCAGTAAGGAACTTTAAAGGGACTTTCGTTCACTGTGGAGCCGCAGGATTGGACTGTGTGTTCACGTGCTCGAAGGCTGGAAACACTAAAGTTATCGATCGCAAGAGTTGTGGAGCCTGGAGTGAGGCAGCTGTTTTTGGTTTTAGTGTTTTTTTCTATTTTGTGTAATTAGCATTAATAAAGTTTTCTTAAAAGGATACATTTTGTCCTGCTTCTTCCAAAACGAACCAACCAGGGGTACAAATTCGGTTTGTTTTTGGATCCCAGTGCCCTTGTAGTCCACTGGGTGGCATAGTCGGGTCTAGATTTGGCCTTTGCCTTTGCCCATCACATGATCCTTAAATCACAATTCTTTATTATTCACGGTAATACCGTATATCGAGGTGAAATAGGGAGGAGGTATGACGGTATCAAAATGTGGATACCGCCCAAGCCTAGTAGAAAACAGTTGGATGTTTGTTTTATAGCACTTGGAGTGTTTATAGGAGCCCAAATGGAAAAACACCAGGATGCAAAAAGTGAAATTTGCATAATAAAATATCTCGTTTGAATAAATGTAGCGTTCCACCTTGCTGTCAGTTTTGTTAGTTTCCCTGCTTAGTCCCTACAAAAGCACCTAAATTATTAACACCTTAACTGTGACGACCAACTCCACACATTCATTACGATCATGTTAAATGTGAACATTTATCTTTAGTCCCTTCTGCAGTAGTGTTTTGAGATTAGATATCTCACCTCTGTTTGGGGGGCTGCTGGGCTCTTACTTTCTGCACTTTTAAGTCCTTCAGCAGGCTGGTGCGGACAGGAGGAAATCTGAGGACATAAAAATGCCCATGGCAATAAATTATACCTTCATTCCCCTTCGTGGTCAAGATGCTACATGACTGATAATGAGTCTGCATGCAAAAGAGTAACATAATTGGGCTACTCACTTCAGCCAACTGGTAGAGGGCGGATATCCCAGAATGCTTAGTGACATCTGTAACCCCAGTCTGTGAAGGGCTAGAGGAAATCTGAAAACAAATGTCAAATTAGCAACAAATCATAAAACATGAAGCTAAAAAATACCTCTAATACCTCTACAAATGAAATGTGCATTTGATGTTAAAAGTCAAAACTAAATGGTTTCAGCTGACCAACAAATGTTGAGCCATGGTTTCTTATTAGAGCTCCCCACTAACCCTGGTCATAAAACTAATGACATGTGTAAGTAATTTCCCTCCTGAGGGCACACAAAGACAAATTACTGCTGAGTGCAGTAGCTGCAGAGACTGAAACTGATATTAAGTCCTGTCTGAGAACACAGTGGGTCTAAAAGTGTCTGACAAGTTGGGAAGCCCAGTAAAGTTCCTCCTTGCAGATGTTTTTGACAATGTTCTTCAACTAATGGCTCCTAAACGCAGAGGTGTGGGTCACATTCACATCTGCAGGAGGATGCAAATCCTTTGCATTACCTTGATACCTAAAACAGTGCAAGCTTGCCGCAATGAGTACAATATAAAAGCATATTTTTGGTACAAAATGAAAGATGAACATGCCAGGTAGAAGAAAGACCACAAAGGCAAAAAGTGTACGGCAGCTAACAATATTCATTAGGAACTTTCCTTTCTGTTGAATTGCAAGGTGGAATCCTCTGTCACGACTAGTCAGGCTTCTGCTTTTGAAATTGTTTCTCCAAAGTAGAGACAATTTCTAATATGATGTGATACAGCTCATCCATAAAAGTCAGAGATGTTGCTTATTGTTTTTCGATGTACCCCTATGGCACTCTTTAGTGACACAAACACAGCGCTGAGGGCAATTAGGATCACTTAGCAGTAGCAAAACGGAATTCACTGCAGATTAACAAGAGTGAGAGGAGTCCACAGAGAGACACCACGCACAACCCTGCTCAGAGTGAATAAACATTAGGCCACACTCTTTACACACGCACACACAGGCACACGCACCCCAACACAAACATACACACGCATACACACCACCTATAGCACTATATGCACACGTTTGCACACCCACACACACACATGCATGTGCACACATTCACAAACATACAAACACCTAGAGTAATATAAAATACAAACACAGGTAAGTGAACAGTGGCAGTTCTGTTGTCTGATCTGAAACAAACCCCTGAAAAAAAGATTAAGGTAATTCACTTTAAGGCTGTTTACATCTATTTTGGGTGGAATATTCTGATATCCTTCAATACAAAAATTCTCCCCTTCAGACGATCTGTCAGCAGTTGGACAGACTTACATTACTGGTTTACATTCTTCACTTCAGTTTAGCTGAGTGCACACTCTGCGATTTTAGCACCCTCCCATCCTCCTTCACACACTGCATGTTCTGTGGTGTGACATGATTTTCCATGTCTGTGAGCTGGTCCAATATTTACAAGCATGTTTGAAATTCTTTGCATCTTACCAAACACACACACACACACACACACACACACACACACACACACACACACACACACACACACACACACACACA
>JBBKCR010000034.1:8033751-8054234 GCA_037577295.1 Ladigesia roloffi | reverse complement strand
GTGTGTGTGTGTGTGTGTGTGTGTGTGTGTGTGTGTGTGTGTGTGTGTGTGTGTGTGTGTGTGTGTGTGTGCGTGAACTTGCCCTAAGACCAGCTGCAGCTCAGATTAACTGTTGTGGAGTTTTCTGCTTGACCGGATTGTTTCTCGTCTTCAGCAGTTTCCTCTCTGACAACTCTCATGCCTTATCAGAGCAGCACACGCTTTCAGAACCCTTTATATAGCCCCGTTGCCATTGCCGTCATTCTAGATATACGAAGGAGGGAGTCAGAGTCATGTAAGAGAGAGAGAGCGAAGAAAACAGAGAGAGAGAGAGAGAGAGAGTTCGAAAGAGAGAGAGAGAGAGATGGATGAGAAAGATGAGAAGGTGCCACTAAGATCACTTCGTTCATTACCATACACAGGTGCAACTGGTGTAGTTAGGGATCTGCCCTGCAATCATTGGACTGTTAGTGGCACCACTGAGGTAACTTCGAGCAAGGAACCATCCCCACATACTGCTCTTCAGGCGCTATGTTCCTGGCTGCCCTCTGCTTCAGATGTTGGTCACACTGTGGGCTGTATGGAACATCTCATATCATAAGTTAGAATTAATCTAGCCTCTTTCTGCCAGCCCCCAATGACCATTTTATCCACATAACTCATATTATTATTGTGAGACTGTGTTGGGCTGCTAGTGAGCAATGAAAGCTGAAAGGCAAATCATACACATATTAGTCATAGAAAAAATCTATCAGTGTTATGTATAGTTTAATGAAGAGGCCCATGAAATTTCATATTGTAGCTGTGGCTAATAAAGGGTTAAAGGTTTAAAGTCACTTTTACTAAGCTACAGTGTGGGCTAAAGCCTCAGGAAGCTCTATTGTCATCTCAGATACAGCAGGGTAAGGACCAGCTCCCCTCTCCAGCCTGTAGGCTGTATGGCCGGATATTTGTGTTTGTTTGCTGGGCCTCTGTTTATTCTGCCGTACCCGCACACGGATGCCTGCCATAGCGTGGGAGCTTCTGGGACCACAATAAAGTCTGAGCTTCATAGGCAGAAAGAGCGGAATCCAACTGAACTCACATTCAAGAATCCATAGGTCATTTTCTGTACGTTAATGGTATTCTTTAAAATATGGGTAATAAACAGTCCCCCCTTTTTGTAGCCAAGGCGTGATTGTTGTGTAAGGTTCGCTTTTTTAGTTTTTACCACCTAAAATTTACCGCTTAAAATTAAAACCTTACATTTTAGATTAAGTGGTTTCACACATATGACATAAACCTAAAGGGGTTGGTTTCAGAAATTAAACTTATTTCAAATTAAGGGGAATGGTGTATTTCAGGGGTAAATTAAATAAATTTGACGTATGTTGTGTTTTGTAGTGTGATGTATTGATCCAAATACTCATATAAACAGAGTTGAGCAGAAAAAGTAGTGATGCTGTAATAGTGAAAAACACATAACAACACATAAAAAAGTAATAGAACATATTTAACATAAGACCTTCACTACTGCTGTAATTTTTATTTCAGTTCACTCTGTCCCTTGGAGTTACAGGTTAGTATATCTCATAAACAGAATCTCCCATTGTTTGAATGAGGTTTTTTTTTCTCTCATGACCTGCTTCAGTTCACTGTTGCTCCTGAAATTTAAATCCAGTCCAGCACCAATGCGAAACCAGCTGAGAATGTGTGCACTACTGAACAAAGTGTAACACTGACAAAACTCATCATAGCAAGACTGGCCCATCACAGCATTTTTATCAGTCTACTCAGGCTTTAGTCATGTTGAGGGGAAAAAATGTTTAGAAAACCCAACACGGCATTTATACAATGACATTTATATGATGACTTTCCATTCTCTTGTGTACATTGTTTGATGCAACATTCAAATTCTTCTTCTTCGTTTTCTTCTTCTTCTTCTTCTTCCTCTTCCTCTTCTACTTTTTCTTCTTTTTCTTCTTCTTCTTCTTCTTATTATTGATGTAAAAGGTTAAAACCCTAGGACGGTTTTATTTTATTTAAACTTAACCCATGTAACCAACATTCTCAGTTTGTTACAAAGTTTTATGTAGTGAACATTTCTAAGCAGGATAGACATGTTCCAGTTCAACAGTATGTTTTTACACAAAGGTTTTAGACTAACCTTATAAGATATACATTTTTTAGTTCCAAAATTGGGAAATTATTATGGCAGAAAGTGGACAGAACCAAGGCAAGAGCAGCAAAAATAATATAATAAAAGCTATACAATAGCTCGTATGGAGTATCGTATGGAAATAACACTATGCAAATAATATAAAACTAAAAATATATGGACATTTGTATGTATTAGGGGTGTGCAAAGTGTCGCAATTCATATCTGTATTTGTATTTGTTAAAAGGGAAAATGATTCTTATTCGTATTTGTATTTGTATTCGTGTAAAATTCCTATTGCAGTATGTGTGTGTGTGTGTGTTAGTTTATGTGTGAGGTCAACTGTGAGATGCTGATTGTAAAATAACACCTCAACACAGTACAAAAAAACACAGCTTACTCACCTGTCAAAACTCCACATCACCGATTTCACACATACAAGACAACCAGAAAGACCTCAGCTTGACTATATTTGAGGCTAAGGGGGAAAATTAGAAGTGCGAATCAGATCCTTCACCAAATCCTTTCATAAAGAGACTAAGTCATCTGGAGCAGAGAGACAAAAAGAGAGAAGGATGCATGAGCAGGCAGGCAGGCAAACAAAGTGTGGATCCTTTAATAAATAATTTGAAAGTATTAGACTATGTTGAGTCTCAAAAATGCACATTGTGTTTCAATTTACTGTGTGAATACACACGGTATCAAAACATACAGTAAAAATACAGTTTAAATGCAAGACCCCTGACTAGCTTCTTACTACATTTGGTCATGTAAGGTTTCAGGAAAGTTTTATTCCTCTTTTTTATATTAATCTGAATGCTACTTAGGTTCTCCCCGTGCTAATCTACATGCTATGAATTTAAGGGCTGTAACTTCTGTGATGCTAAGCTGAAGCTAAACTTACATCTGATAGTTTCACCATTACCCTCATTAAATTTAATTTAAGTTGTGTGCTACTTATCAAAATTATGTTTAGGCTACCAAATACTTTTCCTTCTGTGGTAAACTAATTTTTTGCATTGGAGAGTAGCTGCTAACTGAACTGGTTTATTTTTAGATGTAGCTTTTCTGCTACCAGTTAAAACTGAAATCCTCCGTTTGATGTAGTTTTTAAGGAAACTGCTGACCCGTTGCTTGCACATTTCCATGTGTTGGCAGAAAACATGCACAAGTATTGAATCATCACAAACATTTAGCTTGGTAACCAGAAAACCCACGCTTCTCTTTTGACAACAACATGGGTTTACTTCTTTAAAATCAGCAGCCCTGGGTTGACACCACTCTTAAGGGGGGCTGCTTCTGCTTTGGAGGGGCTCTTTTTTTGCATGTTTGCATACTTGATGATCAGAGAGTTTCCCAAACACATCCAAATAACCACAAACTTCCTGTCAAAATGCTTTAAAAGCTCCATTCCCCATGTTAAACACTCTGGCTTAGTCACTACAGCTATGCATGACTCATAGCAATGCCAGTGATACTGATCATCACAGTTCAATATGGAGCCAGGGCCTCCGTCTTCCAATATGCAAAACATAGATGGGAAAAGAAGCTTTTAAATTGCTGCGTTGTAGCACTTCACTCCCCACTGATCTCAGATGGCTTTGAATACTGTGGGTAAAAACAGTGCTGTTCATACTTATTTGTAGAAGATCTGTGAAATGATGTGGCTCATGTTGAGATGAACACGATCACCACATCTCTCAGCCTTGGCAGCTGCCTCGCTCATTTACCGTAACAGAGTTTACCTAACAGGACTGCTGGGACAGAAAGCCAGGCCAGAGGACTTTCTGTAACTCTCCATTTCTGACTCATTTTTCTTTGTTTAATTATTCTGATTCTCTCCCTTGCTGAGCCATTACAGCGTGTTTGACATCTGCAGGTCAGAATAAGGGAAGAGGAGTCACATGCCAAATGAGAAGACGCACATTCTGCTGTTATTTCTGAGCTGTAAAAGCGCAAATCAGCGATTCTATAGGGCCTCGGGTCAGCAATTTTTACTTTTTCACCTTCTTGTTTCCTTTTACCATGTGGATTAGTTTTGACAACAGGTCACTGACATTCCAATCAATCTCACTCTTATATTTCATTATTTTAAATGCATTTAAGCCAATTAACCAAGTGAAGCAGGGGGCTGCCACCAACAAGGGGCGCCCTGACACTAGCAGGGTTGGAATTCGAATACGTGATCTTCGCCAGCTGCCCCAATAATCCAGAATATTTTTTAATTAGCACTGAAATATAACTGATAATGACTATTATTATTATTGTTATTATTGATGCTTTTCATCGTTGTTTCAAATGTTCACATTTTGTGCAATTCAACCAAGATGCCTGAACCTGGAAA
Organism: Ladigesia roloffi; assembly: GCA_037577295.1. Classification (NCBI taxonomy): domain Eukaryota; kingdom Metazoa; phylum Chordata; class Actinopteri; order Characiformes; family Alestidae; genus Ladigesia; species Ladigesia roloffi. Next base: position 8,049,774 of record JBBKCR010000034.1, on the reverse strand, counting down.
GGGCACCTTTAGGATCGTTTCCCTCCACTCTGATGTTCTGACAAACTGAACTACGACCAACATAAATACCTGAGACTCATAGTTCACACAAAGGTCAGTGGTCACAAACCCTGGCCCTGAAGATTGACTTTCCACCTCCAGTCACAATCTGCAACTCCTGTTCTGGCTTATGAATTCTTCAGAAGTCTCTAATTGGCTGGAGCATAAAAGGCCAGGGGCAGCATGTTTGGAACAAAACACAGAAGAAAAGTACACCAGGGTTGGTGAGCACTTGCTGTAAGTCCACTATATGTACAAAAGAATTGAGACACCTTAAACCCAAAAGGAATTTAATGACATTGCTTACAAATACAGAGACATTTATATGGAGTTGCTCCCCCTTTGCAGCTATAACATCTTCCACTCTTCTTGGAAGGCTTTTCACAAGATTTTGGAGTCTCTGTGGGAATTTGTGCTCTAAGGGCTCTATGTGGATCTGTTAAGTTGTTAAACAACAAACTCATCCAGTCACGTCTATATGGAGCTTACTTTGAGCACTGGGACACAGTTACGCTGGAATAGAAAAGGTTCTTCCCCGAACCTGGCCCACAAAGTTTGAAGCCTGGTGTTGTCTAAAAAGTCTTGGTTTTGTGAAGCATTAAGATTGCTCTTCACATGAAATACAGTAGCTCAAACCTTTCAAAAGAGGTCAGTCCCATTGCTTTTGTCTGTATAGTGTATCATGCTCCTAGCCCCATTTTACTTCTGTTTTAGACACTAACTATAACTGCTAGTGACTTATTTTAACGTTTTAGACTATCCTGTGCATAGTTTACATTAGTTACATATCTTATAGTTCTATTTCACCTGTTACATCAGTTATTTTTTAACTATTCTGCAGTACACCATCTCCAACCAGCTATCATTTTTGCACCACTAGCCCTTTTGCCCTTTAGCCTTTAGCCTTTAGCCATAAGCCAGCTATCATTAGTACTTCTCTGCTATTGACTCAACTAATAAACACCATGTCGTGTTTGTCTGAAGATCCGAAACCTGCAGGCGATGCGGGTCTGGCTACAGCAGTTGAGAACCACGCTGGAATCTCGGGCCACCTCTCGCCTGTCCCAGGTTAGTTCTTGGCCTGAAACTAGCACTCCGACAGCAATAACCTCAACCCTGCGTGTTTCTCTGTCCAGGTCCAGCGCACCTGAACCCTGGGTGCAGCTTTAACAGCGGAAAAGACGCCGGACCGGGATCTATTTCCCACCACCTGCCTTCGAGCTCTAACTCGCAATCGCTTCTCTGCTCTCCAGGAGACAGCCCGCGACACACTGATCATCGGAGACTCCATCGTCTGGCACGTCCGTGTTACCACAGCTAAAGGGAAGGTGATTGATGTCGCCACATAGGTGCCTGCGGTGCTGGGGAAGAACATCGGAGCTGTGGTTCTTCATGCTGGCACCAACGACACCTGAAGGAAGGAGACGGAGACCCGGAAGGAGGACTTCAGCCACCTGGTCAAAAATGTCCACAGCACATCTCCCACATCAAGAATCATTGTGTCTGGACCACTTCCCACTTTCCGGGCAGGAATCAAGAGGTTCAGTAGACTATTTGCTTTCAATAAATGGTTGCAATATTGGTGTCAGCAACAGAGATGACCTTTTATTGATAATGGGATTGTTTTCTGGGAATATCCTAGGTTCGTCCGCCCCGATGGCCTGCACCCTCACCGAGCTGGAGCTGCCGTTTTTTTGGACAACATTTCCAGGACTCTTTGAACCATCTGACTGGTGGTATACATTAGAGCCACATAAATCTGAAGTCCTTATTCTAGGTCCGAAAGATGCTAGAATCAAACTGTCAGGTCTAATGCTTGATCTCGATGGTTACACAGCCTCTCCTACAACTTCTGTAAAAAATCTCGGTGTTACCTTAGACCCTGATCTTTCATTTGACACTCATTTAAGCAATGTGACAAAATTAGCTTTTCTTCATCTACGAAACTTTGCTAAGCTACTAGGTGCATTATGTCTCTACGATGCAGAAATCTTATCAATGCATGCTCCAATAAAAACTTAAATAAGCTTCAACTGGTCCAGAATGTAGCAGCCAAAGTCCTCACCAGAACCAGGAATTTTTTTTTGATTAGTCCAAGATTATCCAGACTACATTGGCTTCCAATCAAATATCGTATTGAGTACAAAATTCTACTACAGACCTATAAAGTCTTAAACCGCCTTGGACCCGATTACCTCTATGAACCACCACAGTCACTTAGATCTCAAGGTGCTGACCTTTTAACTATTCCCAGAATTATTAAAGCATGATCAGGGGGAAGACCATTCTCATATATAGCCCCCAAGCTCTGGAATGCCATACAAAACAATGTTCGGGACTCAGACACAGCCTCAGTTTTTAAATCCAGGCTAAAAACACTAAAACCTGTTTAGTCACGCTTTCTGTATTTAAAAATGTTCTTTGTAGATGGAGGGTGTAGACCTGGGTGGTGGTGGGCTCACAGTATTCAGAGTATTTTAACAAACTGGGACTCTGGTGCTGTCGCCCACCACTCCTCACCTTTACTCAGGTTTGAGTGGGGGGGTGCCAGGGCCTCGGGGCAGTCTCACGCCCACCACCCCTCGTTTCTGCCCTTTCTATCTAGGCTGCTCTAGTTAGATACACCAGATACACTTCTCATACAAAAACATTAATCATGCACTTTAATGTATGTGGAACTAACTCCATCCTCTGTTTTATCTGAGGGGAACTTCTACACACCTGCTGGATCGATCTCCGGGGGACTGCTCTCGACCGAGCAAGGCCTCTCGTTATTTATCTAGTGTTGTACTTGATGTCTCTCTCTCTCTCTCTCTCTCCCCCAGTATTGTATTTGATGTGTCCCCCTCCATCCTTTCTTTTTCTCTGGGTCGACCTGAGGAGGACGGGTTCCCCTTTTGAGTCTTGGTTCCTCTCAAGGTTTCTTCCTCCATCTGAGGGAGTTTTTCCTTGCCTTTGTCAACTTTGGCTTACTCACTAGGGGCTCAGACCTGGACTCTGTAAAGATGCTTTGTGAAAACCTTGTTGTAAAAAGCGCTGTATTTATAAACTTGAATTTAATTGAATTGAATAATTGGAATTTAATGTTGAGTGATGCCAGAGTCATACATGGCCAGGGGTCACAATTGGCCTTGCTCTCTCTGGGTGAGTGAGATGACTTTCCCCTCTTTCTTTAAACTTTGAAATGCTTTAAAGCTAATGCATTAGTGACGGTTTGAAAAGATGTGGGTGGCATCATGTGTCTCAGATGAAAATCTTATCTTGCTTGTCTTGATATGATTATAACTACCGGGGAAACTGGACATGACCAAATGTCAAACCAAGTAATGTATCTTTGTGCTATAAAGTTAACCTATAATCAATAGACCCCTTAGCTTTTGACCTGTTCTTTGTGAACAGTACCTCAGAATGTCAGACCAATGAAAGACATTTTGAGGATTTAAAAAATAATTTAAGTCAGTACAGTAACAAGATTTATAAAATCCTCCATATGAGCTGTTATTGGATATTTTAACATGCTTGTCGAATTTTTGCAGCCCTACGAGGCATAAAATATAATATGAAGATTTATTAACCTTATGAACATGTTCTCCTTCTACTCTACATTTACAGTTCTGGAAGTTTTTTACAACAGCAACCATCTGTATACTTTGTACACAATGGAGCAAAAGCAAGGCACGGTTCTCACCCGCTCCCTCTCCTTTTCTCTCTCCCTCTATTCTTTCTTTGATAAAAGACATGCACACGAGGCCCTGGAGCGCGTGGATCCATTGGCGCTGGTGAGTGTGAGGGCGGCGAGCCTGAGAAAGGGCCGCTTTAATAAGAGAGATGCTGTATCGGATGACCTGCCGGTCCTGTCCTGGGGGCTCTTTTCCCACTGCCAACATCATGCTTGTTGCAGTGGCGGGTACACACGCCAAGCTCACATTTCAAAATCCTCTGCTGACATGAACAGATTTTTGAGCAACATGTCCTCTGGCTTTAAAGACTCCACATCGTTCTCCTGTGAGGTTCAGATTGAAGACAAAGGCCGGAAATAAACCAGATGAGCCACAAACTTTTTTCGATGCAAACAAGCCATGATTGTTTTTCATCCTGATGAGAGCAATGCTGTCAGTGCTCTCCTCTCTGATGGTTTCTTAGAATTCAGTGGAACTCATGTCATTTTGGACATGTGTCCAATCAAAGAGCAACAAATCTTTGCTATCTTAGGGACAAGAGGTTAAATCCACTGCAGCCCTTATTTTAGCCATTCTGATGTTTAGAATATTCATGTACTTGTGGGATACCATTTGTGGTTGGCAGTTGATAAAGCTGGTAGTGCATTTTCTGAGGCACATAATATCGGAACCTTTGGCACCAGATATCTGGAACCAAGCTTATTCCATTTGCCACTGATTTAGAGACAAAAGGCAATTTTCCATCGATCTAAAAAGCCAAACTACATTAAAAATTGTCCCAATTCAGAGAAATTATGGTGTTGAAATTGCAGGAACTACAAAATCCATACTGATACTAAAACTTTAGAGACTATTTTTCTCAGTTTTTCAGCTTTGGTGTGGTTACTGCACTTTGTAGGGCAGTACAGGAGGGGCATTGAACTCCAGTCCTAGAGGGCCTTGATCCAGCAAGTTTTGGTGATTTCCCTGCTCAGAAAAATGTAGTTTACCTTGCCAGTTAATTGTCAGGTTTAGTAAATGTGTTTGATGAGGAGAAACCTTACTGGCATGGAAGCTGTAGAAGGCTATGGTTTTGTATCTGTATCTATAATGGTGTTGCTTTTAAATGTTTTATTTAATGTTATATTTTTGTAATGCATATTGTGAATACCTAAGCCAGCTAAACTGTAAGCGATGTCCTGGGACACGGTTCTCGTTTCTCACAGTGTAGGACACTATCACTAAAATGTATCTTCAGACCAAACAAATAGTGGCGCTTATACTTCATCAACTTCACAGTTTTTCTACACTGATTTGATTTTTGCATAGAAAGTAAATAAAAAAATGGCCTCTTTTCAAATACATCTTTTGTCATGATAACATTTTGAGCATATAAAATTAGTGACCCTTCAGCTTGGCTGTTGGCTCTGCCGTCAAGCAGTGTCATACAACAAGATTATGGCTTGGATGTGTTTGTAATTGAAAAGTAATGGGAAAAAATGTGAATGGTATGTCACAGTTCCTTGTGCCAGTGGAAAAGCACCAAGAGAATCGTGTTCTATTGTTGGTTTCCTATCAGCAGGACTGTAAGGGCTGGGGCCACAGGTGGTGGATGTTTTTAATTATTAGTTCCAGATGGAAATGTTTTTTGTTTAGTCTTTGTTTTTGGGGTATGGTGTGGGTTCTGGGTTCAGTGTGGGTTGACCATCACATTAGGAGGTTTTTCCTGTGGACTGCAGTGTTTTTGAGTTCTAGAAGATTTGTATTGTTTGGCTCTCAGGCCAATGTTTATTTTGAAGTTTTGAAATAAAGTCTAAGAATGAAGCAGTATCAAGACATTCATCTGTGTAGTGTGCTTGCCGAAGGAGCAGCAAGACTGGGACCCAACATGACAGATCAACTCACTCACAAACCTGGCAAGGCACAGAGAGAGGCGTGCTGGAATCAACTCGAGGGTAAGTTGGCTAGGACGAGCCAATTTACTACTGTGGAGCTTTTGTGTGGTGGAGAGTCAGGGGACAAGCCCGAAATGGACTTCTGGTAGGACGGGTGGATAGATGAATTGCCCATTATCTACCCTCTTGTCCATGACCTGCCCACAGAGGAGCTTCCACTGTAGCTCGCCTACAGGCAAGGCGGGGATCCACGATAATTAGACGAAGGAGGCGTGGGGGCTCACATCGGTTTCGCCCTCCACCTGCTCACCAGCGGCCTGAGAGGTCTGTGACTTCCTCCTCCAGCTCCAAGACAGGCTCAGCCAATCACGCCTGAGTGACAGGAGACGCGAGGGCCAGCCACTGCTGCTACTGGGCCTTGCCACCCCATAGCCAAATTACAGAAAGAGCTGCGGCAGCACTGAGAATGGCACAAAATGGAGGAAGAGCTGCAGAGGGTCCAGTACCAGAATCTGGTGAGCCAGCTGTGGAAGGAGGCCACTCACCAACGGTGGCTGAAACCCAAGTCACCGCTGTCCCTTGCCCTGCCTGGGTGGATGGCGCACTCGAGCAGCAAGATGGCAGACTCCAGCAGCAAGACAGAGGGCAAGAGCAGCATGACGGCGGACTCAAAGGGCAAGATGGCGTTTGCCAATAGCGAGACGATGTTCCGTGCAGCAAGACAGTGCACGTGAGACGCCGGACGCAAGACGCCGGATGCAAGCAGTGAGGCGACATGCTCGAGCAGTGACACGGCGTTCACAAGCAGCGAGATGGCTAACCCTCGCAGTGAGCCATTGACACTGAGCAGCCAGAAGCCGCTTGCCAGTGCAGAATCCAGGATCCTCAGTGCCGAGATCATGCACTGGAGACCCATGCCAGCACCCAGTAGAAGACTGCAGCTCCCTTCACCAGCTCCAAGGCAGCAAGAAAGGGTAGAGGTAAGGGAGAGGATTAGAAGCCCAGTGGTTATGGACCTGTTAGGCCCACTAGAAGAGCCAGTAGGTCCTCTAGTGGACCTGTTAGGCCCACTAGAAGAGCCAGTAGGTACTCTAGCTGAGCATTTGGAGCCTAGATGAGCTCCCTTTGCTTCCCCGCTAGCAGCCGCAGCTCCAGTAGCTTCCCCGCTAGAAACCGCCTAAGGGGGTGCCAGCTGTGTGAATGGAGAGACTCACAGGGAGGAGAGTTCCATGCAGCCCACCCAGGGCTCCCTGACCATTCAGAGTGCTGGCCAGGAAGTAATCCTGAGTTTGATGGCTGCAGAGGGGGCTCATGTGATGCTGCCCTTTGCTTAAACCTCCCCTCCTCTACGTTTTGGTTTTTCTTGGGCATCCCAGAGTGCACTGTAGGGGCAGGGGTACTGTCAGGGCTGGGGCGTTTTATGGTACTTACTTCAGTTCAGGTGGTGGGATTTTTTTTATTATTAGTTCCAGCTGCAAACGTTTTGTTTAGTGTTTGTGTTTGGTGTATTTAAGGGGGATTAGGTTTTGGGTTTGGTGTGGGTTGACCATCACATTAGGAGGCGTTTCCTGTGGGCTTCGTGTTTTCGAGTTCTAGAATATTTTATTGTTTGGCTCTCAGGCCAATGATTATTTTTAAGTTTCGAAACAAAGTCTAAGAATGAAGCAGTATCAAGACATCCATCTGTGTGAGTGTGCCTGCCGAAGGAGGAGCAGAAGGGACCCGAAGGAACAAGGACTTTATGGTGTTGCAATATTTTAGTTTAGATGTAGTCTTAGAGAGATTCAGATGTAGATTCAGAGATGCCATACATCCAGCCATTATCTGAACTGCCTATTATTAACAAGGGTTGTTGGGATTGCTGGAGCCTGTCCTACATTTTACAGGCAAAATACAGTTAAACAACCGGTACAGGTTGCCAGTCTGACACAGGGCAAAAACACAGACCAACACACAATTTTATTCCTGGGGCAATTTTATACCACCAGGTACCCTGATGTGTACCTTTGGATTGTGGGAGAAAACAAGAGCACCTGGCAGAACCTCAGAGATGATGCAAACCCTTCAGGCAGGACATTTTGTAGGGGAAATAAGTAGTCATCCTAGATAATTATTTTTCAAAACAACCAGACTTTACTTTCTAATCAATTTGATTAAACTATTGGGATTAAAAAGTTTGACATAACTCAAAAGACTGGAACTTTGATTAAATTACACCACATCCTTATGTCTTTGCAAGATGGTATACAGTCATGTTCATATTCTTGTCAAAGATGTTTAAAAGTGATCCAACATAGGCAGTCGGATTCTATTGACTTGATTAACTGGCTCAGCATCTTAATTGACTTAGATATAAGCACATAAGAACATGTGCTAACATTTGGTAAGATGTTGTGCAGCGTATGTGTACTGCATGTGTAACTGATAAAATTTCATATACTTCCTAGATAAATCAATGCTTGTTTTCATCCTGATACTCATTTCTCTCTTTTAACCATGATCTTCCATTAAGGGAAAAGACATGATGGTCAGAAATATATTGTAGTTATTAAAAACAGTTGCATATTAAAACTGTTATTGACATTAGTAAAAAGTCACAACACATTAATGATGCCGCATTATATTGTGAATGGTTCTGGTCAGAGGGAGACCAATAATTTGATTGTTTTGCATGTTTAAAAGTTTCACATTACACTTTAATGTAACATGTTCTTCTAATTAGTAAAAACCACCATGTGATATGAGCCACACAAATCCCCCACTGCCCCCACCCACCCACAAAGGCTCCAGATGTTTCGAACATGTAATACCATGTAATGTTTTAGAAATATTACTGTATAAAAGTTATGTATTATTAAGCCTCAACGGAACCAGTGTTTGCTCATATTTCCTAACTCAGCAAGGAACATGTTATGCTGTGTTTGATTTTATGCATGATTGTGTGAAGCTGCAGACATTTGTGTGTGAGTGCAGAAAAGCAAACTGCATTATTTCCTGTCAGCACAGCTAGTGTTAAGCCACGGCAAAGATAAAGTAGCTAATGCATTAAGTCACACAAAAACAGGAGCCTTGCTTGTCACGAGTTGTGAGTTTTTGTATTTGTGTGTGTATATATGTGTTTGTATGTGTGTGTATGTATGTGTTGGAATTTGTCTGTTTGTGTGTGTGTGTGTGTGTGTGTGTGTGTGTGTGTGTGCAGAACAGTGAATTACTGTGCAGCACAGTCTTTTTTCATGTCAGCCAATAAATTAAGTTAACTAGAAAGCATGATGGCTTTCTGGGAGAAAAGGAGGCATTAGAGTGCTGACTGTTCCAATTGTCTCAAGAAGGAGAAAAATGCACTAGAACTAGAACTCTGAGTTCCACTGGTTCCTGTATGAGTCAGTTTTTGTTTTTTTTAACTGTGATGGAAATTTGCCTGATATGACCCTCGTTTATTATATTATTTGCTTAAGTCTTTGGGAAATAATGTGGAGCCCAGAAGCCTAAGAGCAGAAAAACTATATAAAATGCACAAAAAGTAAAATGAAGTCACCAATCGGGTTGAACTAAGTGTGTGACATTGACCACATTCAGGCTTTTGTTCAAAAGTTTAGATTTTAATCTTATTGAAATGCGTATTTAAACCACCCTCAGATGCATCTGCTCTCCTCACAGTCCTATAGAGTCCACATGTACTAGGCATTCACATTCAACTTTAAAAGGTAAATGATATAAAAAATAAGAACTTTATACTATGTGTACCAAAACTGCATTATGTTAGAATAGATGACAGGATAGAAGTATTTTCAGTAGTGGTTTCACACATTTTGGTGAGTTTTAAGCGACATGATAAACAGATCTTAAGATGGAGTCAGTGGTGTGTTAGGCCATAGAATTAGCCTATAAATAAAATGTCATTAGTTTCTGCTTAGTAAGTTTAGAATTCCGACCAGCTTTAACTATATTCAACCACGTGCACTGCCTTTTAAAAGAGGGCCTTTTATCCCATGACTCACATTTTCCCTGTGTGTGTGTGTGTGATTACAAAGCTAAAAAAGGTTGTCTCGGTTTATCAAATTAGTCTACAGCAGCGAATATGGGCCTGAGTGATCTGCACTCAATTGTCACAAAGTAAATGATTTCCTTTGCTTGCTGCTGTTTCCTTAATAAAAGAGTCGACTTCAGAAGGCTGTTAACTTGGTAGATCTTTGGAGCTGTAAAATTAAACACACACACACAATTAACATCCGAGCATCCTCTGAGGCTTATTTAAAAACGCTGAGAAGGCCCAGTTGACCTCAGTTTTGGATCAAGATGGCAAGAGGAAAAGATCTAAGAGAATTCATTATTGGGGCACGCCAGCATGGAAGGCAGAAGCATAAGTCTTTCAATGGGAACAGTGACTAAAGTGACATTGGCATTTAGATATATGGATCAGAATATAAGAAACTGGCTCAAAATTGTACATGAAAGCCTGCATTTATTGAGATTCCTGACACAGTTCCGTTCAACTCTGTCCCCCAGGTGACTGAGAATGTCAGTGGAGGACAAAGTCAGGCTTTGTCAGAAAGAACAGTCTGTCCCCAACTACATGGAGCGAGACATTATAGAAGAAAGCAGAACATAGACTCTTAATTACAAAATCAAATGCACATTTTAAAGTTCAGTGGTGTAAAAACCACAGGCACTTATCAACAGAGATGTGGAAGAAGTGATATCGGATGACTCAGACTTTGCCATATTCTCAACATATTAGTGAGTGCATGTGTGGTGTATAAAATACAGGCCCAAAGACTTCAACTATTCACACTGGGGTGCTCTGGCTCTGTTGTACTGTGAGGGACATTTCACTGGTTTGGTTAGGGATTCACGTCACTTTAGAACAAAGTGCTCAAAGTACCTTAAAGCTATAGAGTTGCTGTCCAGCTAATTTTGTTTTTTTGGCCCCTGGCCAACTACACTGTGGCCAACTCTAACCAAAAGTTTTGGGTTCTCCTGTCTTAGAGGGACAGGTCACTGCAAGACAAAGTTGTTGTGCTTGATTGCATTTGTCCTATGATGGAACTTCTCCCTTCTGATGGGAGGGGTGCTTTCAGGATTACCATGCCGCATGAGGGTTCACTGAATGGTTTGACCGGTATGAGAAAATGTAACTCTCCATGCTTATGCATTCGCAGTCAGATATCCACCAACTGGAACACATGGGGGGATATTTAGGACCAACATCAGCTGTTTACCACATCAAAACATCAACGAAGATTCTTCATTTGGAATAATAGTGTTTCATCTTCCCAGCGCAAGTCTGTGACAAAGCTGTTCTGGTGGCTTGTGCTAGACTAGCATATTGTGAACATACAACTTTATCTTTGTTTGTTATAACTGTAAATCTGTAAAAAAAAAAAAAAAAACTTCAATATAATCAGTACCACAAATTTTGCATTAATTATCTTGAAATGTTCATCTTTTTTCGATATAGTCTTTTCTAAAAACTGGTGTGCTGGAAGCCAAAATATGTTACCTGTTCATGCTGCTTTTAACAAAGTTACTGCTAGGCCTTAACAAACCTGTCAAAAGAAAAAAAGGCAGAGGTTTATACACAAGTAAAGAAAACAGTTAAGAAGTTAAGGGTCTGAGGTTTTTTAAATATAAAAAAAAAAAGTATAAGAGATAAACGAAAGGACTGGTTAGTCACCAAGATGCTCCTAGAAGAGGTGTGTCTTGCAGACAGTGAGGGACTCAGATCTGATAGCAAGAAATAGTTTGTTCCACCTTTGTGAGGCCAAGAGACTGAAAAGAGTCTTGATGAATGTCTTCCTCCTATTTTGAGTAATAAAGGTTCAAGTTGAGCAGTGCTTGTATCTCTGAGACGATGAGATGTGACATGCGGCTTTCAAATTCTCCAGATCTCAGTGCAGTAAAGGGTCTGTGGGATTTGTTGAACAAACTAGTCTGATCCACCTCGCTACCCACAGGATTTTAAGGCTCTGTTGCTAATATCTTGGTACCAAATATAACTTCACACCTTCAGACATGTCGGGGAGTCGATGTTGTGATGAGTCTCTAAGTAGGTTTTTGTGGTATGGTAGACACAGAAAGTATAAGGACCAAAGTATTGGGACACACCTGTTTTTCAAGGACATTCCTACCAGTGAAGGACGATCTTAATGCTTCAGCATAACAAGACATTTTTGACAACACCATTTTTCCAACCTTTTCTATTCCAGCATGACTGTATCCCAGTGCACACATCAAGTTCCATAAAGATGTGGCTGGAGGAGTTCAGTGTGGAAGAACTTGACAGGCCCACACAGAGCCCTTACCTCAACCCCATCCAACACCTTTGGGATGAAATTGCATAGAGATTGAGAGTCAGGACTTATTGTCCAATATCAGTGCCTGAGCTCATAAATGCTCTTCAGAATGAATGGACACAAATTCCCACAGAAACTGCAAAATCTTGTGGAAAGCCTTCCAAGAAGAGTGGAAGATGTTGTATGGACAAACTCAATTTTAAAGCCTGTGTGTTTGAATACAAATTCCCTGTTTGTGTCAGTGTTGTGTATCAAGAGTTTTATCAGTAAATAGATGTGGTATATTATGTATTATATTATATTATATACATATGTCCTGTATTTTTACAAATATAAAATGCCCGCTGAATATAAGGCATGCATAGTATTTCTGGATTGCGATTGGTGAGAAGAGCTACCCTTCATTTGCATAGTCCGGCCCACATCCAGCAAGCTGCCTCTCTGCTGTGTGGCTCCACCCACTCAGCCCGAGCTACTGCCTGTCTCCTGCACGGCACTTTAAAACCCTACAGATTCTGGAGAGAACGCCATATCAGTCACCAAAATAGGATTTTTTCGTATTTTAATACGGTTTGGGGACAGGCTGCCTGAAAATGTGGTCCTCTGACAGCTCACCGGAGTCAGATATGTAGCAGTTTCGTCTGGGTAGACGCCGTTTTCGTCGTTTTTTGTTACGTTTTGTATTTTCTTGCTGGGAACCTCCTTGCTCAACTCGGAACTCTCCACTGACATTCCCTCCGACTGGCAGCTCCTCTGTTTTGCCGCAGTAAGTGTGGAAGAGTTTTGTGGACTGTAAATAAAAATCTGTACGATTAGATGGAGCCAGCAGAAACACTTAATAGCACAGGTCTTGGTCAGACGGACGAGTCTTCACCAAGAGTTTGTTGTTTTGGTTAGTTTTTGGGATTGTTTTTGGTTTGTTTTTAGGTTGCATTTTGCTGAGATTTCTATTTCCCTTTTTTTGTTGAAAGACAGCCAGTTTAGTAACAGTCCCCTTCGACTCAGAGGGAAGGAGAAATTAGGAGATTTAAGAGTTCACACGGCGTTGTTAGACAATCACTCAGGGTCAAAACTTCTCTAGTTGATGGTTAGACTCTGGATAACGTGTGTGTGTGTGTGTGAAACAGAGAAGTAAATAAGGTTAAGATAGTTAGTAATAGACTGTTGAAGTGTTTCATTGTTGCGTGCTGTATCCCGGTGTGTGTGTCCCTGTGTAGTATGTGCTGTATCCCTGCGGAGGTGTGTGTGTGCTGTATCCCTGTGTGAAAGAGAGTGAGACTAGTTAAGAGATCTGGTAATAGCTTTAGGTGATTGCTGAAGGGTTTCTTGTGTGTTGTGTTCCTGTGCACATTGTGTGTGTGTGTTCACTGAGAGTCGAGTCCATGGAGAGATTTGTTCTGTTCCCCTTAGTGCGGAGGAAATGGCAACCGCTCTCAGTGGCCGGAGTCTGGGCGGACGGACGCCCAACCCGAGGAAAGGTCGGATTCTGGGCCTCATCGACGCAATCCAGGATGTGGTGGGACCCCCAAAGCAAGCAGCCGCCGACAGGAGGACGGTAGAGAAGACGTGGAAACTCATGGACAAAGTGGTGAGAGAAGCTCCCCACGCCTTGTGTTTACAGTGGAGATGCTTCATTCAGATTTGTTTCACTGAACCGATTCTTTTGAACATTTCTTTTCAGTGAACCGAACTGTCGTCAATACCTTGTGCTTACACTAGAGATGATATTCGTTTCAAGCAACCGATTCTTTCGAACCGTCCTCTGCAATGAATATTCATGTAATTCACTGATTTACTCAATGACAACTAAACTCAGTTAACATACGAAGGAATTTTATTAATTCCGATGGAAATTATTTGTCACTAGCATGCTCAGTGCAACAATAAAGGATAAAATAACAATAAAATACTATAAATAATAGGCAATATATAATAATGTACCACTAGAACATAATTGTAACACAATAGCCGTGTAAACAGAAATGAACCTAAAGCTAAAATATTTTTTTAGTCGAGCATTAGTTTTAACAGAATGTTAGTAAATAAACAATTTGAAACTCTTACAAAATAAGTAAGCTGGCTATTTTTTCTTTCTGCTCTTTCTAGCTGCAACATCTTGAGCAACATAATGAACCTATAAAAACAGTTTGGAGTGAAATTAATCAGCTGAGGTTACACAAAAGGCTTGCCAGCACATGACCCGTTATGAGCTTCGGCATTTGTGTCAGACAGTGATGATGTTGGTAATGTTGTTAAACTATTTTTACACCAGGAACACCAGAAAATTGTGCCTGCATGGAGAGCATCGACTGTCACGGTCTGTGTCAAAAGCCTAGTCAGATTGTCTTTTCCTTGCAGGTGAGATTATGTCAGAACCCCAGACTACAGCTGAAAAACAGCCCTCCTTACATCCTCGACATTCTGCCGGACACCTACCAGCACCTGAGGATGATCTTGTGCAAGTATGAGGAGAACCAGAAACTTGTGCAGCTCAGTGAAAATGATTATTTTAAGGTCTACATCGACAGCCTGATGAAGAAATCAAAAAGGGCTATCCGCCTCTTCAAAGAGGGCAAGGAAAGGATGTATGAGGAGCAGTCACAAGACAGGTAGGGCATTCTATGTGTCTGCTGGGCAAACAATGCTACCAGAATGTAGTTTGCTTTTGCTGGAGCTTTGTCTGTGTTCACACAAAGAAGTGTTTGGGAAGGTTTCATGATGAGCGGTGTTGTCATTTTGATGTGTCTATGGGACACACTTTAGTATTTGTAGTTTCTCTGTGGGTCACATATATTTATTGTGATGCTGGCATAAGTTTTTTGTAAGGTCATTTATGTGTGTTAGCATGGCTCTGAACCTAATCTCTGGATGAGTTTTGACACCAGACTAGTTTCCTTAGGCCTGAGATTCTATGAGCCTTCACTCTGATAGACGGTGCTGACCCTTGTTGGACCAAGTACTCTGGCCTCCACTTTCCATAATTAGTGTTATAACTGTGTGTGGTTAAAGAGGGAATTCACCAGTCAACACATTCATGCGGAAATTATTTGATTGTTACACACTGGTTGGGGCAGTTGTCTCCTCTGTCTGTGTCTTCTGGATGACAGCGCAGTCTGCTGATTTCAGTCACGCTTCTCTTTCGAGCTGTGTTCAGTATGAAAAGTATGAAAGGAAAATCTTAGTCCTGTAGTTTCCTGACAGCCAAATGTAACATTTCCAGAATCTGCTTTTAAAATAAAGCCTCACATTTGCAGCCATGCTGTATCTTGGCTCCCGACTATTTGGTTAAACACTATCTTGTGAAAAAAGTTTGTAGACCCCTTAGATATTGCCAGGAAATAACAGTATTTTTGGTCACTGGTTTATTTCCCAGTATTTCTCGGTGTGGCGTGTGGTGCAGATTATGGATGAGCTCTTGGCAGAGGTGTATAATTTGGGGGGAAATTGACAGCGCTCCCTCACACTGACCTCAGATTCCCCGGTCTCTGCAGGGGAGGAATAATGGGGAAAACAGACTTGCAGATGAGGGGCTGCCTATGTGTGTTTGTGTGTGTTTTTTTTTCTTTAGTTTTTAAAAAAAGACAGATTCATTTCCAAATGTGCTGGCGTTGCAGGAAGCAAACTTAATATTTGAACCAACAGGACAAGAAGTGACAAGTTTTGTCTTTTAATGTACTTTTCACAAAAACATCAAGCAATCTTTTAACCAAAAGTGCAAAACCTTTTTTTTTATGATGTCATTTGACATGCATATTTAAAAGAAATTTGTACTAGCATTTTTATTGGTACGTTCCATTTGTGCTCACTTGATTGTTTGTTTTGTCTTGATTTGGGAACACCAGCTGCCATTTATTTTGGGTCAGCATTTCATGATGGACAGATCAGGGGAAATGGTCCAAAATGATTCTTCTGAAAAGAAACTGTTTTAGAAATGAGGTTTTGTTCTGACAGCAATATGGAACGTATGTGTTTCCAACGTGCTGAGGTTGTATGAAGACAAACCCTATGTGCGTTGGTCTGTAGTGATGGAAATTAGGAACCGATTGGTAAGGGGGTTGTTTGTTGTGTGTGTGTGTGTGTGTGTGTGTGTGTGTGTGTGTGTGTGTGTGTGTGTGTGTGTGTGTGTGTGTGTGTGTG
>JBBKCR010000034.1:7967317-7978403 GCA_037577295.1 Ladigesia roloffi | reverse complement strand
TCTCTCTCTCTCTACCTCTCTCTCTCTCTCTCCCTCTCTCTCTCTCTCTACCTCTCTCTCTCTCTCCCTCTCTCTACCTCTCTCTCTCTCTCTCCTCTATACAGTTATATCTTTCGACTGAGTTGCACGCGGCTCGGCCAGTGGGCCATCGGCTACGTCACCAGTGATGGAAACATCCTGCAGACCATCCCCCACAACAAGCCGCTCTTCCAGGCACTCATCGACGGCTGCCGGGAAGGATTGTAAGTGCTGCCTCCGCAGGGCCAGCGACCCAACACGGGACACGGCCCTGAAGACACTTTAAACAGAGCTGTAAAAGGAGCTCACTTCCTGTTGTGTGCTCAACCAGTTCGACATCAACACATTTGAAAGCCCCCATGAAACGGCAGGACTCAGGATCAGATTAAGCTGAGGAACTTAAAGGGCTTATTGATAGAGAAGTGAGGAAGCGATCAATTATTCAGTGTAGCCATGGGAAGTGTTCTCTCTCTCTCTCTCTCTCTCTCTCTCTCTCTCTCTCTTTCTCTCTCTCTCACACTCTCTCTGTAACTGCATTTCTTTCATTCTCACACTTTTATCTACTTTATCTTTTTTCCTTTTTCTTTCTTGATGTTTCTTTCTCACTCTTTTCTCTTGGTCTTTGTCCGGCAATCACTTTCTTTCTGTCTTACATACTTTTTCTGTCTTATATAATAATGATATTTCTAATTCTTTCATCCCTCCTTCTCTCTCACGTTGTTCTTCACTGACTGGCAGGTGTATTTTTATTGTGTGTCTGCTGAAAGCCTCGCTCTCAGGTTTAGCAGTGACACACTGTCACTATGCCAGTAGCACCTGTCAATGAAGGCATCAGGCATGCTTTTTGAACATGTCTGAGCATCTCTCTTGGTTTCCGACCAGGTTCACATGCTGTCAAGTAAAAAAAACACCTTCCTCACCTAGATCAGCCTGTGCTTGCGGCGGTGTATTGATCATGGATCGTTGCTTGCTTAAAGAAGAGGCATACTATACGTGTTTGTCTCTATGAAAATATAAACAACAGCAACATTGCATCAATGATTATAACTTCTAATGATAATAACCATGAGAGTTCATTAAATTCATGGAAAGCAGAAGGGAAATAATGGCAAACAACCCTAACGGTGCCAATAAGGGCTGCTTGGAGGGAGCTGGGTGTCTGTAAAACAGACACGTCTCCTACCTTCGCTGTGTCTGATTGTGTGATTTTCGTGCCTGCCCCGGCTGAGTGGCTGTATAACTGCAGCTAATGCGGCGTGACCGCTCCTCTGCCCCTCCACTAGCGCAGGCTGAGCTTTGTGATCACTGAGAGAGACACTGAGAAACAGAAAATGTCCCAGTTTGCCATGGCCCAAGTGGAAACAGAAAGGCGATTACACATAAAGATGTTCAAGACACTGTCTATCTAATCATAGGAGGGAAAGGATGTGTCTTTTGTGCACTGATTGTATTGTTGTGAATTAGATTTCTGTCAATCTCTCTCTCTCTCTCTCTCTCTCTCTCTCTCTCAATCTCTCTCTCTCACACTCTCTCACTCTCTCTCATTCTCTCTCACTCTCTCTCATATTTAAGCTACCTGTTCCCTGATGGACGCAGTTATAACCCTGACCTGACTGGCTTGTGTGAACCCACTCCACATGACCACATTAAAGTCACACAGGTGAGTGACACAATTGTGTGCGAAAACACCTTAAATGTGAAATCTTGCTGATTTTCTGTATAGTTGTTGAATTTGACACATTGGGGTAAAATAAGCCGTGACTTTAGCTAAATTTTTTACAATAGACTACAGTCATTTCTGCTTTGTTTCCCAGTATGTTAAAAATCAATAAAATGTGTAACTTTCATGTGCACTGTATGTGCAGCCCTCATCTGAAAGTTCCCTCATGCAGTCATGCATAACCACATGCAAATATTAGATGCGTGTCTGTTTGACTGATCTCAATCTTTGCCTCTTTTAAAGTGGTAGTTACAAAAAAGTCCAACTTGTAAGCATCGTACATCCTGCATACCCAAACCATCATGCTGACCTCAGACAGTGTTGGATGGGTTTGTAATGTCTAGCAGATTTGCTTCTGTCTTTCTGGCATTTTCTTATCCTTAAATGTTTATACATGGCAACAAAAAAACAAAACAGTAGCCCAAATTTTGTCTGCACTTTTGTCTAAACTATCAATTTAACTCTTTGTCTCTCTGCAGGAGCAATACGAGTTGTACTGTGAGATGGGTTCTACGTTCCAGCTGTGCAAAATATGTGCGGAGAACGATAAGGATGTGAAGATTGAGCCTTGTGGTCATCTCATGTGCACCTCCTGTCTCACAGCGTGGCAGGTATGCTGGCTCTGAAAAATAGCCCTTCTAAAACTTCTTTCAAATGCACGAGAAGCTTCCAGACTCAAACTGGACCCGGAGCCAGTTGATCAATCCATTCTCTGCCCACAAACATACTTCTTTTTGTTCTTCTAACACTTCTTGTGAGGTTGGACTGGCTCTATAGAAAATTGGCAAAAACCTCATGCAGCTGAATAAGACATTGCATCAGTCTTTGTTACATAATGTTGAGTTTAGAGTATAAAATCTTATTGATCTGGACCATTCTGGCTAATTTAAACTAGGCAAGCAATGGATTCGCATTATCTACACCTCATTTATCCTAAGGTTTTTCCCTTTCTCATTCATATAATATTTAGTATCCTTTGGAATTAATGACACACTCAAAATGTTGGTATTCTGAGAACTGTTGCACTGGGTTGAAGGGGATTTTTGCCAGCGTTCATAAAGCATATCAGCTTCGCAACAATTTGGCGAAGAGCGCATTGTAGTGGGCGGAGCATGCCCAAGTCAGATGTGTAGGATGTGGAGAGTTCCAGAGCCAGAACTGAGTTATGCTCTCTGGCTGTAGCTGTTTGCCTTGACGTTCACGGTGAGCTTTATCAGGAGTCAGTCTGCTTTGGGAAGTCAGGCTCCACTGAACTGCAAAAGCAGAAATGAAAGACATTTAGAGATGCGTGACTGAAGATAGCACGCTTTATTCTACTGCTGTGCCAGGGCAGAAAATGCCCACAAGTTATCCCACAGTCCGCACTGCCTGCTACCCAGGCTCTGGTGAAGAGGGTTTTAAACACTGCTGATATGAACATGAAGTGTTTTTTGACAGACATATATGCACATTTGTCACTAGAGTGGAACCAGAAACAAATTTCCCGCATAGACACGATCACAAATGCTTTTAGCTACATAGGCCCGGTTGGGTATGTTGCTGTTTACTAAAACGTGTCACGAATTCATAATGCAACACAAGCACAAGCTGTGTTCTGAGCACTGCAGCAATAGGTGCCATAGTGACAGTCAAGCCTGGCCAAGCTGTTATGTGCTGCCAGCAGGCTTTCATCTGGCTGTACCAGCAGTCTTGAGTCGTCTGAGTCGTTGTGAAACATTATTGTTTATTATTCATTCACAAAGAACAAAATCGGGACACATTCTTCCTCTGACTACATGTTTAGTTGTGGCAGATCTTCTGGTCCTGTTTGACTGCTTTGTGTTCTTCTTGTTATAGTCACCACATAAATGTCAGAACATATGTGGAGTTTGTACAGAATATGACCAGCAGTGCATTCACACACCAGCATTGAGAATGTTTCTGGCCTAACACTGATTAAACAGAATGGAAGTGAAATTTGCACATTTAAGTGTCTGTGCGTGTCATAATTCCACACGTTTGTGCTTTCCACTGATGTGTGTTTGTGTGTTTGTCTGTAGTTGTGTGTGTGTTTATAATCGCCTCCACAATGACTCATTAGTTACAGTCAGAAAAGGCTGTAACTTTGGAGAGTCACTTTAGACTCTGATAGCCTTTCCAGTAAACAGTTTGTTTTTCAGCCAGACATGAGGGAAGCAGATCTGAGTTCAGAAGTGACTGGCTCAAGAGGGGAATCTAGTCCTCACTGTCCCATACGTTTACATGTTGTTTCTCTTGACGCAGGCAGGCTTCTGAACTGTAGTAACCTATAGGAATAAAGGAATATAGGAAGTGGCGCCATTAAAGCTGTCTTTAGATACATTTACATTATACCAAGTGTGGCCGCTACTACGGAACTGTAATTCATAGTTCATACGATATACATGAATGACATTGTTTGTTTCCCACTGGGCCTCTGGAGCACAGAAGTTGCGGAACAGCTAAAGCTGTGAGCTGAGATTCTGGACTAGTGATAAAATGAACAAACTCGCAGCAAATATGGTCTTATCTAAAAAGCAGTTATTGTTAACTGCATGGTTTCATATTGAATGAAACTTTATTCTTTAATTTTCTTTTGGTGATTTTCATCCTGAAAAAGACGTTACATTTTCTTTGAGGCTTCTTTAAAAAAATCTGGTAGTATATACCATGTGTTTTGTTGACTTGGATTTTAGAGCATTAAATGGTGCTGTCTGGTTCCTGTTACCACCACTAAAATCACATTTACGATTCTCAAAGCATTTTGAATCACATCAATATGATGGACTTTGTTTACACCATAAAGATTTAATTATGCAGAAAATGTTGAAAAATTTGCAGATTTCCACTTTCAAAGCTGCATGTCTGAACAAAGCCTTTGAGTCCTCTGTGAATAGTGACTCCCCACTTAACTCCTCATCCTTGTTAAAATCACTTTATTAGAGAGCCTGTTGAGGATCGTCTCAGTCCACAGCTGTCAGGGCTATTAATATTCATTGCTGTTTTTCTGGTGAGTTTAGGGGGAATTACCTGACAGCCTCCTAACACAGCACACAACACACACACACACACACACACACACACACACACACACACACACTCAGACAGGCATAAAGATTTTGTGTGTAGTCTTAAGTTAGACAGAATAGAAGCTTATGAACAGTGAGCTAGTTCTCAGAAACTCTCTGAAGGGGTAGGCTCTCGCTTCATTTCGAACAGCTTTAATGGGGCCTAGTAATAGAGCTCGCTTTCTCTCAGTCGGCAACTCTAATTAGTATTAGCTTTCAAACAGCGCTTTGATGTCCCCATCCAGATGGCCTCCAAGATCATCTTTTGTTCTTGTAAATATTGACACTCTTTGATTCTGAGTTTTAAGTAGTGAAAATTAAAGATGGATGTTCTTTTTTTTTCTCGCCCTCATGCCATGTGTAATCTGTCATCAGGCTGTAGAAGCCTGCGAGATGATGGAGCAGCCTTACTCTCAGAAAGTGTGTGTGCTTGTGTGTGTATGTATAGGCATGCATGTGTGTGTGCGTGTGCGTGTGCGTATGTGTGTATACACGTGTGTATACACATACGTGTGTGTGTATGTGTGCATATGTATGTATGTGTGTGCGCGCCTGTGGTTGTGTGTGTGTGCGCGCATGAAAGTGTTTGCGTGTTTGTGCTTGTGTGTATGTGTGTGTATGTGTACATTAACCAGTGTGTGTGTGTGCTTGCAAGTGTGCCCGTCCCAAACTCAAATGGTGGTTTAGAAGAAGAGGCTGGTGGTCCCAGAGCTTCCAGGTCAGGCCTCAGTGAAGTCATGTGTCCTACAGCTGCTGCTGATTGCTGCTCTAGCCGCCTGCGACTCACGAAGGAAAGCACTTCCTCATGCACAGGGACTGTTTACAGCTTTAGACAAATAAGCAGGTAGAGCTGCCGAGGTGGGCGTCACCAAAGGCACGCGAGTGTATGTGTGTTTGTGATTGTGTCCATGTGTGTGTACTTGCTAGTGTTCATTATTGGTGAAAGAGTTACAGGCTATTGAAGGAGACATGTGTCCGTATGTGTGAGTGTGTTTTGTTATGTGTGTTAATTGGGGACATGCCTCCACCTCCTCCGCAGGAGTCAGATGGCCAAGGCTGTCCGTTCTGCCGCTGTGAGATTAAGGGCACGGAACGCATCATCGTGGACCCATTTGACCCGCGCAATGAGGGAGCCAAATGCTTCTTCCTGGAACACTTCAACTCCCCCATGCTGGACTTGGATGACGACGATGACCGCGACGACACATTCGTTATGAACGGCTTGGCCAGCATCAGAAAGGTAAGATAAGAATCCCAAGGCCGATGTCACTAATGTCTCCCATGTGGCTTTTATCAGCACCAGAGCACAGAATTGGTTTGATTAATGAAAAACAAAAGCTAGATATGTATTGTATTTTCAAACAAACAACAAAAATACGAAACTGAAAACAGAAACATTCATTCTAAGTCTGTTACTGGTTTTGTTTTTCCATTCTGTGCAGGCGCATAGTCACAGGAGATTAACTATCACATGCTTATTTCATCAGAAAGCAGGAAATAATTTATAAGACAGTACATTTTCAGTTGGTTTCTTTGAGTGAATTAAAATGAGTTCAGTTTATACAGCTCCAGAATAAATGATAACAAGTAGGAATTTGGAACCCACTTTTAAAGGCAATCAGGAAAAAACATTGCTGTCTCATTTGTCAGTTTTCTGGGAATTAATGAACAATTACTACTTTTACTAAAACAGCTTAAGTTTTTATTTAAATGTCAAAATCATTGTCTGCTTTGTCACAGATAAAAAAAAGGAATGTAAGATAAGAAATGGTCCATAAATGTATTTAATGTCCACTTAATGACATTCAGTAATAGTTAGTGCATTCACCCTGTGATAAGAAATTATGGGTTCGATTCCCAAGACTGCTAGTGGCACCACTGAGGTATGTACTTTACTCACACTATGCTCCCTGGGTGCTGGGTTCCTGGTTGCCTGCTGCTTCACGTAGTGAATGGGTTAAATACAGAAAACACACTGTTGTGCTGTGGTGTGTTTACATATGACAGAATGGTCACTCTCACTTATTATTTTAGCTAGGGATTTTTTTCCTTTGTTTTCTGTCTGCTTTTATCTCAGTTAGCTTGTATAATCTTCATATGGATATGGAAAATAGATCCTTTCTTCAGTGGATCCATGCTTTGTATGTAAGAGTGTTTATATATCGGTTGGTTAAGCCTGCATCCTTAATGATGTGTGCTTGCAAAAGTTTTCTGTTGAACAAGATGACAAAATATCTGTAAAAGCACTAATGCAATGCAGATATTTAGACTGTAGCTGAACAAATGGAATTGTTTTCATGTTTTTCAACTGATGTATAAAATCTTGTGTGGTTACAAAAATAGTCTAGCATGAAGCAGAAGAAACAGCATCACAAGCTAGCCTCTTTAATGAAATTCTGCTATCTAGTTTACATTTATCATATCTGGTTTACAAGTTACCAGCTGCTGTATGAATACATTTAACACCATAGGTCAAATATTACCACACTTATCAACATGTGGCCTAAATAGTCTGTTATAACCGCTAACCAAGTGAGTGCAGTCTACTGTGTCAATTAACTTTGTGGGCAGTTAATAAAACACATAGTGTGCAGACATCTTTAGCATTTTATGCTGTGGATTTTTTAAAAATAAGGAGATTGCAAAGTTCAGCCCACTTCCTACTAAAATCTGCTTTTTGGACAGATTGACCCTGGTCATGCACTTACACTAACAGCACAGCCTCAGTAGATTAGCCTTAGCATCAATATTCAGTTCGTTTTTAAGTAAGGCAGCGTACCATGAGGATCAGGACACTTCTGCAGCTCAGAAACTGCAAAATGGTTTCAATTTCCATCTTTTCCTTTACATCCCATACCTAAAATGACTAAGGTGAATAATTTCAAAGATTTCAAGTTTTGGTCATAGTCCCTTTGATGTATTAAACTGGATATATTGAGCATCTGCTTTATCCATCATACTCGCTAAAGGTCCAAGCCTCTTTTCTGCGTGCTTTATTTCCCCTCCCTGCTTCACTTCAAACAGCTCCATCATTGGCACTGAGTCCTGGTGAGTAGACTCTGAGCCGGATCTGTGGGCTACACCGAGTGCCTTTCAAAGAAGACATTCTGTTGTTCGCTGGCATAAATGTCAGCCATTTTTACTGGTGAAAGGAACCTTTTCAGAGCCACCTCGCCAAGTCATTATACCTTCCTCAGCAATATTGAGGCACTTTTGTTGGCAATAAAAGGAGAGCTAAATATATTTATTCTCCATAGTCCTTGAATGAACCTGTCTTCACAGAATCTCTTTTTGCAGGATTGGCTTATAAGAACATGTGGAATTAACAGAATATTCACTTTTCTGCCTCAGTGTACGGAGCTTCAGAACTCTCCGGTGATGTCCCCAAGTTCTTCCCCAGTCAGCCAGCGCAGGAAAGCTTTAGCGGACCACGTAGGCATCCAACACCTCAGTCTGCCTCCCGTACCGCCCCGCCTTGACCTCATCCAGAAAGGTGTGATCCGCTCGCCCGCTGCCAGCCCCACCGGCTCACCAAAGGTGTGTGTTTGTGTCTAGTATCGGTGTTGTTTCCATATGTAGGGACCTTACACCTGTTTTACACGTACTACCTCAATACTACACACATTTCCTCCCAGTGGGTGAATGGTCACAGGAGTTGCTTTGCCTTGTAAAAACAGAACATTCGTTTACACTTGACAACTTACTGACTAGTAAATACGCAATCATTTTAAACCTGGTACACCTGCAACAACATTGGCATGCAATAATTTTCTTAGCTTTACTAGTGTCCAAACCCATTATTTTCCCCATTGTAATACTGTTTGTGGTTATGATTTTAAAGATGTTTCTGATTCTGTACACTTTGTTGCTCTCCTCTTCCACCAGTCCTCACCTGGCATGGCTAGGAAACAGGACAAGCCCCTTCCTGCCCCGCCACCTCCACAGAGAGACCCACCTCCTCCTCCTCCTCCTGAACGCCCGCCTCTCATCCATTCTGAAGGTCGAGCTGCCTGGATAGCCATGCCCTCCTCCGGGCTGCCTAGAGAACCCACACTGACTCTAGAAGCCTGGAGCCCAAAGGACAGCAGCTCCCTAATGGACAGCAAAGCTGGAGTGGAACGCTCGCCCAAACTTGCCCATGTCGCTCCCACTCATATCAACGGGAGACCTCTCAGCTGTAATGCTGCGGAGTTAGGGGCCAGCTGGTCCAGCTACAGGACAGAAACGCATACAGACTGCAAGGTAAGACACATGTTTGTACTAAGGTACAAGATGACTTAGCCAGGATTGGCTAACTTGCTGTGGTGCTCAGAATACAGCTTGTATTAGACAGTGCACAAAAGTGCAGCTTAAAGCATTTGCACCAACATTCAATTCTGTGGTGTTACCAAAAGAATTATAACACACATGTTGTAGCCATTATTCGTATTAATGGATGATCTTTATTTACATTTGGAAACTGCAGAGGCCAGGAGCTGGTGCTACGTGTACAATATTTTGTAGAATACAGTGCCTGACTAAAGTCTTCTCGCTTAATCAAGTTGTAGGAACAACAAATAATAATTTGACTTGTAGGTAATCAGTTGGAATCAGAAGTGGCTTGTAAGAAAATAAATCTCACCCCAGACATGCTTAATAATTCAGGTGTTATGGACTTTAACAAGCTGTGAACTATAAGACACTTTTTGACTGTTTCATTTTGCACCCAGTTATTAATGTGAAAGCCCTTGGAATTAAATTGATACATTTATTGTAACAATCGATTGATAAGAAATAAAGTTATGAGCCTTTTAACGTTCCTATGTCCTTATGTGACAAGATTTAACCCAAATCCATGATTTTTCCATCACCAAACTTGACTGTTTGCAGGTTCCAACAGGTCTCTTGCAGTTTCTGCAGTATTTGCAGCATTTCTGGCTAATGAAGGTACCAGTCATTTACAGCTGTCTTGTCACATAAGTACACAGTAACTTAAAAAGGCATATAACTTTACTTTTAATCAATCAGTTCTTGCAAATGTATGTCAATTTAATGGCAAGGGCTTTCACATTAATGGGTGGAAAATGAAAAGTGTCGTGTGGTTCACAGCTTGTTAAAACCCCGAACACCTGTTTAATGGACTTGTTAAATTCCATAACACCTGAATTATTAAGCATGTCTGCGGTAAGATGAAGGAGGAGGCTTGGAAGATGAAACCAAAGAATCTCAATGAACTCTGGGAGTCCTGCAAGACTGCTTTCTTTCATTCCAGATGATTTCAACAAGTTATTTCAGTAATTGCCAAGACATATAGATGAGTCCCTCCAAGCTCATGAGTCATACATGTTGTTCATTCTTTTTTCCAAGGACCCATGACTTTATGCTCAGATGTTATTGTTGCATGTTTTTATATTCTAAAAAACGTATATGTATAAGTTTTACATTACTTTTGTAAACGGCAAGACTTTTGTACAGACAATCTTTGACCTTTCTGTCCTAATGCAATGATACAACTCAATGAATGATGACATTTTATTTTGGTATAATAAGCTTAATCTAGACAAGCCATTTCGGATTCCAACTGATCACCTAGAAGTCAAGTTATTACTTGTTGTTCCTACAACTTGATTTAAGCGACAAGACTTTTGTCAGGCACTGTATATAGGTGACTGGAATGATGAGTTTTCAAATGATGAATTGAAATTGTACAACTGCTTCTTGACTGTGTGTTGGCTGAAAGTTCTGTTGTCTTTTGCTGACACCACTGACCGCATCAGCGCATGAGTACAATCTGTTAGTGTCAGTGTGTATGTGAGGTAAAACAGGCTGCCATATCATGGTAATTATCAGTTGCGATTGCAGTGATGACCACCCATGTTCTTGGCCTGCAGTACATCTGCTAATACTATATAATGCGCACACTCACACAGGGAGCAGCTGGGACCATGCACCAAGTGGAACGTGTTTAAAGCTTTCAGGAATGCGTCTTTTAGATAAGCACTCCAGAACATCAGATAAATATATGGCTTAAATGACCAATTGACTGGACACTGCAGGACAAAAAAGAATCATTTATGCCTCTAAGTTTGTGGTTCTTTTGCAATTCTTTTTCAAGTGGACTGTACTTGCTTTTTCTCATATCTGTTACTAAGCAACAGTGACCGTATTCGGACTCCTGTTAGTTGTGAGTTTGTGTGTGTGTGTGTATGTGTGTGTGTATATGTATATGTGTGTGTGTGTGTGTGTGTGTGTGTGTGTTTGTGTGTGTGTGTGTCTGTGTGTGTGTGTGTGTGTGTGTGTGTGT
>JBBKCR010000034.1:7947584-7963315 GCA_037577295.1 Ladigesia roloffi | reverse complement strand
TGTGTGTGTGTGTGTGTGTGTGTGTGTGTGTGTGTGTGTGTGTGTGTGTGTGTGTGTGTGTGTGTGTGTGTGGTGTTCAGTAGCTGGAGGCTAAAGTGCAGCTGTGCACACTGATCTGCTGGCTCAGGGTACACTAGATTCTTTGTAATGGCCAGTTCGTTCTCTTTCACACACAAACACACACCATACACTCAACTGTTGATGTAATTTTCCACCTTAACAGAAAAAACATCAGCAGAAGTGTGTGTGTGTGTGTGTATGAGTGTGCTCCTACATACTATCGTTCTCTCTCACACTTCTCTGTAGTTCTATTAACTTTATTTTGGCCGTATGAGGTTGAAGATGTGGAAAATATAACTCCTTGGCTGTACTTTGTAATGGATGAAGAACCCGCTCCGTTTGCTTTCTGATTCATAGCTGCCTGAGTGTGGAGGAGGTCTGGAATGATCTGGTCACGGGCGCTTGCTTCGCCCTCTGCTGGCCGTGAAGGTAGAGGATGTACAGGTCATGTGCGTGACATTTTGTGTCTGAGCCAGGGCACGGTGACCTTTGCAGCAATAACTGATTATAAGAGGTTTTATTTACTCTGTGTTGAAGTTCCCACCACATGAGGTGTAAATCTCGTCACAACGGAATTTAGTTCATAGGCAAAAGAATTAATTTTGGCTCAGTGCGGTTTCTTTTGACATTTAAAACCGTCATAATGCATTTCTACATGGCAAGCTGCCAGCCTTTCTTTAAACGGTTTATTTTGGTTACTGTGCCTTTAAGACTGATTTGTGTAAAGAGCCTCTGTTCTAAATGGCTGCCTGTATTGTGTTAGAAGTGGTCTGGGCTGAAACATACCGTAAAACTTTAATGTGAATGGACAGGACTAGACTCCCAGATAGATGGATAGCCATTTGCTTTTGTGATGTTTTTTGTGCACTGTGAAATGTGAATTGGCATATATTTAATATAAACTGAAACTCAAGTGTGAGTGGAGTAGTGAAATATAGACAATGAAAACACACCAAGATACATTTGAACATTAAAATTGCAATATGTTTTTGCAGAATTAAATTTTTACGCAATATTGAATATGATTGTTTTCCTATATGTACATATATTTCATCCAGGTTTTTATATAACGGGAGTGGCTAATCTCCAGCCGAAGTAGCCAGGGTAAATGTTTATCCTTTGTGAGAGACCACAATCATGCTAGTGTGATTAAGAAGGAGTCTTCATGAGCCAGCACCTCCAGGTGTTGATCTAGAGCCCATCAGTTAATGTGTTACTAAGTTTTTTCCATCACTGTGAATGAGTTTAGAAGACTCGCTGTTAGTTTTCACTGTACCAGACTTTCACCCAAAATACCAGCGCCAAGTGTTACATCGGTTTTTTGTTCAGTACAATTACATAAATAAGTAATTAAATGATGTAAACATACTGTTCATTTACTAAAGAGTTCTGAAGAGATGATAAACAGTGAGTGTAACATCACATCTCTCACATGGTTTTAAGCAGACAATAAATAAGTTATACATTATTCCAATCAACAAAACCATTTAAACCACTAATAGGTGAAATGTATGACACTTATTTTCTAGACACAATGGCACCTGTCAAGAGCATCTCCAAAACAGTTGGTCTTGTGGGGTGCATCTAGTGTGCAGTGGTTAGTACATAAAAAACTGGATAAAAGGGGACATATTATGCATATTATAAAAAAAATCACCCATATGTTTTCTGTGAAACTAGATCATTTTTGTCTCCTGGTTTTACAAGCACACATAAGATGACACAATGGCTACAGGCAAAGGCAAGTCACACATGAAGTGTGTTCATCTCGCTCTGGGTCCGACTCGAGGTTCAACTTGTGGTAAATGCGCATCATTAGCATGGGATGGGTGGGGCGTGGCCAGCAACAGAGCCCTTAAACGGCTCATTTTGTAAGGGACTAAAACTGTCAAAAATAGAACTGGTGAGATCTCTTTATCTGAGAGTGATTTTGTGCAAAGGACTTCATGAACACGTTTTGTAAAGCTCACAGACCTGTTATAACTAAAGTGAGTTTTGCATAAGTCTCCATCCTGTGAAAAAGTGACGCACACTTTGAAAAGACGATGCTCTTGTGTACATGAGCCAGTGTTCTGTTATGGTGGCGGTTCAGACAGTTGTGCTCTGTGGTGGTTTTAAGCCTCAGAATTCTGCTTATGATCCATATGAGGTCATTTTTATTTCAGCAAACTCCTCTTCTTGCTTTGAAGTTGTAGACATCAGGCAGAGATAATTAAAGGTTTACTTTTCATCATTGGTTCACATTTTTTGAAAATCAAACCTACAGAGCCTTGTCTTCTGCCACTCGATGATGCTAATTAGCAAGTCCGCTGTAAATCATGGATTTTTTTTTTTGGTGAATAAAATCGAAAAGTATACATTAATTGATTTTTGTGCCCGCTTGTATTCCCCAAACACAAAGGTTTAACAGTTAGTTCTGCAGTTCTGTACAACACATTCAGGACAATATCTGTTATAAAATTTGGTAAATGTGGCTTTTTTGTGTTTCATGTGCTTGTTAAGGTTTACTAACCCGTTCAGTAGCCCATGTTTGGAGCGACCACGGGCGGTAATGGAGATGAGAGTGGAGGATGAGTACCAGATCCCATCATCGCACCCTGTCTGCATCACACAGCCTCCTGTCTGCATCTCTGTCCGCATTCCTAATAGGTACCAACAAACTTATTTACGCTTCCTCTCATGTGCAGAAATCTATGTATGACCTAAAGAGATACTAGTAAACCAGCACTGCATGCTCTGGGGATGACGGGCTATTCTGAATGGTAAATTGGAAGCAAATTATAAATACATACCAATTGTTTCATTATATAAATCCACTTTATTTAGAAAATTCTATCGTTCCTCTGTTTGTGACCTTGTCGTTTTAATAGGCACTGTATAATATGTAATATTATTTTTTATTAAAAACAGTAATAACTATTAAGATAACAATGTAATTCATTTTTATCAGACTATACCGCTTACATTAGAGTAGAGCTTGGTGTCTATTTAAATTGTGCATTTTGATCAAGGCAGTATGTGCTCGACTTACAGCATGAACATTCTAGCAAACAGCATTTCAGTAAATGTGAAGCAGGCAAAACATTGTGGAGGGGGCAGGGAGGTGTGTTACAGTAGCAGCACACTGTATATTTGATACATAGGAGATTAAAAAGCTAGTTCGCCAAACACAAGCTATTCATGCAGCACAAGAATGAGTAACTAGCTGATGTGCTGAAAGATGCTGTTGCAGAATGAAACTGAGTAAAGTGCACTTGTGCAATAAACATTGTTAATGTACTATAAAAGGATGGATTTGACATGACATTAAAAAGAGTTAACAGTTAACAATGAAAAGAAAATGGACTGAAGTTTATTTAAAGTTTGAAGTTTGTTTAATATTGATACAAATCAAACTGTGGCTCATGAAAAGGGTGGAAGAACTGAACTCACCAATGAAACGGATGAACTATTACACCCCTTAATATTATTATTGTTAGTAGTAGTATTGTTTTTATAATTATAATAGTAATGTTCAAATCAAGAGGCCTTTTTTAAACATATTTTTGCTTTCACTCCGTTTTTATAAGCTTTTAGTCAAAAGTGCATGAGAGTAAAAAAAGTAAATAACAAGCAATAATAACATTGAGATTGTTGAAAGGGCTCATTTGCATATTGCACCCCGCTGTACAATATGGCACTGAAGAATAGTTACAGTTTATGTTTGAGAATATTTACACAGTTCTTGTTTATCTGAAGGAGTTTAGAGAACGGCTCATCAGATTTCTCGTCAGAAGGGAAGAAGCCAAAAGCTCTTGAGCAAAGTAAGTTTTACCTCATTTCTGCAATGGCACTTTTCTGTCACATTGATATCCTGTGTTTTAATAAGGTGACCGTCTGCTGCTTGAGTTTGAGTGTGTATTGCTCGGTGCTTGTTCTGAAAGAGGATGTGTAGTGCCACACCTTGGTCTGTCCGGGTGTTTACTTTGGTGTAACACTGTGTTTTATACCTCAGGTGGGTTTGACTCTGGCTCGTCACTTTCGGGCATGGTGCACGCCACACAGTTTCCTCTCCACAATAACAGGACGCCATCGGACTACGACATTCTACTGCCTCCACAAGGTAGCCACTCACACCAGCCCTCCCCAGAAGCAGTTACTGATTGATCTCTATGCGGTTTTCAAATGTTTAAAAAACATATTTGATTGTCAGATATTTATCTGATATTTTACATGATATTAAAGTTTATTTTTGATAAATACCTTCAGAGTATTAATGCATGCATTACCTTTCTCAGAAAAGTAGCGTAATCATGGTGATTGCAAGTAGCACTGCGTGTGTGCGTGTGTGCGTGTGTGCGCGTGTGCACGTGTGCGCGTGTGCGCGTGTGCGCGCGTGTGTGTGTGTGTGTGCGTGTGTGTGTGTGCGCGCATCTGCCTTTGTTTGACTATGTGAGCACTCATTAATATTTTGTTAGGTAATTTAGGGATCAAAAGCAAATTAATGTTCATCCAGCCATTTCCATTCCTCATTAAATTTTGATGCCAGGTTCCACATGCTGATTACTGATTGAGCTTTGAGTGCAGTGACTCCATTAATAAATCACATACCTGATCACGGGATTTCTACATAAATCTGTTCATTCATTTCACATCTCATGAAGATTTGTGTTAAAATTTTGTTAATTGTAAACAGTCTTTAAATATTTTGAGCTCTAATGTATAAATATTACCCCACTTTAACATTTAGCACTGTAATACGCTCTAATGGTGATGATGGTTGGCTTGAGGTTTGGTGTTGCAGCACCATCTGGTGATGAGAGGGGAGAAGTGCACTTCTTAGCTTTGATTATTTCGTTCTTTGTTCCCAGCCCCCTCAGTTGAGGATCTGTTCAACACACCCCCTCCCACACAGCCACCAACCCCTCCTCCTGTTAGACACAGCTTTCCAAACGTCTCTTCATCCTCATCTCCATCCTGCTCCAGAGCGGCTCGGCCTTCCTCTGGACATGATCACTTCCTCCTCGGACCAGGTCCGTCTGCTTTACTGTTTTCCACTTAATTGAGTTTTCCATGCCCTGCCCACAAATGCCTTCTCTATACAGCAACAACTCAAAAACAAACATAATAATATATCATTACTGCTGCACACAGTACATCCTAGCAAAACGTGCAGATTATATGCATGATAGTCATCTGTGGGACAAAATGAGTTAACTAAGGTTAGAAAGTTGTCAGACTCTTCTAAAGTGTAATTAAAGATAATTATAATCATCTTAAGATTGAGCCCTTCTCATTCTGCCCGTCATGTGTTTACTTAAAGTTAGTTCCAGCTCTTTAGATGTCAACACAGCCAGAGCAGTCAAAACTACAGTGCATCACTTATTGTGGAGAATTCCACTAAAATTGATTTATTTTTGCTTGTGAAGATTCAAGCCATTGTTAACTATAGTCACCTTCATGGAGCATGTGCTCCTCAGGCTGGAATACAACAGACATGAATCCGTACTGTGTGGGTCATGCAGGGTTTTGGGAGTGTCACTAATTGTCTGTGTGTCTGGTTGCTGTATAGATCTGTTCCTAGATGTCCTGAGTAGCTCAGCCCCCCTGCCCCCTGTTCGGAGACAGACAGGGGAGAACATGAAATCAGCTGTCAGAATCTCACAAGAGTATGACCAGCTGCCTCCTACATCAGGTATGGCAATATCTTACCAATTCACCAGTTATATAATGGTATGATATTTGGGAAAACACACATTATATAAATCTCTCTCTCTCTCTCTCTCTCTCTCTATATATATATATATATATATATATATATATATATATACGTATGATGTTGAAGCACAAATGTGCCATCACTGTGCCCGTGCAGTTGTCATGCTGTATTGTGCTTGCATATTAGTTATGCCATTAGTTGGAAATGAATGGAGGGTTTATGAATTATTGATCATGCCACCGTAATGCTCTTACTGCCTTTGAGAATTGGCTGATTGGCCTTGTTTGTTCTTTTGTATTTGTTTAATAGAAGGTTATTTTCTTTGCCCTCTGTTCAGTGGCCAGTGAGTGCCTGCAGGCACCTGCGCGGCCGCCCAAGCCCTTCCCCAGGAAGACCCCTCCAGAAGTCCAGCACAGAAGGCCTCCAGAGTCCTCTCATGAGAATGTTGACGCGAAGATCGCCAAACTCATGGGCGAGGGCTATTCTTTCGATGATGTAAAACGGGCGCTGATGATCGCCCAGAACAAGGTGGACGTGGCGAGGAACATTCTGAGAGAGTTTGCCCTGGTGGCCCCAAGACTGAACCTTTAGCTGAGCGCCCGCACTCTCTCTCTGTCTGACTCTGTCCTGAGAACGCGGGCCTCAGACGGGCACCACACAGGGCCACTCCTGTCCCGGGTCAGAACGTGGTCTGGGACATGAAGGGTGCAGGACTGGACGCAGGCCCGAGGAGGAGTGTTAATGTTCCCAAACATGAAACCTGTGAAAAAAAACAACAAAAAGCCTTTTGTTTACAGTGATGTGCCGCGTCGTGGCTTACCGCAACTGCAGGTGCTGCTGCTGTCCGCGAGGTCCCGGTCCATCCGCTTTCAATTCACACCTCTCAAAGATCTCTACAGCAGTGGTTTCCAGCCCGGCTCCTGCAGTGTTCCTACCCCTCTCCCTGTCAGACGTGTTAAACTCCCACACGGCTCTGTCCTGTAGTCCTTCTGGATGGGGGCTTCACACCCTTGCACCTGGGATCTGTCATGGCATGAATAAGACAGAAGTTCTAGGACTTTATTTAGCTATCTAATAATTAATCAAGTCTATATCTGGACAGAGAAAAACCCTCTCCTAGAAGCTTGTTTGCTCAAACAGTGATGAGGAAATTTATGTAAATAATTAGATAATGACGAATTCCGAGTGGCAAAAGTGATGCTGTCACCACGGCCACCGCTGCTTTGTATCCTTAATGTGGTACCGCGTTTTACATCGCCTGCCAAAATTAGCGATGTTCTTCAGGTGACTCATCACAAACGTCAAAAAGAACCACTCTGTGGTCAGGCGTTTTTCTGATTAATCTAAGAGCTGTTTATTATCTGAAATCCTGAATTAAACTGTTTAAGCCTGAGTAGATTAAGCCTGCAGTGTAGGTTGTCATGACGATGTATACTGGTAAAAGGTTTACACACTTGTGAGGAGAAAATCCAGGTTAGGTCTGATTCAGCTTAAAGTGAACTTGCTTAGTGAGAAATCCTGCTCAGTGAGACAGACAGCAGAAGTGGTGAATCAGCTAATTAAGAAGCCCTTGCTGGGGTGAGGTGTGTCAGTGAGAACGCTGCAGTGAGCTCCGAGGCCAGGGGTGGATACCACTGCTTTCCGGCAGGAATCATCAGTTCTGCTCTGGAAGGCCAGTGGCTGCGACAGTGTAAACCTGTTATTTAATTGATGAATTGATTCAGGTGTGTTTGAGCAGGGAAATCACCAACCTGCGCTGGACTCTGATTGGAACAGATGACCCCTGCTGTGAGACTCAAATTGGCTGAATTGAAACAGTAATGGAATTGAACCCCACCTTGTTGGTGTTGCCAGTGTGTTGCAGGCTGCTCTTGCCTCTCCTGCCACCTCTGCTGTTGCTGCTGCAAGCCTTACCTAACATCTACATCCATACACACACACACACCCACACACACACACACAAACGCACACACACACACGTACACGTACACACACAAACACTCAAACACTTTTTTTTATAGTGTTACTGTTTGATTCTGGTCTTTTACTACATGGCAGTCAGATAAGTCTTAACCCCACTGTGTTAGCATTGCGTTCATCACAGCGCCTTCCTTTCCGAGTGCCGTTCTGTGACAAAGACAAGCTCTACCAGCTAGAAGAGTAGAGTGCATTCTTTTGCAGTGACCCATTTCGACTCTCTTTCAAGGCTCACAAGGAGAGCAGTCGTTCTGCAGTGTTGTATCAGGCTCTGTCCGCACCATGAGAGTGAAGAGAGGTCATGCCACCGTCAGACTCCTTCATCAACTCACATCCTGTGCCAGAATTCCCTTTCAGATTAACAGAGGGATTGTGCCTTTGGCAGTGCCAGAGGAAGTGCCTCCAAGCCACCCTCCTCTTTTAGATTCGCCCAGATAGAGAAGGCCTGGCCCTCCCACTGAGCTTCGTTCACTTTGGGTTACGTTTGATCACACATACACATACGATCTAATTTACAAGCACAATTCGCAATATGCTGCCTGCGGAACTCTCAGAATCCCAGTTAACCCGTTCTAGATTTAACAGGCGGCAGCAGCAGGATCATGTGTGATGTTTTGTGCCTACACCATCCTTTTTTTTCTAGCTTTCTGTATCCATATTAAAAACTCAGCATTATCTGGTCATCCTGTCTGGCACTCTCTCTCCCCTGCAGGAAGGGTTTTCTTTACCATCCAAAGTGGCAGAACCACTGTGGAACTGGCCGGTGCCTCAGGATTTGGTATTGAGGCGGTGGGGTCTCTTTGCCTTCTTATGTCAGTGATAGTAGCACTGATTTATGACCATAAATCAGCTTTTTTCAAAATAGGGCTCAGTTGTAAATGACCTAAAATCCTAATATTTGCATTTGCATTTCACACTGCTCTCCTTGCTGCCATTTTCTATTCTCTTTTATTAAAAAGCAGAATATGGTCGCCCTGCTGCAGTGGGCAAGTCCCTGCCTCGCACCAGTAGACCCCGAGATAGGTTCCGAGTTACAGAAAATGAATAAGTGAATGATTACCTGATGCACTTACGGGCTGCTAAAGTGTCAACCTGACTTGCGACATTTTCTAAAAGTAACGTGATAAACTTATTTACACCTTAAAAGTGTATTCTACTTTTCTCAACCTGCTGCGCCTAAAGTAAGTGGTTGATTAAACCGAACCTCATTTCGGCGTATTACATGTAGCAACCGCCAAAACATTGGCTCCTAAAAGAACACGATGGTCCGATAAAAGGTTTGTCATTGTCTTTTATTATACACTGCAGATCAGGGGGGAGTTTGTTGTCTACAGTGCAGTTACTCCTTATGAGCTTTGATTTCAGTAGACACTTAGATCTACACACTCTCCAGACTGCAGAGGTTCAGCTGAGCCCCGCCTTTTCTCTTCAGTT
This sequence comes from Ladigesia roloffi, assembly GCA_037577295.1. Taxonomy (NCBI): domain Eukaryota; kingdom Metazoa; phylum Chordata; class Actinopteri; order Characiformes; family Alestidae; genus Ladigesia; species Ladigesia roloffi. The sequence goes on along the minus strand of JBBKCR010000034.1, from coordinate 7,954,146 downwards.
GCCAAATGAAAGGTCTCCGAATGTATTCACTCCAGGCACATAAGTTATCAAGAGGAAGGTGCTTGAATAAATGAGTGTAGTCTCATTGCTTTTGCTTCCTGCATCTAGAGAAGAATTTCAAGGCAGCAAAGCCTGGGACCATAATGAGGAGACTTTATGTTCTGTTCATTGTGAAGGTTGTAGCAGATCAGATAACGTCTACATTCAGGTCCGGACTGAAAGGCACATATTGGATGATTAAAAACGCTGATTAAATCCCAGCCGTCCCACTCTCAGAGTCAGAGGAAATTATTTAAGCAGCGACTACAGAGTGAACCTCCTCTCGTCTGGTGGCTTGAATTGTTCATTGGAGCTTCTGGAATCGTTAATTCCAGACAAGAGCTTTGATCTTTCCTCCCTTTTCCGATCCCTCATCAGATTACGTTTGGTTCGTACACTCCCACATGAAGCTTTGTTTTGCACTGGTCATTCTTCAACTCCCTGCTTCGACTCCCAGCTTTCCAGCAGAGGATGCCTCTGTCTGACCCAACCGGACGAAAAGTGGCCTTTGATGGGTTTGAAGAGGGTGAGGCGATTTGTTTTTCCTCCCTCTTCTGTTTTTTTTTTATGAGATTTTGTTCATTTTTAGTGGAAAAATGTCTTGTGGATCATGTAATGTGTGCAATTAATTTATACTTTGTTTTTAAAAAAAATCCTGAGATTATTTTCTTTGTTCAGTAATGATGGTAACTTGTGCTCTGTTCTTGTGAAAATATTTTATAAAAGCCAGTATTAACATCAGACTTCTGGTGTGTGTATTGATTCCTTCTTTTAAGGCTGGTTTCTCAGAGCCAGACTAAAGTTTAAGCCTAGATGAATTAGCACAATTACATTGAATTAGCACAATTAGTAGTTTAATACAAGGCTAGGCTTAATGGGAGGAGTTAGAAATGATCTGGATTGGAACTCATAATTGTTTTGGTCATTTCATTATTAATATCTCATTAGAATAGACTTTGTCATTTTATATTATATGGGACCATGACAGCGTGATTTTATGCCTACATTTGTGAGCAGATACTTTAAAAATGGAGGACAAGCAGCCACTTAAATCAGTGCTTGGTAAATCACAGACTATGGAACCTGAACTCTGTATAGAAAGGGTGCTATAACCTTATAACCTCTACACTAGCACTCCATGCAAAAACAACCAAACACACAATTTCTTCAAAATGTACACTTTATTCTCAACAAAAGTACAAAACCAAAAGTCTATTTACAAACACTTTTATGGCCTTCTTTTCGTTCGCCCTCTTTGGTTTCACTGCTGCCCTGATGGTTTGGAATAAACATGTATGAGGAACAAAAACTGTTCTTAACCGGAACATGACCTATAAACACAGAGGCAAACTAAAAAAAATGTTTTCAACATTTCATCTAGCCATCCTGCAGTGGCAGAAATGTTATGCTTTGTATGTATAAATAAAGGAATGCTGGGGCAGAAAGGGGCAATTTCATTATGTCTAAAGGCAGAAGTGTAGCTAAGCCTCACATTCTCTCACACAATATAAATAGCAACCGTGAGCTAGACACGAAGACCAGACCTCTTCAGACCACAGTGGACAGATCAATGCAGCGAAACTATTACAAGCCTACAGTGTGGGACACTAACTCGACCTCACAAACAGAAACAGCATCCCAGAGCTTAGCGGTGCCCATTTCTAGTCTTATGCAAAAGTCTTTTATTTTTCCCCCAATTGGAAGTTAACACATCCTTTCTGAGGAGGAAACTGAAGTCTGCAAAATGTTTCTAATCCCATTCAAATACAACATAATAGCAGGTCACTGTGTTGCATTTTGTAATATTCAACAAATAAATTACTTTTACACATCTTTCTTCTATTGGCTTCTTTTTTTTAGTGGGTTGAATAATTAATTCTGCACCAAATTTAATCGCTGTCACACAAAACCTTTCATCTTCGAGATAACTTCACGCTAGAAAGTAATGTAAACTGTATCTTAGAATGGATGTTAAAGATTTGTTTTCAAGTAACGTAGGACCATTTCTGTATGTCTGTTCTTAACGCAAAGTAAAGGATGAATTCCACGAATAAATAAGCAAACGATAAACATGGAAAATCGAGGTTTTGTTCTGACAACTAGGATGTGCAGAAGTGGCTTTTCCTTAGAGGACGTGTTTATTTCAACCAAACGGGAGGTAAAGTTTTGCATAAGACAAAATCATGACACCTTCTAGATCAGCGAGTGAGAAATAAGAGCAGAAGGAACTCCTGACGACGAGCTATGGAACTACGATACATAACACAGACATGTAGAGACTCCTCTCTGGCTTATGGCACTTGGAAGGAGCTAAATATTATTTTACTATTCATCTATTCTTTCCAGCAAAATAAAGGGAGGCATCAAGGCTCAGTGTGCAAGGCTGCAGAAGGTGTAGTATGGAGATACTGATGATGAACCACTTGATCCACTTTGCCCATCATCACCCAGCATTAGGTGATACAGGTTTGAATTTAGTGTCTATTACAAATTATGTTTTTTTTTTTTTAGATTAGTGTTTTACTTTCTCCATCAATCTGGGCCTAGAAAAGCCTTCTGCAGGTTTTTAAGGCGTTCATGTAACTCAGCGGACACGAAATTAACTCCTGTTAAGGCCAACGAAGGGTTCGCCAGGACACGTCCCTGCATTTAACAACACTTCACATCTTTAATCGAAAGAATCAACAGAACCCTACGCTAAAGAACTAAAACTACTGCTACGAACTCACTGTGCGTCTTCAACCATCCTTGGAAAATCTGCTTCACCTCCGGACCACTGCGAATCTAATCGATTTCGGATTGAGAGGGCTGGCAGCGACCTAAAGCAGTACTGATCAATGAGAGCAAACGATCGGAACAGAGAGACAGGGAAAAAAAATTGTGTAACAGCAGTGAAGTCTTCATTCCTCCAGAATCCAGCAGGCTTCACAGGAGCAGAATAACTCAGGAGAGAAAGTGCGAGACCACTCAATCCTGCATGAACTAAACCTGAATTATACAGTTAATCTCAGCTCTGAGCAAAGAGAATGTGCTCGTTCTGACGTATATTTACAAAGGCCTGAAAAGTGTACTGTGAATCTTTTTCTTCTACTAAAAAGATCTTGGGTGGGGGGGGGGGGGGGTGAAGGAGGGGATAGCTTGAACCCACCACACCTGCAACGCGCATGAAACAGAAGCATTCACCAGGAACACAATGAAATCAAATGATATAGAAAAGAGAAAAAAAGCAAAAAACCAAAAGACTTGGTTTTCAGTGCAGATTAAATATACAACACAAGTGGATATTTTCTTTTCTTTTGGCTCAAGGACAAATGGTGGGGAAGTCAAGGGGGTGGAGGGGCTTCTTCTGGAAACTGGTCATCAGGGTTATGCCACATTCTGGAAGTTTTCTGGACAATTCTGCGAGGCGCTCGTATGCAGCCTGACCGGAGAGGCCGCACCCAATCAGGCGTCAGAGATTGGATGATAGACATGTTGTGGTGTTGTACAGCACATTCAGTGTGGCAAGGCCTCCCTCTGTTTGTGAGAGAGAGAAAAAAACAACTTCTCATTGGCTTTGGAATTTAAAAAGGCAGTCAACATTACACACAGGACTTCAGAACTGAAATCACTGAAAACCCTCCAGCAATTTCTATTAATAAGCAAATGTAGTTCATGAAGTAAAGATTTTTTGCAGTGCTGTTCATAAATCTTATACATTATTACTGCCATCACAAAGTCGCTGCACAATATTCAGGCAACACAGTCCACAGAAGCGTATTATACTTTAACCCTTTAATGCTCAGTCATCGCTGATGATAGAAATAGTGTCAAGGAAGTCAGAGATGAATTTCTCACTCAGAGCATTTAACAGATTCTTTAGTACAGCAGTGATTGGAAACCCAAGACTCGAACACATTTATCAGCATTTGGAAGCCTCTAATTTGCACTATATATATATATATATATATATATAACAAGCTCCATAAAGATGTGGCTGGAGGAGCTCTGTGTGGAAGAACTTGACTGGCTGCACAGAGACCTGACCCCCATCCAACACCTTTGGGATGACCTAGAACGAAGACTGCGAGCCAGACCTTCTCACGGCCTGAATGCTCTACAGAAGAGGGCATCTTGTGTAAAGTGAGTCAAAAAGAGTTGAAGCTTTTATAGCTGCAAAGGTGTCTCAAAATTTTAGACCATATATTATATTTATCTATGTAGCTAATATGCTCTGCGTCCATGGATTTTGGTTTCAGTTCAAGAATGTTAAATCACTAAGAAATGTGGCAAAGCAGTAAAAGGAGCAGTTGTGAGTGTAGAGGAGCTGAGGAACAGGAGCTCACCTTCTTGCTGTGTCGTGTCGGTGAGCTGTTCTAAACCTCGGCCTTGAGGCTGTTCTCCTCCAGCTTCTTGTTCTCCTCGCAGGTGCCCGCCTCCTTCTCGCCTGTCTTCCAGGTGCCTTGTCTGAGAGACATGTGAGCATGTTAGCCTTGATAGCAGGTTTTAAAAACGCTCAGAAGACTAATTTTACACAGATTATAATTTGACGAGAAGGGACTTTATACTAATTTTATAGGTACTGTGTGGGAGGATTAGCATCAATTTGACGTGAAAAAATGAAAAATTGGTATTTATCTAAAGAAATATAACAATATAACACAATTCATCTCAAAATAATAAACTCTACATTTTGGACAAAATTATCATTCTAGATGCATGTCCATGAGGTCATGTAAAGTGCGGTTGCTCTAAAACCAGACGGGTTTTTTTTTGCTTTTTGTCTGTTTCTGAGCTCAATATTGTGACATCACAGACTCTCTCTCTAATTTACAGAGAGACTACAGGGCACAGTCTCTCTGAAGCATCTTGGGGTTAAGGGTCTCACTCAGGAACCCAGTGCTGGAATGCAGAAGGTAGAACTCATGACCCCATGACCTCTTGGTCCAGAGGAAATATCCCACCCACTAGGTCACCACCATGTGCTCTCCCCATATATTACAGAGGTGACTCGCCCACAAAAATCTTTTTTTTTTTAATGAATTATCCTCAGCTCTTGAAACGGAGAAAAGGGGGCACAAAATTCAAGCTATAAAAAGAATAATAAAAATAAAACGTAAGAAGAACACTAATGACGCTTTCACGGTCACACTAATGATTACACGAATGATTTTCAACCTTAGCCCTGGAGGCACATTCTTCCGAAACACCTGATTCAAATGATGAGTTCCCTCACTGGGATGAAGTGGGCAGAGAAAACACTAAAATCCGCAGAGTAGGGTTCCTCCAAGAACAGGGTTTAGAAACACTGGTGTGAATAATGAGACGAGGGAAGTGGCAGGACTGCTAGACAGGCTTGCTGATCGATGCTGGTTGTTTGGTGTTCAAACACTGTGTTTGTATTAGAATGCCGATGGATTAGATGAACGGAGTGTTCATCCTCCACTAGGCGTGTTTTTGCATCGCACTGCACAAAATCATACTTCCACAAAATTCATGCTAACTAAATTATTAATAGTTTGTGTTCATATGCAAATCAGGCTGCCTACTGGGGCAACCGGTGCTTGTGAAATTGGGGGAGTTCCCTATATGGGGGCAGATGGTGGACTGGTGGTTAAGGAGTTGGGATTAGAAGGTTGTGAGTCCCAAGCCTGCTAATAGCACAAGTGAGGTATCAAGGGAGCGATTGATAACCTTATTTGTATTTGTATGTTTGAGGATTCGCTGTTTTATGTGCTTATAATCGCCAGGGATTTAAACCCACGAGTTTCTGATCACAGGGGCAACTCTCGAACCACTAGGCAACTGTTGGGTGGCCCAGTGGTCAGAGAGTTGCCCCTGAATTCAGAAAGTCGTGGGTGACAATTAGTGGGTTCAAAACCCAGGACTGGCAGTGGCACCACTGAGGTGCCCTTGAGTGAGCTACTGTCCCCACACCCTGCTCCCCTGGCGCTGTGTTCCTGACTGCCCGCTGCTTCACTTGGAGAATGGATTAAATACAGAGAAGAATTGCACTCGGTTCACACCACGTGTTGTGACAAAAAGAACCTCTAAGTAACCCTGACTGGGTCCTGCCTAGTAGGTGGATGTGACTCATTTGAAATGAGGGAAACACATACTCAATGTTAAACTAGGATACACCTTTGCTGTCTGTAACTTTCCTGTTAAAAATGTGATGTTTGTTCACAGAAAACACCACAAACCTTCTCTTCATGTAGATCCAGTAGATGATGCCTGCCACAGCTGCTATCACGATTAGGCCCACCACCACGCCCACGATCAGCTTGGCCTTGTCCTCACCTTCTAGCGAGTCTGTGGAGGATCACAGGAGGTGCCAGTCAGCCAGGAGGCAAACACAGAGACTGAAAACTATCAAAGAACTCTTCAAATGTGCAGCACTTTTTGTTCTTATGACTTATACAAAAAATGACATGACAGATGTGAAATAAAACAAACAAAAAAAGTTTGTCGTAATGCTAGGATGCTTGACACCCCTATAAGTTTGCGTGAGCTCCGGCGCACTCAGAGAAAGAAAGAGAGAGAG
>JBBKCR010000034.1:7931326-7942647 GCA_037577295.1 Ladigesia roloffi | reverse complement strand
CACACACAAACACACACACACACACACACACACACACACACACACACACACACACACACACACACACACACACACTTCTCAGAGTCTGGTGCTTGTAACAAGGCCCACAGAGTCGGCCACCTTAGGTGACGTACTTCACTTCTTCCTCAAAACTTCCTCCTTTTTCCCTTTCTGCTGTCCGCACTTGCTCCTGAGTCGGGTGTTTTTAATATGAGCTGAGCACTAAAGGATCTCAGAGGGTGGTCATCCAAAAACAAGCCCCAACACCCCCACACTGCCCTCAACTCTTAACAGCCCACACACCATTACAAGCACAGCACTGACCTTTCTGCCTGAAAACAGAACCAAACCTGAAGTCGTCCATGTTAAAGTGATATCCACTGTGCAATCTAGCCACCTGCCAGTGCCCTTGTCCAAGACCATAATAGCTTCAGGTGTCCCATTACTCCACCAGTGGCTTTATTGCACATTAAATAATTAAACAAGAAAATGATACTGAAGCGTACGTGCATCAACATTATTCCTTCATGAAAAAAACTGTGAGTGAGGAAAAACACAAGCCAAGAAAAAGAAACAGAAAGAGACAGGAAACAACTCCAGCTCTGGTCAGAAGTCCAGCCATCCAGGCTCATGTGAGGTGAGCTCTCATGTAGTAGAATTTGTTCCAGCAAATTTGCTTTTACAGCTCTAATGAAACAAAGGTCACTTTCCCCTGTCATATGGTTCATCTCTGCAGCACCTCAAATCGGCGATCTCTCACTCAAGCTCGGGCAAAATGTCTCTCCAGTGGAAACACTTCATTTCGGCACTCTCTACGAGTGCTTGTTCTTCCCCTGATTCCTCTAATAGGTTAGACCCCACTGTCATGTGAGACAATTCCTGCAAGTAAGTGCTCACAGTTCAGGAAAAGACAGACAGGCATGGAAGGAATTTTCTCTCTCAAAAAAAAAAAAATCTGACAGTGTTTGTACTTTATCGTGAGGTTTGTGATCGGTCTGCTGAACATAATGAGGCTGTCTCAGTGATAACAGCAGTCCAGGGACCTCGAGAGCACAGTTTAAAGAGGACTCACCGTTGTCAGTTTGTCATTTTCCAGCTGACTTGCTTTGTTCTTGATCTCAGGATCTGACGGCCTCTCTAAGAAACAAGAAGGATATGTGTTCAGATGCTAACTGAGCAGGTCAGTGTCATAAAAGGCACACGTTTATCATGAAACGCCCATGCTTGAAAACCCAAGCTACCTGAAAAGCACATCGGAATAAGCCAAGATCAGAACTAGCAGATTTATGCCCAGAAGAACTGGCAATCGGTTCTATTTATTTCTTTCATTTTGGTCAATCTGTGTTTGTGCGGCAGCTTTATGTGCAAATAATATGAGGCAGGTAAGTGCACTCACACTGTTCGAGTGCTGCTGCTACACCTGTACCTAAATGTCACAGTGTAATTCTGCATGACTCATTAAAAGTAAGAGGCAACAGGCTATTTAACACAATGCAGCAGTTGATTTGATTCATGTTCTTTAAAAAAGGCAACTGATTCCCCCTCACCCACACACACATTTACAGCATTGTTTTTGCCCATTAACAAAAGCACACAGTGCCATTCATGTTGCCACGCATAGCAAATACAGAAAAAAAGAATGATTGCTGCATTCCTAATGCTAAATGTGGTAATCTTTCTGGGATATTTCCGATGTTCGATATTCTTAAAGGAACACTTCAGCAAGTTTCAACCGAATCTCTGCTCAAAACAAGTCCAGTTTGTAGGTAATGAAGAGATAAGGTTAAAAAAACGCTGCAGCATTCCTTTAAGGAATATGTCTGGGCGTCTGCAGGAAGCTGTACTTACTCCACACTTCCACCTTCACTGGATATTCCTTGAGGTCAGTATCGGAGACCACGATGCAGGTGAAGACCCTCTGATCTCCAAGGCTGGCTTGGCTGATGTGCAGGCTGGAGTCCGCAGCAATGCTAATGCGGTCCTTATAGCGGTCTGTGGCTAAGATCTTCGCATCCACTTTTTGGGCCTGCTTCACCAAGAGGTCTCCTGAGGTGCCGTCGTCTTTCGTCTAGAGGGACCACCACACACACACACACACACATCTGTTACCAGTATGACATACAGAGGATACCTGCACACTACACTGTTAATGGTAAGAGATGCCTGGACACACTCTTTCGGCTATATGAGAATTAGTTGGCATTCTGAGGGCCTGCACTGCTGCAGATGTGACAGCTGACTAAAAACTATTTATTTGTCTTCCTACACACTGATTTACAGACTGACGCTGATAGCAAGCTTGCCAGACAGGCAGGCATTCAGAAGGGATTCAGTGCTTCCACAGTACAATGCAGACTCACATATTTCCATTTGGTGAAGATCAAATCAGAGGGCTTGTTTTCGCCTTTGTTGCATGGAATAACAATGGTCTCTCCATACTGGCTGCGGATCGTCTCCGTGCTACTCACTGAAAGACAAAAAATAGAAAATTAAAGATTTTAAATCAATAATACTGTTGTAATACTGGCAGCAAATTAATATCATGGCAGTCTATCATGGCATAACCAACAAGAGTGCAAGTACCTATAATAATACAATAGAACCATTAGGCTGCATTGCAGCACTGGGTGAGACATAGCAACAGGCAAGTAAACAAGCTAATCACATTGTGTTTTTTTTCTCTCTGGAGTGCTAATCAGAGCACAAGTATGAGGAAGATGAATAACCTTCTTATGAAAGTCATACAACTCCCAGTCTTTGGTAAACGAATAAAATGGATGAGCTCATCCAGAGGAGGGTAATTCATCTGGTAATATTCTGACTTCTAACCACGTAAACGAAGAGAAACACCGCATGTTATAATATTTATATGTTATAACTATGTAAAATATTTTGTGACTCTAGATGCTAGTTCTGTTCTTATTTATATGGTAATTACCTCATCTTCAGGCAAAAATGCAAGCTGTAGGATAAGACTCAAGTGGTACTGTGTATTTAAATTCGGATCAAGATGATACTGTGTTTTATACATTAATTTCTCAGATCTGCCTTAATTCAAATTATTTTCCAAGCTTAGCACACTAACATTTTTACAGCTTCCTCCAGTATGTGTGTGTGTGTTTGTGTGTGAGGATGATGTTTATAATAAGGAAAGCACAGGGAAAAGTTTGCATAGCATAGTTTGATGGTTCACCACAGATTTTTACCCAGTGTGCTCTGGTGCCAAAATACACTCCTCAACTCCAACTGAGTATGTATGAAAAGCACACACCTCAAATTGAGCTGACAGTATTTCAGGACTCCCCCTATTCTCCTGTCTGAGAGGGGGCATGAGCTCTCAGAGCGTGTCACAGCGAGGAGATGCTGTGTTGAGTGGAGTTCCTTTCTGTGCGAGGGAGGGAGTGAATTGGACAGTGGGGGTGGGTTTAGAGACAGGTTGTTTTTTTCTTTTCGGGGTGGTCTGGGGTACACAGCCTTTGTACTCCAGGAGCTTCCTTCAGCTCTCAAAGAACACGCAAAGAGCACAATCAAACAAGACATTCTGGTCATACCAGAGCACTGCTGCAGGCAAGGGCACTCTGGCACATACATACACACACATACCAGTCATCTTACTTGTTCTCACACAGCTCTCATCATTCTGATACTGATTTTAATGTTACCTGAGTGCCTGTATTATAGGTTATGCGTGTGCTGACAAAGAGGAAAAACCGGTCTGATCCGGAAATGAATAGCCAGTAGAAGCATACACACAACCAGACACACACACACACACGCACGCATACACACACACACACACACACACACACACACTCTTTTCTAGTCACACTCACGACTCAAGAATGCAGAAACAAAGCCTTGCAAATCAAACAGATTCAAATCTGATGGAAATTTACCACCTCCGAGAGTACAGGAGTGTACGGTGCGAATAGCTAGTTTCAGTTTAGCAGAAACCAGAGAGCCCTTACAAAGACCTCGAAAAACACGATGTGGCTGGAAGTAAAACTCCATCATGTCCATGCAAACCTGACGGACAAAGTCAATATAACAAGACTACTACAGTTTCACAGCACAATGTACGAAGCGGCTGGTGTGCTGTTTAGCTGCTGTGAAGGAAGTGTGAGGGTGGGCGTGCCCGGACAGGAGCCGAGGAAGGGGTGGAAACAAGTGCGTGAGGTTAGAGTGGTGGGTTTAATAATAAAGCTGCAGCACAGAAAAGGACGGCAGGTGCAGACAGCGCTGTGTACACTGTCGACCCGGCTGTGTCTACAAAGCGCTGTTTGAACAGCAAGCCGTCTCTGCAGGTAAACACCCCCCCCCACACTAAACTCTCTCACTAATACCTGCTACCTGCACAGGTGGGGGAGCGCCATAGCAACCGCTCATCTGCCAGAAGGAGAGCTAATGTCTCTTGAGGAAAACGGGGGGAAAAGTTGCTGGGAAGCTCCTTTTTTGTGCATGGAGCCAAACGCAAACATCCTTCTCCGAGGGGATGTTTAGAAAGAGGTGAGGCGTGAAGAGTGGAACACAATGCTCATCACCCTCTTTCTCACCTGCTCGGCATGACGGCAGCCATCAAAGGAGCAGCAGGCAGCAAAGGCCCAACATCAGTGAGCCTGCATCTGTTTCTGAAACACTCCAGCTCCCCTTCTGCTTTCGTGAAGGGAGTCCACCTCTGCTGTTTGCCGACTGAAGGGCTTGCATGCGAATACTCCAGTCTGCTCAATCACTCTCCACCACACGCTGGGTCAGAAGGTCATAGTGTGTTTTAAGGCTGTAAATATGCCAGTGCAATATAGGGGCCTTAGTATATTATGCTACTGAGTATATTGTTCTAAAGAGTAATAATCAAATCTTTTTTCAAAAAACAGAAAATCAAAGGATGTCTGACCATCACGCCATTAAAAAAAATGGGCATTCATTTGGCAACACCCTCCGTGACAATAACACCATCTACTCTTCTGAGAAAAGGCTTTTTACGTGATTTTGGAGAACATCTGTGAATATGTGCCCTTTCAGTAACTCGACACTTAGCATGGTGCATAAAATCATAGGCTTATGTGCAGCTGCTCAGCCAATTGATGAATTTCCAGACGCACAATTCATGTTTCTGAGGAGCTGGTGAGTTTGTATGGTCTGATGCTTCATGGCTGAGCTCTTGTTGGTACTTAAATGCTTCCAGATCGCAACAGCAGCATTAAAAGTTGACTGTGGCAAACCAGCTGTGGCATCCAGTGACTGTTCTACATTTGAATCCTTGAGCTCTTCACTACGACTCCTTCTACTGCAAGTGTTTCTCTGTGGAGAACGTATGTCTGGGTCTTTTGATTTGTACCTTATACTAAAAGGTGTGGCTGAAATGCTTGAACCTATGTGGAGTAGAGTGTTAATTCATAGGATTCAGAAAATATTGCCCGACCCCTCTAAAAAAAATGATACGATAAAAGAGAGTGAATGATGCATGTAAATACGTGAGTCCGTCTGTTTCTTGCTGTACGAGAGGCCAGTTGGAGAATCTGACGTGCACGTTATTATGTAAATGAAATCACTGCCAATTCACTGAGAAGGTAAATTTTAATTAAATATTGTGTCAGTCCTCCTTTGCTTTTCAAAAATTGCAGCAAGAAAAGTCAAACAGCAGCAAAGCATGTAAAACTCTCACTTAGAGACGCCCCACACACACACACATTTACATCCGAGAGAAAACTAAAATAGCATCTATGACACCTTAAAAAAATTCTCACCAAACTCCTGCAGTCCTGCCATGTGACGGTTTCTTTTCACCATAAAAGCATTTCACACTCTGCGCAATTAACACGGCAAGAGATTCACACGTAAAGCTAACAAAGAAGAGGAGGAATCATTATCAGATCAGGGCCTGGACACGAGGCTGGTTAAAGAAGGATCTCCTCACTGGCTTCTCGCTCCAGCAATAAAGGTGGAGTCTTACACATTCAATACAAAATATCAATAATACTGTTAAAGTAGCAAGAAATGTAAAATGCCCTTATTGCATGGGGACTTTAGAGAAACAAAACATCTATTTCTGAAAACAAATTTAATAAAACTGAATAAAATACAGATTAGTAGCCAGGCATTACCTTCTTATTCTTCTCTATTGGACAATAAATAGACACAAAATTCCAGCATCAAATAGTTTAAAATACCTAATCATCTGTCCAAGGCCAACTATTTCATTTTGGAGCAAATATCTGATGATAATTCTGGTATCATTGTGGAACTCTTCCGATGTTTGGCTCCTTTCACCACTACTTGTGGCTCAGCAAGGTTCTCAGGAATGAAGCTCTTCATACTAAACCACTTTCAATGACTTTATTTAAATTTGAATGATTTAACCATCCAGCGGTTCTGAAAAACGTGTGGAATCCTCACTTCATTTATATCGGTTACTGTTACTGGAATTTTTATGACCTAAAAACTAGTGTCAGTCCCAGAAATATTGAGATGGGCCAGGCCCAGGCTCCAGTGCTGCAGTCTTTAAACTCTGCACTACTCCTAAACGCAACCCAAGCAGACGTTGCTTGCTGATGAGGGAGTTAAATGATGATCAGATTATCGCTAATGCAGCATGGGCAACTACTTAAGGCTATAGGGCTCATTAGAAGACACTGGAAGATTAAAAAAGCGCTAATCTGCTGTTTTTTGTTGCAGCACCAAATGAAGTCATACAGCAGCAAGGCAGGTAACTTTGGACATGAATCTTTCTGACCCGGCTCAATTACAAGGGAAAAACCAAAATCACCCCAATATGTCATTCCAGGGTAATTCTCACCAAACTCCCATGTGAAGGATTTTCTCTCATAATGAATGCATTTTACTCTGTGTATACTTAACATACCAAAGGAATCACACAAAAGGTGAACAGAGCAAAGGAATCAAGATCAGATAAGAGCCTGGGTATGGAGCTGGTTAATGGAAGTTTGTATAAGAACACAGCTGAGATCAAAGATCCCCTGACTGCGGATGGTGAAAGAGTGTGAGTGAGGACTGCTCGATCTCCCACCGTGTGGCTGATTGCAATCTCCTTTCAATTTGAGAGATGCCTGTTGACAAGCACTGGTCTAAACCACCTCTAGCAGCAGACTTATTCCTGCCTGGGTGTGTGTGTGTGTGTGTGGGGGCATATGCATGCATGTGTGACTGAGGGTGAGTGTGTGGGTGGGCGTGTGTTTGCTTACTCACGTTCAGAGTAAGACCTGGCTTATCGCTCCTGCGGCCCACCTGAACACGCACAGTGCACAATGGCACGGCCGAGAGAGTTCTGGTTTTTTTCTCTGTTTGTTGACTGCATTCCTTCACAGGCCTGAGATTAAACTTCAGGTTTCATATCTTGGACATTGTCACAAGGCTACACTGGTACAAACAGCTCCTTCCCAACACTGATAAATGACTTAATGAAGTTTTACCTAATTCACACACATATTTACACACACACAGTAAAGCCCCACTTTAACGCAGATCAGCAGTTGTTGTTTCAGTACAATGCAGAATTTTTCTGAGAACCGACCTAATACTTGTTTTCAGATATCCCAGCACTAACGCGGGTATCCTCCACATTTATTTTTGCATTTTGTGTCATTCAAGACTGGTCCGCCATGCCGGGTTGCTAAGCACCTTTAGATTTTCTTTAAGGCTCTATATTCCACACACTTTTGCTGCTTGAACAACGAACCCAAGAAATCATCGAACCCCAAAGTTTCGGCTTCATAGTTCAACAATAACGTAAGGAAGGCAGAGCTCTTTGCACTTCACATACTGCCTTCACTCTGCATAAATGCTGCCAACAACACTAATGTTCATTCAGCCGATTTGCCATCTATAGACTCAACCTGCTCCTGCAAGAACCTGAAATCAGATAGATGACTGCGCTGAATTTAGCAATTATATATAATGAAGCACTGATATCTACTGATACTGTAAAGGACATGTCTGATGTGTAAACGTCATTAATATTGTTGCTGTAACCCCTTGTGTCTATGTGTTGTATTTCTTTTTACATAATTAACACATTTACAGAGAGTCAGATTTTCTTCATCGTGGACCATTTATGTTGGCCCATTCATAATGAATACTCTTGTTTGTTCAAGACATTTAAAAATGTAACTTGAAACAGTTTGTTAGAGTGTGGCAAGGTAGGCAGAGAACCAGAGAACCTTTATTTATTTGAGGCAGTTCAGATTGTGTAGTATATTATTAAAGCTCTTTAGAATCAAATTAACCTCGGAACTCTTAATCATATGAAACCTGAAAATTGCGGACCAATGGCCTGTCTCAATTTGACATTTGTGGCCCAATAAAAAACTTTCGCGGCTCGTCAGTGGTCCCCGGCCCAGTGGTTGAGAAACCCGGCTCTAAACAACAGTTTCGCAAAAACTAGAGGAGTCTGAATCTTTATTGGCCAATGAATTATACTGTATTACAGGAACACGCATGTCCTTTGACCTGATATTGCACAAAAAAATAATAAATACCCACAGAAAATCCAGCGCTGCTGTGCCTAAACTCACTCTTCCTAAATGGGACACAAACGGGAGCTATTGTTTATGGGCTAGAGCTAAATTATGATCGTATTAGCGCTGAGCCTCCTTAGGGCTACGGGACTCATTAGAATACAGTAGAGGACTTAAAAAGGATTTCAAAGAACACCTTTCTCCCCAAAAGCGGTGGCTGGTGGTTCTGCGAATGCTTTTACTAGAAAGTGAGGCTGTTATCTCTGACCAATATTAGCTTAGAGATTAGCAGGGTTCCAGAAATGAGGCTAAATAATAAGACCAAACAAAATACTTTTTCAAGATTCACAAAATGTATCATGATCTTTCTTGAGGTTCAGAAAGAATTTGGAAGAAACGAACCAAATGTAGTGCCAGTTAAAAAAAAAAAAAAAAAAGTGTATACATTTAAAAAATCCATAAATGAATAAAATAAGATTCTGGCACAATGAACAGTTACTGTTCATTACTGTGCACTTAATAGAGTTGTTGTCTAGAGGTCTAAATCTGTCTAATGAAACGTAGAAACTTAATGAAACCCCAGCAGTTATTTACTTTTCTGTGAGTACTGATGACAGCAGAGTTATATTTGTGAGGCAGTTTGTCATGATAATCATAACATAGCATCTCACTGACCACCCCTATGAGAACCCTCTCAAACGAGGCCACCGGTATGGAAATAAAGCCACGGCTACGACTGACATTCTGAATTTCCAAACAGTGCTGCAGAGAGGAAGGAATATTTCAGAGAGAGACACACACACACACTCACACACACGACAGCAGTGTTGGCGCTTGGGAAATCTGCCCTGCTCCCTAGCCTGTGACTCATCAAACAGAGGCAGCCGTGGTCGTCATCAACTCCTGACTTATTAGTCGCTAAAATTGGCATCGTGGCCGTGTAGCGCCCGCCGCCCCTGCTGAGTGTTTTCACCTCCACTCCTCTAAACTCCAACATCACTCTTATTACTACAAGCTAGATCCCGACAGTCAGACACAGCGGGCCTGACCTCTACCTCCTCACCGCTAATCACACAACTGACCTATTCAAGCTCCGCCCACAAACAATCTCTCCTGTGAGCTGTGCATGCTTTAGAGAGACTTCGCCAATATTCCCTTCATTCGTTTGGGCTGAAGCTGCATACAGTCAAGCAGGTTGGAAACCTTTTCTAAGAAAAGCTCAACTTTATCTCACAAGTGGGAAATTTGAATTAACTGTGGCAGAAAGTGGAGAGAACAAAACTAAGAGCAACAAAACTATAGATTACAAGCAATAAAACACAAGATAATATAAACACTTTACAACTATCACAAAAAATATGAATATAGATATTTGTACGTATATGCAAATATGTGTACAGATAAAATATACATGCTAGTGTATATATATACATATATTTAGATGTATGAAGAAGGTGGATATTTTGGATATATACACATTGGAGTTTAGCTAAGTTACATGATCAAGCCTTGATTTCTTTGACAGCTGGACTAATTCCACATTTTGGCACAACATGTTACATCCGACCACACACACCACCTTGGCTGGCACCTTGTAGAGCGATTCAGGGGGAAGAAGATGATCTAACTCGCACAGAGAGAGCAAGACCTAATTAATTCATTCGTTTTCTGTAACTGCTTAATCTTTACTAGGGTCACGGTGTCCTGGGGCCCATCCCTGGGTCTACGGGTGTGTGTCTGCTACTCACCCCAAACAGACACACACACACACACACACACACTCATACAGTCAATTTAGAATCCCCAGTTTGCCTGACATGCAAATCTTTGGACTGTGGGAGAGACCGGAGACCCTGGAAGAATCCATCACTAGGAAAAAAATTCTAACACACACACACACACACACACACACACACACACACACACACACACACACACACTGACCTAACTACCCGGACATCTTACACTGGGCTATCTGTGACAAAAACTAGATTCAAGTGGCAATTCTGAGGAACTCTGGACTTGAGACTGGTTCCTGCAGGAAATGATCACAGAAGCTAATCACAACAGACGTCCTCCGAGGTTGGAACTAAAACATGTATATGTGCCCAGATACAAAAAACCCTTTTAAACAGCAGTGCTCTTCCACTCCTGCACACTCTCTTCAGACTGTTCCTAAAAAGCACTGCTTTCACTTGAGTTCGTTTTGTCAGTCTTTTTTTAAAGGCAAGAATATGACTGGAACATGTACTTGTTTTTACTTTTATGGAACGTGTCCCTATCACTGTTACACGGAAGAAAAGCAGTATATTCCTAAAAAGCGAAGAATTCTGAATAGGTTTCTATTGAACAGCCACCATTGTTCATTTGAGTAGTAATTATGTTTTGTATAGCGAGGTCTTTGCACATCTCCAGGGGGGCTTTTTCAGCAGGTCCTAATCTATAAGAGACCAGCAGAAAGGACCTTATTGTGCCTCTTCACTGCCAGTTTGGAAGAATGCAGGGATCTTAATAAGATACGGCCTAAATCAATTTGAGGGAATGAGATGCATCCGGACAGGAGGGGGGAATGGAATTAATGAAGTTCGCACTAAAGGTAGCTCTGAGCTGGAATTTGATTAGCTGAGTGTATCCACATAAATGTGGCCCTGTGCAGAGATACAGCAATTGTTCTATGGGTAAGAATGTGCTTGTGTGTGTGTGTGCGCATGCTTATGTGTCATATTAATATGTACATGCACTCTGTACAAGAAATGCTATATGTGATTCACTGTATACATCACACACACACACACACACACACACACACACACACACACACACACACACACACACACACACACACACACA
>JBBKCR010000034.1:7881058-7901334 GCA_037577295.1 Ladigesia roloffi | reverse complement strand
TGAAAAATGACACTACATTTTCATTTCAAGGTAAAAGGAAAAGCCAATATTGACAAAACAACACAGAGTCCAGGGAAGGCGCAATTAACAAATAATTTACAAATTGTAAGAAAAGTACACGGAGTAAATAGATTTAAGGCTCATGGAAGTTCCTTTTTTACCCGTGTCATGTATCACTTCTTTTAAAGCAAGGTTGTATTGGATATTTGTCTGATCTACAGGTGGGAGGTGTTGTTAAAATATAACAAAAATGTAACAAAATATTCTACAACAAGCATCTTGATTCATGTACCACAATATTTCACTGAGCTAAAGTCAACTTACATACACTCTTTCTATGAAAACACATAGTTGATTATTGTTCTGCAAGCATTTATGATAAGATAAGCTAAGATAAACCTTTATTAGTCCAACAAGTGGGAAATTTGCATTGACATGGCAGAACGTGGATAAA
This sequence comes from Ladigesia roloffi, assembly GCA_037577295.1. NCBI lineage: Eukaryota > Metazoa > Chordata > Actinopteri > Characiformes > Alestidae > Ladigesia > Ladigesia roloffi. Next base: position 7,900,880 of record JBBKCR010000034.1, on the reverse strand, counting down.
AAAAGCAAAATAAAGAGCTGCAACAATTTAAAAAACAGAACAAAATAAAGTTAAATACAAATAGAAATGTGCACCCTAAAATCTAGGAATATAAAAATATGTATTTTAATAAATATATATATTTATAAAAACACACACACACACACACACACACACACACACATATATAACCTTTATGTAAACCTTATGTATGTACACAGTGAGCATATGTATATATACACAGAGTGTATAAATAAATAAATATTAGACTGCACCATTTAAAACAATACCACCCAAACATCATCAACTTGTCTATTCCTCCCAGCGTAAAAAGTACTTCTATTGCCTGAAATGGAACTGTGTTCAATTCACAGCAAATAACAGAACAGAAAAAAACATGAGTTTAACAATCATGGCATGCTCACTACCCAAAGACAAACAGAATGAATGCACTCATCACATCTTCACTCTTAAGAGCGACGTGATGCTGAAAATAAACAAGCTATTTACTGTCGCCTTCTAAAAGATATGCCATGAAACACAGAGTCATGCATACGGAGCCCATACAGCACGATGCGTTTCCAATTTCTTGATGGTGGGCATGTCTGCATGCATCTCTCAGGATACGAGTGGTTTTTACTAGTGATGGGCATTTTTGATCATATTTCATTTAGAGTAGACCACATATTTGAGAAACGAGAACTCGATTAATCGGCGGTGGAGTTTAAGCAAGGGGCGGGGCGTTTGCGACACAGTATACAGTAAACATTTAAAAGAAATAACAGCAGGAGGTGAAGCTGAAGCAAAAATTAAACACATAGCCTAGATAAATACGTATGTAAATATTACATTCAAATTGTATTTATCTACACAATGTGAGCTTGAACTACATGCCAATCATAAAGTAGTGGATGCGTTTCTCCTGTTATTTTTAAACCACGGCAACTGAAGCCCCACAGGCTTTAGAAGCCATTTTCGCTCTGTGCTCCGGTCTTGTATCTACACAGCAGCTCCTCACAGCCGTAAACAATCAAATATCAGACTTCCGCCCAAATCCCAGCAGAAAGAATGAAAGTTCCGTAAATTCTGGATGATAAACCGCTACTTTGTTTCCTCATTAGCCTGCAGCTAACAATACAGTGCTGCTAATGCATGTTTTTTTTTTATTCATGACACCAAAAACATTTTGCCTTGTAACCAGACCCGGCGCCAGACACGGATTTGTGGGCGGACCTTTGCGGAGGCACACATTTTATAGGCTCGTTTCTGGTTGATATGTTTTATGCGAATCTCATCCGCACCTGTGACGAGTGTTTAGGTTCAAACTCCCAGACATTAAAGTTAGAATGCTATTGTATCTTGTGGATAAGCAAATAAAAATATGAATATATGTTATTGTTATGCTGCTTCATTTTCAAACAAGGAATACATTTACTATAAATGCCCAATGCGCCAAATGTGTGACTTTCAAGATCTTTACCAGTAGGGGGCAAAATTAAAAAAAAAAGTGAGAAATGTGTTCTGTGTGGTCCATTAGTCGGTTTTATATTCCCCATAATTATCCTTTAAGGGGAAATAGGTCCGGGTTCTTATGGGTTAAGCATAATAAAAGGTGATTCAGGGGATCACTAACCAGTCCCTCATAAAGCAGAATGAGGTGCTTGTGTAGGAGTTTAACACACACTGGCATGGAATGGTCATACTCATAGATGCTGAATTAAAAATAAACTGCTGTGGTTTCTTGTTTTTCTAGAGCCGTGTATATAAAATGCACCCAAATCTGTATATTTTCCAATAGGTTAAATTCAACAGAAATGCAATTAAATATGACGAGGGGTACCAAAACCTTCGCATATGGCTGTCTCACATTTTTTTTGTACGGATTTTACTGGTGAACACACCTGGCCCTCAACCTTTGTCTTCATTAACCTGCATTAAGGAGAAGTCATTTTTTAACAAATAATTTCATATTGTATTACCTAAAACCAATTTCAAACATGAAGAGCCCACCTAGCGAGCTACAAGGAAGAAAAAAAAAAAGACATGGGGCTTTTATTGAGGAGTTTTAATCTTCAGTAAGCTTCATAGTTAATTAAAGCCTTCACACAGAGAAAAAATGATGAGGATTCAATGAATCAGACACGTAGTTTATTATTGATATTTGCTGGAGTCTTTTTGAGTCTCCGCCTGTGGCAACTGGGGAGCAGAAATCCACATGATTTCGTAATGGCTTTTGGCACATCCATTATTCAATATGAAATACCCCGCAAGTTTATTTTACTGTATGCTCCCTCTCATTTCTGGCTGCCATTTCAGATGCAGCGAAATTTATTCAATACTGTTGTGTGAGGGAGAAATGCTCCTACCAATTTATCACGCGGCCAGCAGTGGGACCGGGTAATGTGTGGTGGGTGGCAGTGGGGTGGTGGTAGGGAGTGGGAGGGGTTGGAAGAACACACACACACACACACACACACACTTGGGCGTGCGCGACGGACATGCTTTGGCAGGCTGTAAATGCGTTCCCTGATGAGCTGGCCGCAGATAAGACAGCCAATATGGCAACTAATGGCCACAGGGCCAAAGCACGGCAGGCGTGATTGAGAGACTTGCAAGAGACTCCTTGAAATTTCAGCGGGTCAGATTTGAGCAAGCCTTGGATCTCTGCCAATCAATACACAGCCCGTAAGTCTGGCTTCAGCCACAAAATGGGGCCCCGCATATTACTGCTGCAGACCAGATAGCCCACCCCCAAAGATGCCAATAGATGCGAAAGACAACAGAACTCAATTTCAGAGGTGAGATGGTGGGTCTAAATATCTGAATTGCTTGAAGGGTGTAGACAATGAAACTTTACGCTGTGCCGAATGTCCAAATACATTCCAGGGAAGATGAGGGGAGGTGATGGAACACACACATTCAGGTAAGTCAGAGACAACTTTATGGGCAAGAAAATGATTGAATGAGAGAGAAAGAGAACGAGAGAGAGAGAGAGAGAGAGAGAGAGCACAATGCTTCCGAATTGAAATAGCAGACCAAATTGGTGCTTCCGAAAATGTTCTGAGGAGGTGACGGCACCAATATAGCAGTGGCACCGAAGTGTGACTGTTCTGCAAAATTTAGCAATTATTCAACTTCCTCCAGCACAGAATGTGCCAGAGGCTACAGCATGATCAGAGGAGCAGGTGGACGTGGCCTCGGCTATGCCGGCTAAGCAAGGCAGATAGGCCTCAGACAGGCGTGCATTAAGACAAGAGGTGTCACAGAAACGCATTCACGACTCTCCAACATCTCCAGCAGTTAATTTAGGTCACAAGCTTTGAACGGGCCTTTTAGAATAAATCTGTTAATACAGACGTTTTGCCGGCAGGCAGTGCAGCCCAGCGCAGCATGGGATTAGGGGTAGCTTGGTGGTCCTCTCTAGCGATACTATGTGACAACTGTGTTAGAGCTCAGTTGGCACGATTACCGGGTCTGTTCACACAGTCCAGAATAGACATTCGGGAACAGGAAGGCCAACACAAGGACAGTGTGATTTGAGTTCATCATTTTCGTTTTGTTGTTTATACCTGAAAGCAACCAGGCAAATAATCAGGAAATTCATAAGAAGCTGACAAAACCAGTTGCACAAGCTCTTGGTCAATAAGATGTTGTTCAACAGACCAAACAGCACACATTCCCTGCTTAAATTGCAGCTATTTAACAGCGAAACCTCCATTTTTACTGTCTTCTTGAGCCCAATGCTTTCTTCTCTGGCGAAGAGCATGTGCATAATTCATTGCACCAGCCCAGCATGATTAAATGTGTTGAGATCTCAGATCCTCCAGTAATATCACTTTAATGATCTATGCGAGGAGTGGAACAAACACATCAAGCATTATTTGATGTTCCTGGAGTTTGATGCAATGCAAATACGAGAATTTTCTTCTCAAGGTTTGTCTCAGTTTTGACACAATGTTAATCTAAGAACAAACTGTGAGAAAGTTCCACGACGTGTTTGATGAAGAGCTGGTTTAGCAGGTGATGTTTGATGAAGTGTAGAGTAAGCGTGAACCTGCTCATCAGAAGGAATTCATTCCATTTGGACACAATCATATGCTGGAGGATGTGAGTCAACATTCCAAGAAATGTTAAACACAGGATACTGTGGTTTCAAACACAGTTCAGCCTGGGCTTAGTAACCAAACTGGCATGTGATGCTTTGGTTCAAGTGGAGCAACCCAGCTGCATCACTGCCTCAGGATGTTACAGGATCAACAGGTTCCTGGACTGATGCTTGAATACGGCCCCCACTAAACCTCTCTCTATCTCTTTCTTTCTCTCTCTCTCTCTCTCTCTCTCTCTCTCTCTCTCTCTCTCTCTCGCTCTCTCTCTGCAATTGGCTAAGGGTCAATGGAGAGCACTGAGTACATGCAAGCAGGGAGATTGATAAACTACTTCTAGGTGTGCAGTAATTTGAAAGAAACCTCGCTGCCAGCTACAGCTCAAGGCCACGATCGTGTGTACTGGAAATGCAGCCTTAGGACCACGCGGCACTCATGATGTTCCTTTATAAATGCACTTAGATTTAAAATGCTTCTCCTTCAAAGGAATATAAAAGCTGGTTGCTTTGAGCCGGGGCCCAAATTGGGATCCAACACAGAGGCCTGAATCCTCATAACTGCAGAGCTTCCTTGATTCCACCAACCGCTCTGATTGCCCAGTGGGCTGGCAACGTTTTACCCCGCCTCCGGCAGAAAGATACCGCGGTGTACTTCTCATCAGGTAGAAATCTCTAGAAAGAAAGAGCAACCTTCACATGATATTGTGCTACATCTGCGCTACAGTTCTGTTGCAGAGCCCTGCGTGTACGGCAGGTGTGAGTGTGCTCTCTGTTGCTACCGCTGTGGTATGTGGGACTGAAGTGCTGTCATGCGTCTTTGCAGCTCGAGAGTTGCTGGTGGGGAAATGAGCCGGGCTTAGAAAAGCAGTATTTGTGAAGCCATTCACCGAAATGGAGAAGGAATGAGGAGCATCCTGGCTTCAAGCTGAACACTTTTGTGTGTGTGCACGCACGTGTGTGTGTGTGTGTGTGTTTTTGTCTTGGTGGGCCGCTGGAATTTTGCCCTGGAGCGGTCTCCACGGCACCCTTTGATGAGTAAGTGAGTAAGTCATCCTTGCCCTCGTTGACAGATCTCACATGCCCAAACTTGACCACGTCCAGTGGGAGGCGTTACAAAACACTGTCGCAGATTAGCAAAAAAAAGACAAAGAAAATGTACCTCTTTCGCCTCTTTTCTTCCTTTATCTCATTGTTTTAGAACTAGATGTCTTACGGTTACATGCAATTCTCTTGTTATTCACAGAAATGGACAAAAATGTCAACTGCAAATATCTGCCTATTTCTGTTTCCCAGGCCGGTTTACTCCCCAAGCATTCATTGCAGTGGTGTGGAACAGTGAGTGAAGTATCTAACTCAGGGGGGCACATCTCACAGCTTTGTGCAGCTCAAACACTCCTGGTTTAACTATTCTGTTCATTGCCAGGTTTAGTGGGTATGTCTGAGCAGTCCAAAACTGAGCTGGACATAAGAGTTGTGCACCTCTGACCTCAGATCAACTCAAAAATATCATTCAGAAAATGGTATTACCCAAGAGAAACAGTCTTTGTCTTGTTTCCAGACCAGTGGATTCATATAATATAATCACAGTGTGACATTGGTGACCTACTAGTTGAGATATTCCACCTCCCAAATGAAAAAAAAAAAATCATATGGTTTAGTGCTAATATATTCACAGCATGAAGCATTACTTAACAGGTGCAGTTCCTTTGAAAAATCAGGGTAATTGGCTTGGAGGCATGGTTCTGGGTGAAAAACTAATATTAAAAACACAATAATGGCTATAGACCTTTATATTATATGGAAGCTCTTTCAAGCACTGGAGGGTTCTTCAGGGCATCACTCCAGGCATTCTTTTTTGGCACCTTGTTTTTAAGAATATAAATTTGTGATGGATTTTGCAGCTGCAAGACTTGAAACTTGGCTATCAAGGGCTGGACTACACGGTGGTCATCGTTCATGAACCCACCAGTACAGCTTTTAACCTTCTTGCTTCCATATCAAAGGCTTCACAACCTACTGGGTAACGAGAGGAGGGGCGGCGAGGAAGAGAAATACCGTGGCTTGTGTAAAACACTGCCTGTAGGCTGCACTCGCTGCTCTGCCATCACCCACCATTTCACAAGCATCTGAAATTTCATTTGGAAAAGGGAGAAACAAAGCCGAGGCATCTCCTGAACCGAATGAGAAGATAAACCCGGCTTTGCTTTGTTATTTTAATCATGTGAGGCGAAGCAACATGGGAGTTGGCACCAGAAAGAAATAAAAACAGAGAGAGAACAGTCAGGTTTTACCCCCATCTCACCTTGGCCTCGCCACATAAAGCCCTGGGGCAGGCAGGATTTGGTTACAATAAAAGCACATGCAGAAATGGGATTGAAAATACATTTTTTTGGTCTTCTTGTTGAGGAACACAAAGTGGACCCACGTTTTCAATAAAGGAGAAAAACCCGAGGAACGTTTGCGCAAAACCAAAACAACTTCACGTCCAATAAAAGTCAGAAGGAGGGGGAGGGGGCTCGTAACTCGAGGATTTCTTTTCAAAGCATGGCTGAAGTGTGTGGATATGGCCAATCAAAGCCAGCGGTTTTAGGGGATCCGAGCACCGAAAGCCCCTCTCCTCTACACTCCCAAAGACTGGCAATCTGAGTCGCCGCACCGTAATGAGCGTTACTTACAGATGACTGAATGATGTATTACATTCAGCAGGCCTCTGTGGGACAGCGTCACCCAGATGGCACACGAGAAACAGACAGAGCGCTTCTTTCAGCTGCCAGGCAAAAACACTCACACTGACAATAGAGTCTGCAGCCCAAATGACAGCTGATCTCCATAAAGCTGGAAATTTGATGGCATGGAAAACCACTGACAGTGAAAGACTGTTGAGGCCACTCAGGTCACTGCGAAGAAGCTGAAGATCAAAAGGGCTTCAGAGCTTTAGGGGAGATTCTACACCCACCCCCTTCCATTCCATCAAGGGGCAAGGACAAGGCAAATAACTGAGATAACAGCGCTCTGGGAAAAACTACGGAAACAGCGGTCTGTTTGAAAGAGGAACTATTTGCTATACTGGGAACCAACAATCGCCTCAACAAAGGAGAAGCCCGAGCTCATTTCCAATAGGAGGAGTACAAAGGGTGTACTGAAAAATTTACATTGAAATATTTTTGCTAAATTTAAAAATGTCCTCTGATGCCCCTCACTGTCTGCTGAGGTAAATACTGTTAATAATACAAACTGGTTTCTAAACACAAACCAAAATAAAGTGTGTGGGGAGGTCAGCCTTTGTAGGTCAGCTAGAAATTCTAGAGTAGGTTGAGAGGAACCAGGCAAGGCAATGCACTTCAATGCCAGTGTTAAATAGTTCATGTTAGCTGATAATGATAAATGATCCATGGCAAACCAGGCAGTGTAGAATATTCTTAATGCTCCTTTGCTGCAAGGTAAAATAACCATTGTGAAAAATGACTTCACTTATAGAATTGCATGGGAAGTCCATTGTAAGGCTGCTACTAAAATCAATATATAAATTCTTTTTAAGTGAAAGTGACTGTTCAGTCATACATGAACACGCTACAGCACACAATCCCTCTGCATTTAACCCATTCACCAAGTGAAGCAGGGGACAGGCAGGAACAGCATGCCTGGGAGCGGAGTGTGTGGACCTTACTCAAGGGAAAACACTAGCAGTCTTGGGAATCAAACCAAGGACTTCCTGATTGCAGAGCGAACGCTGCAACCACTAGGCCACCAGCTGCTTGTTTTAAAACTTTTACCCAATTTTATGAAACCTTGAGCTCCTGTGTTTCCGCCCAACTAAAAATATTTTACTGGTGAAAGCTTTTCCTGTAAAGAATGTTTTATATAGATTTAGAATGTTTATATTGTTGTGTTTTTATGGCTGTGCTTGAGAGACACATTCGACCGGAACCAAATTCCCTGTATATGCACACAAACATACTTGGCCAAATAAAACGATTCTGATTCTGATTCTGATTCTCCTGCACTGATGTTCTCATTAACTTTTATTTCCATTTCAAGAATAAGTGAGTGTGCGCTAGCTGAGTGTTTATATACGGAGCAGAGAAAAATGTACTCAGACTGCACTGGGCATTAAGACCAAGATGGCCGAATTTAACGCATGCTTGGATATGAAGCGTGTTTTCGAACGGCTTGAAAAAACCTGGTCATAAAGAATGAAAAACAAGGTCACCCCATTGCTTACTGATAAGAGCGGGCCAAAGGATTGCTTCCAGTTTACTGGCCAACATGATTAAAATGACACTGTTTCCTCTTCTCTCCTACACTGCACCTCACTGACATGTCTCAGAAATGGTAATGGCCTGCAAAACTGGAATTATCTAATGCCCTAGATTAGCATTTCATACTACTTGGTGTAATAATTGTTTATCAGAGTTGGCCTTCCCATCAAATTTTACTTTAAGAAGAAAGAGAAGCTGTTTCAAGAAGCAAGAGATAGAGTAGGAGACAAAGAAGAAGAGGAAGATAGAGAAGAAGACTTAAAATGAAACACAGCTTTATATATTTTATAGAGTCTATTCTAGATTTCAATGAAATGTTATGAAATGAGGGCATTCAATATTTGAAGCCCTATTTCTTAGTACACTCTGACTGAACAGAACAGGAAGTGAAGACTGTAAAGATAGAAAGATAAGAAATAGAAAATGGGAAGTGTCCCTTGCCTTCCTTCTTCGTGAACTCTTGGTCTTAAATATAAACACGACAAGTTACAAAAAATGACTGTCGACAGAATGGCAAAAATTAAACTGTAAATGAGAAAACGTGGATTATATCTAAAATTAACATGAACAGAAGCTAAACTTGAAAAAGCAGCTTGAAGAATAAATGAATCCATTTATTATTAGAGCACATGTAACCGAATAAAAGGTCTGTAGGTGCCACACCACCTCTGGGGAGAGATAAAAGGACAGAGAATGAGAACCACTGCATGACCTTCGCTGTCAAGGAGCTGTCCTGTGTCTCGCCTGCATATATCAAAAAAGTTCCACAATGACATTTGGTTGCATGGTAAATTCCCTTTGAAACAGAGCTGGGGAGAATCTTAAGCGAGGAAACTCAAACACAAAAAAGGCACGACCGACTTGATTTTTAAATGAGCTCTTTTTCCCTTAAAGAGAATGGCTGATACCACTTTCTGTGGAAGTCAATGACACTCTGAGCTTTATTCACTGCTTACTGACGTACAACAGGGCCTAAATACCACAGGGGTGGACTGCTGCAAACGGCAATGAGCCTTGTTGAGGCTTTGATGTAAAATGCTTATAATCATGTTGGCGTCTCCACATCTGTTGGATCATGTGACTGTCTTCATACATCAGAACAGCCACAAAAACTCTTGAGGTGCACTTTAATAAATAAAAGGTGCCAGGCATCCTTCTTTACATGAGGTGGCTTTTCATTCACATTTAGGTGTCAGGTTTCTTAAAAGAACCCTTAAGAACGTTCACATTATGTTGCTTTCTTCACACCTTCTTCTTCTAATTTACAGGCATGATGCACTTCTGTGGCACCGCTCAGAAAACCCTTTGAGGCTTTTTAAAAATTTCTTTAAAAGATCAGACTGCTCCCAGCACATTTTTTAATATTTATTAGAGGGCTCATGCATAGAAGTTTTTTGGTTTTACAAACAGAAACATTGCTGTGTCCACGACAAACGCTGCAGACTCCTCGCACTACTTATTAAGGATTTTATATTATTTGGCTGAAGGTCTCCGTATGAAGGACCTTTTGTTCTGACAGTCAATTTCATTAACCGGTGACCAAACTGCGGTCATAAGACCAGTGTGTGGCCTGAATCAAACACAAACTGCTGCATTTTGTTTCCTGTACAGAGCACAGGGGAAGATTAACGCAGCACTCACAGGAAGAAAAAAAAAAAACACAGGCTCTTATCTCTCAGAAACACACCGGAGGAAATCTTCTGGACATCTTTAAAATGGAGTAGAGAGGAGAGTGAGAGAGGAGGAGAAAGAGAAGTGGAACTCAAGCTCCCCACCTGTAAATACAGACTCTAAGCACACAAGATGCTGTTACGCCACAGGAACAGGCTTTCAGTTAAACACCTAAAGTATGCGATACAGGGAGCTATTCCCAGGCTTTTCGAGACCTGGTGTTATCTCCAGCAGCTACAAGTAAGACTACAGGTACTTCCTTTTAAGGATAAAAGAGTAGCAGCTGGAAAAAAGTGCTTGGCCCCCTTGGAGGTTAATTTTAGTCTCACGCGGGAGTGTGCTATCACCAAGCTCTCAGAGTACGGCTAAATGGACCGCAGGAATGAGCTCCTGACCGGGGAAATGAGACGGAGTAGCTTCAGAAAAACTTCTGGACAGGATCTAACTGTTGATTTAAGCAAAAACCTGCTAATGTTTACTGACTCCCTAAAAGCTTCTGAGGAATTCTTTCATTTTACCAATTGAAAAAGCCAGCAGGACCTTAATTTTGAAACAGACAGACCTGGCACTTGATCTTATCGGAGGGACCTTTGCTGCTGGAATAGTCTGGCCATACACAGCTGGGTCCTTCCTCCATTGTTTTGGGCCTTTTCTCTTCCACACTGGAGCCTGGGTGGAGGAAGGAGGGAGCAATGATGGCTTTTTCCAGCTTGAACAGAATGACCCCGCTGAAGAGCACTAGACAGAATATCAAAAGGGTACGGCTGGGGGATGAAATACCTGACTTACAGTTTAAAAGGAAAGGGCTTTCCAATGAAATTACTTTACAGGCTTTTCCGGACCCCGTAGTCGAAGCGTTCCCCCAATATTAGCTCATGATTGAGTTGCTGTTTCTCTCAGCGTTGATATTCAGTTCGACACTCTCCGTTTCACCCAGTGGAGCTCGCTTTGCACATCTGTAACAGTTTAACAGTAGGCCGTTTGTACTTGACCTTTTCGGGAGGGTAATAAATCAATTTTGGTTGAATTTAGTGATGGCTGTCACAGCTAAAGAATAAAGGAATGGGGGAAAAGAGGGAAGCTGAGAGTGAGAGAGAGAAAGAGAGAGCAAGTGAGACGCCCAGTGGCATGAATGATCTAACAAACAGATCAGGCGTAAGCTTCGTGTCTGAAGTAGGAGCGTAAAGAAAAGCCCCAGGACCTTAGTGGGAACAGCCAGAAAAGCCTGACGCTTCATCCTTCCTCTTAGGTGTTCTCAAAACTCAAAGGCAGAGAGGATCCAGCAAAACAGCCTGAAAAAGTTTGCCGCGCTGAATTTTTTGGCCCATGTGGCATGAAAAAAAAATCTTTTTTGTCCACAAAGTTTGTGTGATGTAAAGAGAGGCAGAGAAAGTGCAACGGCTGCGTGGGGTGGAATTCCGGGGGCCGACGGAAGCCAGCCTGGGGCTATGAGACTGGCTCCGCTTGAACAAGTAGAGGCGTACAAACACATATACCGAGTCCGTCTCCCCCCACGCCGGTCCACTGTAGGCTGAGCTCCAGCATCTCCTCTGCTCAAACTTCTCCTCTCTTCAACTCTCCTTAGAACAGTGCGGCCTCAAATGACGCTCTGATGGCTCAGCTCGAGCTCCGACTGCGTACAGGGGGCTGCGACTAATTTACTGCATGAAAGGATGCGTCTCTCCCTCGGCCTCGCAGGAGCGGCTGGCTCCCATAATCGCTCTCACCGTGAGGAATACAGAATGCATTACCGACAACGGCAACAGCAAAATGCAGGAGATAAATTTGATTTTTGGCCACACCATCATTTTAAGTGCGGGACAACTGCCGGGAGCGAGGACAGGCCCCCCGCGCTGTACAGTTTACACCATCTAATGTATAGTCAAACCCTTATGTTCTACATTAATAAACACATCGCCGTCTGCTGGCTCTTGGAAAAATGAACATATGTTTACTTTTGCACGAAGCAAGTGTTGCTGCGACACTGGCCTGTACTGTGTGTGTGTAATCTTTAATTCAAGCACATTTCTTTTTAATTGGGAGAGCGTGTTAACTACGTAAAAGCTTAACAACTCCTTCATGCTTGGTTTTATGAGGCTCCCCCGGCAGGGCTTTAATTAAATCTGGTTACTCAGGAGCGTCCTACTGAACCTGAACTTGCCCTCCCTCCCTCCCTCGCTCAGAGATAAAACCGCCCATCAAAGCTCCTCTCCACGCCCATCCGCCCCATCGTAGGCCACCGTTAAATCATGGCGCTGGTTGTATTTATTGCCAAGTTTAGAAGAGGCAACCGTTCAGCTTCTAAAAGCTTGATTTACAGAGCAGTAATAAAATCTGGCTCCGGATCTGGGGGTGGATGGTTCTGAGCAGCGAGGGGAATAAAGTCTGACCCTCTTTCATTAGCGCTATATGCTGCGATCCGCCACGCAGGAGACATAAACGTCACTGACCTATCCTCCCACATAGGACATTAGACACACAGCGGTCTGGTTTAAGACTATACTTCAACCACTGATATAAATTCCGCCTGCCTTCTTAGTATTTGTGCTCCTTTGTGTTTCCGCGAAAGCTTCCGCCCTGTTGTTTCGGCCCTGTTTATCGTCAGAGGTGTCCAAGCCCACAGGGTAAATGTACCTGTATTACATTATTCTTTAAAACGGAAGCTAAAGTCCATTTCAAAAGAGGCAGTCTCCACCACACATGCCACGTCTAGACCATAAACCTTCTATGTTTAGCCCACTAGAGCACATTTACTGATAGTGACATCAGTATCACACTCATTAATACCCACCACAAGGCAGGTAGTAGTGTATGGGCAGAGCAGGCTGCCCTCCATTTCCACGGCATTTCATCATGTCAGTTTGATTACAGCATATGTGTCTTGTTTCAGTTGAAAGTGAGAAAATGAGGAGCTGCACACAGATCAGTGCAGGGCCACACAGGGAAACAAATCCCTCAGCTAAATGCGTGCATTGTGAAGGTACAGAGGGAGAGAGAGCCAGTAAGAGGGTGCAAGATCGAGAGAGAGAGAGAGTATCCAATTACGTACTAAATATTACCCACATGACCCACTTCCGTTATTCTCTAGTTAGTAGTCAGCCCTTGTAAAAAGAAACAGTCCTATAAAGGTCACAGCTTTGCTCCAGTTCTCACACACACAAACCTAGTGACGTGGACCACCAGTGAGTAAACTTCCAGAGATTTGCATATTTGATATGATCTGAATGCAGGCTGTTAAAGGGCCCACATCCTACATTTCTCTTGTGTATTATGGTCCCTCCTCAGGTCTTGATTCAGTTTTATATGACAGTTTCATTTGAAAAACCCAGCCATCAGAATTACTCAGGACATTAATCCTGATTTGGGAATTACCTTCACTCTAACCGACTTCAATGGGCGGGGCTAAATCACTGTACGCCGAACAGACGGGTATGTTGACGTTTTTGTTGCATTCCAAACACAGGGGCTTCGAAAGATTTTTGGTTTCCACATGATTCCACTTTAGTTTCCACATTATGTGTTTTAAACCCCAGTTTAAAAGTTCACATATATGAAAAATGTACAAGCCCTTTGATGCAGGGATGAGAGTTTTACCGGAACATTCTTATTTAGCAAGAAGCCACCTGCTTAAAAGGTGCACTTCAACTTTCAGTACAATTATATTGCTTTATAAGGCAAGTCACAGCTGGGTAACAGAGGGGATATGCAAAACCACTTCCACAATGTACTGGCAGCTCCAGGACGTCCGGCCGCTCACACACCCACACCCAGCTCGTGACGAGTCACACATGGGGAGCAGATTTGGGAGCCATAGAGAGGAGGAGGAGAGAGGAAGGGGAAACTTTGACTTCCTCTGTCTTGCCCTTTCTGGTTCAAAGCGTCACTTAAGGAGAGCGAGTGGCAGGCAGGAGCGCCTCCTCACACGTGGAGAAATGCAATCTGCACATCACAGGCACCATCAAAGCAGCAGCCTCCGAATGGCAAACCAGTTATCGTACGTCTCCATGGCTGCCAAAAAGGTTGGCCGACTTTGAATGTCAGACTGAATTGTTGCTCTCAAAGCTTCAGATGGATATTTGACAGGATTTGATTTAAAAGAATGGAGGGGAGAGCAAAAAAAAAAGGAAAAAAAAAAGGAAAACCCTCCCCTACTGTGATTCGTGACCTTTCTCTGAAAGCTGATATAAATACCAGGACAAATATTTAAGCATTAATGTGGAAATGCCTCCCAGACAAATAGAACAAGTGTTATGTCAGAGGGGAAAGGAAGAGTTAAGAAGTAAATCTCTGAAGCTTACATGATCCCGAGCAAAACTGCTTGCCTCCACCAAAGCCCACCACACCCCACGGTGCCGCACGCATCATCAAACGAGCCTCAATTAGAGGCGGCATCTGTTTATCTTCCAAACTGTTCAATAAAACCAGACCAAGCATGGGGTGACATACAACCTGACCCCAGGTAAACAAACTTATAAATAAAGTTCCGCGAGCCGGATAATAAGCGAACAGCGTGCAGACAGATCTGCGCTTATGAGTTATAGCTGTGGGAGTGTGTGCTGAAGAACAGGTTCGCGAGAATAATTGGACGATCAATGTATATCCTCCGACCTGGCCATCGACTTCCACATCAATACATTTATATTAGCGACTGGTAAATGGGCCAGAGTGGCCCGAAAGAGCCTAGTTATGGCTCCTTAAACACCGAGCCAGCAACCGTGAGGTGAAATGACACTTCATTAAAAGACTGATGGTGGAAGCTCTCGCCTTCTTCTGCACAGCATCCCCTGACAGGCACTCTCGCCATATACTCTCCTCTTCCATTCTCAGTTAATTATGTCACACAGGTTTGGACGCGTTTGGCTAATTAATTCCTCACATTTTTGCAGAGGAACGCAGGGCCACTGGCAGCTGACTGGCAGTTTTGAGTGCAATAATCACTAGCTTCTTAGGTGGAGAAAAATAATTTTAAAAAATGGGAGAGCTCGAGACCTTTATCCTTCCAACGGCATGAAGTGTGGAAGGCTGTGGTCAGTCAAGATTTCTTTTGATGGCTATTGATTTTTCGTAAGTGTGCTCTGACACCCAGCCTGGAGCTTCTTTTTTTCCACAGCTCGACGGAAAACAGGTCAGTCTCAGAGAAACTCGGGTGAGTTATAGCAGATGAAATTACCTTTGCACCCCCCCTCTCCATTCTTTATCCGGTTCTGTGTTTGACTGGGTGAAGAGGGCCTTGCAGCAGAATGGCAAAATCCAGTATAAGTGAATAAAAAGCTTGGTATTTCCATTTTAGAGGAACAACATGCTGATAAACCATGCTGATATGAGGTACGTCACGCAGACTGGTGAAGGGATCTTCCCCTGCCCCTCCTCTACCTCACTCCGCGCCTTTTGGCATCACACACCAGACATTATTTCCTGGCATTCCCTCAAGAAAAGACAACTCTCCTCTGCTTTCCTCCTCTACATGCAGCAGGGCTGGGAATTACCCAGAAGTCAGGGCAGCTGTTCCTGTATATCAAAGTACTCTGTTCCTCTGTTAGGAAACACATTTAGCTTATCTGGGGTGTGACTCAACTATAATCCGTAAAATATACCGTAAATTCCAGACTATAGAGCGCACCTGATTAAAAGCTGCATGCTCTAATTTTACAAGCCGCACAAGATTTTAAGCCGCATGTGTCTCAGGTTGTAATACAAGGCCTGGTCTGGTTCCGAGTAGAGTTTCGATTCTCTCTACGAACCCGAACTCGGCCCAAGGCGTTGGGTCAATATTTTCTGCCACTATCCTTGAGCTGTGCCGGGCCGGGCCTTGATCAAGCATTAAAACAGCCCACATATTTAAAAATGGTTTAAATCGGGCTCGCAAAGAAAATTCCAGTTAATGTGTCTGGCCGGGCTGGGACATGAGGAGCTCACAAAAGCAGCTTGAGTAGAAATCCTTTCCCTTCTGGAGAACATTCAAACCTTATTGCTATTACCCACAAATCCCATCTGTATTATTGGATTATCTTTGACTAGGTATCATTGAAGGATTTAACTCAAAATAATTCATAAATAATCATGAGTGTTGACTGTTCTAAATAACACACTGTGAAATGTCAATGCATTAGCGTTAATATACAGGTGCATATACCCAATTTTTGTAAAACCAAATCAGGCCAAGAGGAAAGATCAATTCAATAAGGGATGGGTAAATAAATCGTTGAGGTGGGGCAACCATCTCCTCTCAATAAATGCTTAATTATATAGGTTAATAACAGGCTTAGCATTAGCATTATCCTATTCAACTTGGCACTGATCCCAGATGAAATCTAGCCCAACACACACATGTACTCTGATTTACAGGGTAATTACAGGTGGTTTATGTTTGTTGGGTATGATGTGGTTCTGAAGGTGCACAGGAATTGTAAGAAGGCCCACAAAAGGAAATACAAACAAAAGAAGAAAAACACTGTTTCTACTTTGGCAGGGTTATGGTACCATTTCTACTTCTTCTACCGTTTTACATTTCATGAGTACCAAAGTGACAAAGGCCTTGCAGGACATTGTGAATATTATGATAAACATCTTTCCATGTCTCAAAAGAACTCCAACTGAGAACAGTAGCACCCAGCAATATGTAGCTCATATGGGGAGCAGACAGGCAGTGAGAGGGTGAGGGGAGAGGGAGAGGGAAGAGGAGGGGCCAGCAGAACAGATAGAATCTGTTCCGTTTAAATGAATGAATGCTCTAGAGTCCAGTTAGTGCAGCCTGGGCAGCAAGTCCCCCCACCAGGGCCTCGATTAATCCATTAGCAGATGAGACAGGAGCAAGCTCAATGGACAGACAACACCCCGGGTGACACGGCATAGAGGGTCTGAGCATGTGTGTGTGTGTGTGTGTGTAAGAGAGTGTGAGGGAGGGAGAGTCTATATGGAGGGGTGATGAGAGTTCCTAGCAAAAGGCAGATGCTTCATCTGTCACACGGCCAGAGGGAAATTACTGTAAAAGCCGTCTCTGAGGACATGACAGAAAGTATCCTCAGGTCCGCCTGGAGACGCATCAATAAGTAATGAAATAATGGACTCAGCACTTAGAGGAAAATATGGATGGATGGCCTAAACACACATGACCAGAGTTCTCTTAGCATAAACATGATAGATTTATGTTTGCATCCATTTCGCCACACAAACTTGCACCAAGTCTTTGATTTCCATATTTAGTTATTCTGAGCAGTACGAGGCCCTAGAGCAGCGTGCTTCTATTTTTTTCCCAAGCACTCCCACTGACTTGAAAGCAATTCTATACCATTGCTACAAAGAAATGAATATGCAAATACTAATTAAAGAGCTCTTTTAAGCACAAACGCATTCCTGTTTGATTTCTCATTGGAATTGACAGTAATCTCAGGGAGTTCATGTGTGCCAATACTCAAAGACAAATGATCTGGCGCTCATATCAGAATGCAAAAGCACGAAAAACATGGTGCTTTCTGTTGACGGCGCTGGGCTTTCCCAGCAGAGGCGCATCTAGGCATGGTGAACTTAATGGAATTTAAAATTCCTTACCCAGTGCAAATCTCCCTCGCCTTCTCTCTCCCTCTATCTCACATTCTCTCTCTCTCTCTCTCTCTCTTTCTCTCTCTCTCTCTCTCTTGATTTTCAGTTCCTATTTATTGTGGTCATTCACCCCCTCAGCAGTCAAATGTCATCCACAATGACATCAGTGGAGTGAAACCTCGCATACGTAAACAGAAATAGGAAGGGAGCACAAACACTAGCTAACGTTATCAAGTGCCTACTCCTCGCTCAGGCCACAAGCAGATATCTTCACAAACAGCAAGCCTTGTCCTTGAATCATAACTCTTTCACACAGGGCAGCAGATCTGGCCTCCAACTGGTTCTTTAAAGTGCCCTTTTCACATAAATAGTGTGGAAGTTGGCGCACAAATAACAATTAGTCACGGTGTTTACAGTTGAACAATCAGAAGTACGGGTCCAAGACGTGATAGGTGGAAGCTGAAGGATTTTTTAAATATTCAAAACAGCACTGAGCATAGGGGGTTTGCCACTGCATGAAAGAAATTCATTGAATGCTCAACCTCTGGGTACTAGCGACACTCTTAATCCAGACACACGTTTTATGGCAGAGCAAAACTAGCTAAACCCAGAAGCAGCACACAGAAGAGAAGAGCTGCAGGCTACCCAATCTGGGACCACACCCTTTCTTCAGCCAGGTGCAAGCCAAGCAAAGACTAAAGGAGTAGCCTCAAGAGAAGCCCTGGTACTCAGTGTGCCTAGAACAGTCACGGCACTCTTATTCAAATGACAAATTACTGCTAAATGCATCTTGTTATGAGAGGAAAAAAATACAGAACTGAACCTTTTCCCCATAAGGAGACTGAAAACAAGACTTCTCTCTCATAAGGGTCAAATTTTCTTGTCATGTTATGAGCTCTGCTGAAATGTCTCATATTACACTGATAGTAATTAAACTGTAACAAAAAGACATGGCCCCTTCAGTGAGTGATGCAGTAAGAATGGTGCAGTCAGTTCACCACAAATAAAAGCAAACTTTCTGGCCTTATCTAAAATGTGCCCTGTCACACTAAGCCTATGGAGAGTCCCTCTTTTTCCCCCATTCACCTCAGACAAAGACGAGTCTGAAGATTGAAACTGTAGATTTAACACACATCAAGGTAAAATAAAATGTGGGTTAGATAAAAAAACGTGACCAAATTGTGATTTAGATCCATATCTGCATCCTGACATGAAAACGTAGCGGCTAACAAATTAAATCAATTTTTTTTCTTTACAGAATACTATGTGACAAGATTCGATGAAGTGTCAGGAGGAAAAAAAAGAGTCTGAACAAAGTTGCAGCCACCACCCAAAAAAAAAAAAACCACAGTGAGAGCAACTATGACAATCCGAGAGAGAGAGAGAGAGAGAGAGAACTGAACTGGAAAAAGAGAAAAAAGAGAGATAATCGAACTGAAAGAGAGATGTAGAGAGAGAGAGAGAGGGAGAGGGAGAGAGAGAGAGAGAGAGAGAGAGAGAGAGAAAGAGAGGAAATGAGGAATAAATAAAGAGCCCCTTGGCAGCTGTGGAGTAATTATGTGCCACTCTATCCAATCTACATAAATAAACGCGGCACCGAGGGGAGCCGTACAGTTTTGGTTAAAATCATTTTTCAGGCCGACTGCGGCGTGTGTGAAACGCGCCTGTTTATGGCAGCGAGTGTGCTCTACACTGGAGGTGAAGTATTGGGTTTGGCTTGGCCCGGCCGGGCCGGCGGGGCGCGCTGGAGATCCCAATCCATCACAGCCACCCAAAACAAGCCGAAACCAGGAGAATTCCTCATCCTGTTACTCCTGAAACATCTCACACACCTCAGAGCAGAGGAACACGGAGCTCTCCAGCATCTCTCAGATGGACTCTGTGTGTTAGCAGGACCCGTAGAGCCTGTGTGTAAGGTCCTGTTAAACACACTGTGGCCTGGAGTTCTGATCCCAGATCACAGTTATTAATGCAGAACCACAGACAGTCCAATAGAGAAAGAGGGAGAGATAGATAGAAAGATAGATAGAAAGATAGACGGATAGATAGACAGACAGATAGACAGAGAGATAGACGGATAGATGGACAAACAGACAGACAGATAGACGGATAGATAGACAGACAGACAGATAAATGGATAGATAGACAGACAGATAGATGGATAGATAGACAGACAGACAGACAGATAGACAGACAGATAGACAGACAGATAGATAGATAGACAGATAGATAGATAGATAGATAGATAGATAGATAGATAGATAGATAGATA
>JBBKCR010000034.1:7847857-7880958 GCA_037577295.1 Ladigesia roloffi | reverse complement strand
ATACTGGTGTTTTCATTCCCTTTAAGAAAGAAAGGGCAGTAATACCCCCCCCCCCCACACACACACACACACACGCAAGTGTGTGAGGACTCGGGCAGTCCCGCACTCGCCCTCACTGCAGCCGGCGAACCCCGAGAGCTCGCGGCCACGTTAACAGCAGCGCCTGGTTCACCCGGCTCGTTATCAGAATCCACATCCAGCAGCGCAGTTTCGAAGCCAAGATGGACAAAAAGAAACTGGCGGATAGAAAGACATCTGTGTGTCGTTTGGTTCACATCATTTTCTCTCCAGTTATCTGCCCCCTTTCGCCCCAACCAAAGAAATCTCTGGGCTGGCACCAAGTTTTCAAATTCGAATTTCCATCAATCCGCACAGCATGCTCCGACCCCCAGCCCTCTGTGCACTCTGGGGGTCTCCTTGGAAGTGTACTTCGAGTAGGAACACTTGTTGATAGTAAAATGAAACAAAAAAGACTTGATATTCGGTTAGAAGCTGCCTACCTGGAGGAAACATCGCAGCAGCGACGAAGGCACTGAAGAGCTGGAGGAGGAGGGGGCGCATCGTCCTGGAAGCTGGGGGTCTCCCGTTTACAGTCACCTGGGGGGCTGTTGAGGTTCTGTGTCCGAGATCTTGGAACAATATACGAGGGCGACGCAAACCAGCCCGACTTTCTTCCCGAACAGATCTCTGAGAGCTCAAGCAAGAAGTTGCGACGCACCGATGAGCCGCTGCCGGAGTGAGAGCAGGTGGAGTGAGAGCGAGTAGAGACGGCAGGGGCTTTGAAGAAAATTAGCCTAGCCACACCCCCAACATTGAAGCCCCGCCTATTCGGTAAGTCTCCTCCTCAGGTGAAAACGGCTGTTTATCCAAACACGGGAAACTCAGGGAATGTTTAACGGGTTTGTTAACTATCAAAGCAATTAATTGAATTAATTGCTCAACCACTATTTTTGATGCTGCATTTTATTATGGTCACGACTGACTGCTAAAAGCGTCTTGTTTTGAAAGAAAAAAATGTCGACATATGCTAGCCTTTACCACACCCCCAACACGGTAGCCCCCTCCTCTCTGAGAGGTCTTCTGATTCTCCTCAGGTGGAGATGTTTTGGGACGCTTAAGGTGACATTTGCTCACCATGAAAGAAATTATAATGTTTTTTCCGCACATTAACAGTGGAAGGTGTCAAACAAACACCACTGTGGTTGAAAATACATATTAGACACGATGTTTACAGTCTGGTAACCTTGAAAGACGTTCATTGCATTAAGTGCTCAACCTCCGTTCCTAATCCTGTATTCTGAATATGAAAACAAAGGACTGCAGGGTTTGAATACAATTAGCTTTGTCACAACCCCACACAGCAGCTCGACCCACTTTGATAAAGTCTTCTCCTCCTTTGGTTAAAATTGCTGATTTCCCCAAAAATGGTTTCACATGTTTTTTTCCCCCAAACAAATAGGAAACGCAGGGGATATTTGATGGGTTTGTTAACGATTATACAAATTAACCGCTGAACCATTATTGAATTAATTGCTCAGCTTCTGTTCTAGCAGCACTCTGAATGCTGGATTCTTATTATGATAACTGCTAAAGGTGTCTCTCTATCTATCTCTCTCTCTCTCTCTCTCTCTCTCTCTCTCTCTGTGTATATTTAGATATATAAATGTATTAAATATATATATTTAGGGGTTTAGTATTTGTATTTGTTATTTGTGCCTTTCTCAATTCGGCTCCACCCCTAATGTGATATCTTCCTTGTGGAAATAATAGAAGGTGTCACACACCCCCACTGTTGAAAATATTCTTAGTGTTTACAGTTGAACACATTATGTAATAGGTGGAATCTGGCAGCTTTTTAAAACCCAAACAGCACTCAGCAAAGGGGTTTTGCTGTTGCATGAAAGAAATTAACTGAAAGCTCATCCTCTGTTCTTACAGGGTTACTAGCAGCACTTGCATGACTATGGCATGACTAGCTAAACCCAGGAGTAGAACTTGAACGCAACCCAGCTTGGGACCACATCCTTTCCTCAGTTTGGTGGAACTCAAGCAAGAGAAGCTCTGGTATGCAGTCTATTTAAAAAAATGCACTATAATTACACTGACAAATGACTGCTAAAGTCTTTTTGTGAGAGAAAATAAAAATAATTATTTTAACCCCCACCCCACATTGCAGGACCGCCCACTCTGACAAGTCTCTTCCTCCTCAGGTGTAAATGGGGATTTTTCAAAACATTTGGGAAACTAAACTAACATTTTGAGGGTTTGTTAACCTTTTAGAATGGGAAGTTCAACTTTTTGTATAATTTTGATCTTAGATCATGAGGCTGCACTCATAATACTTCAATAGAACCACATAAACGAGAAGAATGCAGGTAAAAACAACACAGCAGAATTATCAGCTTGGTTTGTGCCCAAATCCAGTCCGGGGCGGCCACGTGGTGTGCGTGGGTCCACATGGGGCGGCCATAGTTCGGTGATTTCACTCCTCAAACACACCTGTTCATTGCCGGGTTTAGAGAGTGTGTTTGAGGCAGGGAAACAACAGCCCTTCGAGATTGTTCTTGTATGTGTGATCTTAATGCAATACCATGTGTGCAGACTTGTAGTCTGAGAGACAAATAATCCAAAAACTTTCTCTTTTAAAAGGTTAGCAAAACCTTCAAACTTTGTCCCCCCCCCACTTTTATTTGCATTTACACATTTTTTCAGTGTATCATAAAAACTAGATCTAGAACTCACTATGGATAAAAAATAAGACGACTATACTTGCACTGCAGACATCATGAGCCCTGGTTCCTACAAACACTTAAATAAACCCAGAGGTTTCCTACACTGCACAATTTCCCATTAAACCACACTAAATTACTTTGTTTATATCAACAATTTAAGGTAGTCAGTGGTCCTGATTGCGTGTGTGTTCTGGAGGGGAAGTATTCCCGAATAATAGGTAATGTTTAAAATGGCAACGTTTCAATGTAATGACTAACTCCATTAATTCACAAAATTGGAATTTCCCCAGCAAAACCACTGCCATTGCTGACAAGGTACAACCACTGACAAGGCCTCTCACTAGAAACTCGAGCACACAACCAGTTTTCGAGCTTGAGATTTCTCAGAATGGCTCGCGCAATTACATTAAATTGGGGCAGGACACAAACGCATTCTTGAATAACGTTAGTTTAAATCAAATTAAAGAATTTGCATACAAGGACAACTTGTTGTTTGTTGCGATGCCCTTTGTTTTGGTTTAAACCTGATTACTGCCACTGGCTCCATGGTCTCAGCTGCTTTGTCAGGTATGTATGTGTCAGTGTACTTGTGTAGCTTATGGCAGCAACACACTCACCTCTGGAAAGAAATGAGAATACATTTAAATTCATTAAAATTTAATTCATTTAAATAAAATAAAAACAAAACAAGTAATGGTGCACATGTCAACCAAATAAACCAATATAGGTAGTCTCTCATAATTTCCATGATATATTTTTAATATAGTACGTAACCTAGTGTTATAGCATTGTTAAAATTTCAAAATCAGCAGTATATATACACCCCCCCCCCCACAAAATGCAAGAACAATTGTAAAAAATGTGATCTTATAATTCTGTCTAATTCATTACATATTCTGATCTTTACCAGAGTCTAAGGTATTCTGAACACCTGTTTTTTATGTCAGCAATAGATATTGGCTGAGAAACTACAGGTGATGAATATTCATAAGACAGGGAAGATAGGCAGGTCTGGGTTTTGGCCTCGGCGGCTTCATTTACATTACTCAGGCATAACGATGCGCTACAGATACTTTTCAGTTTGTATAGGAAGTGCCATGTCTGTCACGAGATTTGCAATGCATTTAGAAAATGCAGTGACTTGTAAAGTTATATTTTAAGGGGACATATTGTACCTATTGTACTTATAATAGGTCTGTGTGCTACAAAATATGTTCATGAAGTTCTTTGCACTAAATCATTCTCACATAATGCGATCTCTTCAGCTTTATTCTTGAGAGTTTCAGTTCCTTTCAAAATGAGCTGTTACAGGGGTCTGCCA
Source organism: Ladigesia roloffi (assembly GCA_037577295.1). Taxonomy (NCBI): domain Eukaryota; kingdom Metazoa; phylum Chordata; class Actinopteri; order Characiformes; family Alestidae; genus Ladigesia; species Ladigesia roloffi. Next base: position 7,876,905 of record JBBKCR010000034.1, on the reverse strand, counting down.
ATTTTATGTAAATAAGCTGTTGCTGGCCACACCCCACCATCCCATGCTTAAGGTTTGCCACTAGAGGAAATGCAAGAAAACAGAAACCCAGAGCAAGAAAATGGATATTTGGAGTGTTTTTAGGAGGAATAGAAACAAAAATGAAAATACAAAAGGATTCAAAAAGTGAGTTTTGCATAATATGTCTCCTTTAAGGCAAATATTGCATCTATCCAATCAGAAGGCAGGTGTGTTTTGCATTGTGGCTCATGTGAAACATACACTCTTTAAAAAAACACAACTGTTCAAATATGAGTGGGTATATGATTGGTTGAAAGCACTGATGTTGACGGTAAGACTAGATTTGTCCCATTTTTATCTTATTAGCATTCAGGAATGTATTAGCTTAATGATTGGGCTAATTTGGGGCAGCTGGTAGCCTAGTGCTTAGGGAGTTACCCCTGTGATCTGAAAGATGTGGGTTCAAACCCCAGGACTGCCACTGGCACCACTGAGGTACCCTTGAGCACAGCACCCCCACACACTGCTCCACAAGTGCTGTGTCCCTGGCTGCCCGCTGCTTCACTTGGTGAATGGATTAGACACAAAGGATTTAACACTGTGTGCTGTGGTGTGTTCACATATGATGACTGATCACTTTTGTACACCATTCACGATAGATCAAAACATTTATCACAATAAATACAGACTTAGCAGGTCTTCAGCTGTAATTCAGGCAGTGCTCCTTCCTCTATTTGTTACACACACATGTAGTTTACCTGAGACACACTAAGGAAGTCAGACGTATGCAAATGTCTTCTGAGGAAAGATGACTTTGTTGACTTTGTAGTTATGGGGAACTACTGCTCTTCATTAGAATGCTACTGGGTCACTTAAATCATTTAGAAAAAAAATCCCATGAAATTAAGCTGGAATGTTGAAAAGAACAAAAGTAATTCATTGCACGACAACTTTTGGATGGTAGTCATACCAGAACAGTCACTTGGCTTTCCAAGAAAGAGCGGTTACTTCTATAAAAAGCCGGTTTTGTCTGATGATCACAACAAAATTCCTACACCTTAAACCACTATGCTGTGTGTTTGCCAGATTCATGCTGATAATGGGTCTGGGACTGAGTAGCACAAAATACTTTGAAAAAGACATGATGGCTGACAACCAAACATACTGTACTAAATATTTATACAGTAACATGCTGCATTACAACACAAAAATATGCTCAGATTACATTTTTCAATACATTTTAAAGTGAAAATAAAAAGAGAAATAGTTGTTTTCATCAGACTTTCTGGAGTGCTGATCCAGTTTTTATGACAATGTCTGTCATAAATATGGAGGAATCAGATTCATGATCACTTCTCCATCCTTTGTGAATGCCAGCCCTGTTCTTCTCTAGAAGGACTGCCTGCAGCGGTGATTATTTCTATAGATCTGGATGCAGTGTAATTAGGTTGAGATACATTCTGATGGTGTATTTTTACATTTTTTGGTGACTTTTAACATCTAGGGCTCGATAATACACTTGGCGCAACGTGCTTTCGTCACTGGCGCAACCCATCATTGCTATATTGTGGGAGCGCATCGTGCATTTATCCACCAGAATTCTGCGCTGTGATTTTAGCAGAGGACAATGCATTAATTTTTCCCTGTGATTATACCGTTCTGCGCTGGCCCCTCCCCCTAAGACTCTTGTGCTAAATTGAAGAAGTAGCATTTGGACTTGCCTTGGCCTATCATCTATACTTGGGCTGAGCAGAAGCAATTTTTTTTTACTGAACCATTTTTTTCAAAGCTCTGATTTGAAATGTGGACCAGTAAACCCTTATTTTTAACAGAGCATCAGCATACAGCTACAATCAGATGTACTTTTCAAGAACAGAGCTTCCCTGTAACGGGTTTATTATTCTCACAGTGCATGGCAGAAAGCTCCAGGCAACCTTGAAGTGTTGGGGTGTTTCAATTCCGGGTGTTTAATAAGCATCACTTAATGGACTAATCTGTATTTACGTACATCTAAAGATATGCAGCATGAATAAACAAAGCTCTCTGTTTAAACCCCTTTAGAAAGGCCATTAAAAGTTAATAAACTAATAATTATAAAGGTGTCATGTGGGCCTGCATTACCATCGTGTCTCGGATTTATATGCATGCCTGTACTGAGAGAAGCCGTGAGCCTCTGCTGATGCAGTGTGAGGTACGGTTTGTAGTTCACTGATTGTTTGTGGTGTATTACATCATAGAGGACTGGCGTTCCTCACAGACGTTCTGTCATTCAGCTGTCATTCCAAGACCTGAACGTTCAATGGTCTCTCTAACAGTGTCACTTTGTTTTCAAGACCATTTGAATGTTTTATGAAAGTGGTGCAATAAAACATTGTGTGGAGGCCTAGCCTTTTACATCCTGCCACACCAATTTTAATATGAATAGCTGTGTGGGCCTGCCTGAATGGTCTTAGGAAGAGCTTATGGGGCTCTTTGTTTTGAATATTAACATGCATTACCCATGTCGAAAGTTCATGAGCTTTGTTTTGCTGTTGTCCTTGTTTTGTGGCGCTCCCGTATTCATTGCATTATAAAATCAGTGCCCCTGTGACCTCTGACGGAGGCATCCAGCTAGAGACACCATTTTGCATTTCAATTCACATTTCGCAAATACAAATAGAGCCGGTTGTCATCCGAGACTACACGAGCTGGATAGAAAAGCAGGGAGATGCAATGATGGTTTTCTGTGTAGGTTGATTGAATGTTAATAGCATGTTAATGTTTCTTGGCTTGACTTCAAATGCAGATGCCACCTGCCTTCCCATTAGTTTACCAGACTTTTGATTGGAACTTCACCATAAACAGACTGAAATTATGTGTGATATCTAGAAACCGTGCTTGCATGCATAAGTTAAGGCACTCACTTCAGAATACACAATCATTCCTGGATGTTCTGTTTTAAATCATAAAGAAACACTCACCAGTCGCTTAAAATTGTACTTTCACTTGAAGCCATTTATGGTTGTTGTGAGTTTTTTTATACATTATGAACTGCTGTTGAGTAGATACTACATACTATTTAGGGTAAAAAAGATCAATTGATTCTGAGTTCAAAATCAGGCTAACTTTCAAAACGAAGTTTGAAGAGGGGTTAGCAGACACTTATATATAAGTACAGCCCTGGAAAAATATAAGAGAACACTGCTATGTATTTTAAAATCAGCATCTCTATGTGTGTGACAACCATTCCATGCCAATGTTTGCTTAATTCCTACACAACCACCTCATTCTGCTTCATGAAGTACTGATTAGGGATCACCTGAATCACATATTTTTTAATGAGGAAAAGTATAAAACACTGCTGTAATGAACACTCTCCTCTCACAATGTGACCAGTTGGATGGTAAAACACTACTAGAAGTTCGTCAAAGGTAATTATTTCCATTTTGTTTAAGCGTGAACAAGAAATTTGTTTTCTTTGAATTATTTAATTTCTGTAAATGCTCCATAATTTCTCTTATTTTGATGATTTAGATTTCATTTCCTTTAAAATGATCCTTTAAAGAACAATATTTTTATTTGAAAATTAGAAGTACTGTCAGTAGTAAAGCTGTTCAGTTCAATACTTGCACCTATAAAATATAAAACCTGAGAAGCTGAACATTTTTTGCCATGGTCTATTATTTTATCCAGAGCTGTATATACATGTGTAAGTGAGTGTGTGTGTGCAGGCCAGTTCAGCAGGCCTCAGAATGTTCTTTGTGGCTCTTCTCTTCCCAGTAGTTTGAGAGTTTGCCACAGTGAATTGCAAGCGAAGCCCCAGCATTCAGCTTCAGCTGACTCAAAGCAAGCTCTCCAGCCATTACTCCAGCTCTCTGTAACCAGATCTGTGTACTTACATCTTTTACGTACACTGGCTTCTACAATCTGATCTTCCCAGGGGACGGGCTCTCCAGCAGGACCACTTGCTTTGCAAACACTGATGTTAACATCATATCTGGGCGGAACAAAGTGGTTGCAATATTTTCTTGGAACGAGCTTCCCAGGACGTGAGCGCTCAAACCCCCCCCACCAATTCACACAAACTATGCTGAACCTGTTTGGGGTCGTGCTGAATCTTGCTGTATTGAGCTGCTGTGCTGACCCATTCGAGGAACTCAGGACTTGTCTGTGGTGCGAGTAGGATCACTCCTCAGCCCCTGCAGCTGAAGATGAGCTCCAGGCGTCCCCTCTTCTGGCACAGTTCTGGGGTGTTGGCTGGGCTTGAGAGAATGTTTGTATGTGCTATTTAGATTTTTGTTCAGTTAAGTATTACACTGCTTGACCTGTGCTGTTAAAACAACAAATAAAAAAAAAGAAAAGAAAAACAAAAATCCCAAACTAAATGATAAAAGCTTTGCTACATCAAATATCTTAAAAAACAGGCATCGGAGCAGGGAGATTGTTTGTGCAGTAAATCTCTCTCTCTCTCTCTCTCTCTCTCTCTCTCTTTCTCTCTCTCTCTCTCACTCACACACACACACACCCACAAACACTTTTTCCACAGAAAACGCTAAGCTGACATGAGCCAGCTAGTTAAGTACACATGTCATGGAAGTGACTTTGACTTAATAGGCTGTTCAAGCTGGGCTGTGAGAAAACACCAGCTATTAGATAAATGAGAAGAACGTCCTGCTGTGAGAATAATCCTTCTCTTTAAATCACAGTGAATGCCATGAGTTTAAAATTGTTTAATTTATTACGATTTTGTTGTTGCTTCATCCAAAGCACCGATATGTTTTCATGTACTCCCGTGCCATGCAAGACAGACTTTACACAGTATATGAATAATGCACAGTAAAATTTGCTTTGGCTCTAGCAATAAAAAGCATGTGTTTCTCTTCTTCACACACACTGTGCATTTGAAAGTGTGTCCTCCTAGCCCTGGACTTTATACTGTAATTTACTGTGAAGTGCTCCCATAGTGCTGATTAGTTTGTTACTGTTTTCTATTCCTCCTTTATGTGTGCCAACAGAGTTCCACAATACCACAACATAGACCCAATAAACATGTGCCAAATATGTTTATTATCAATTTTGATCGATTTCCTTCATTCATTTATTTTCTCTAACCACTTAATCCATACCTATCCTGGTATATATAGACATGAAGCAGGGATTTGCCCTTGGCAGACACACAGCAGGGCACACACACACACACCATTCACTCACACACACCTATGGTCAATTTAGAAACTCCAGTTCACATGACATGCATTACTTTGGACTCTGAGAGAAAAAAGAGACACCTGAGGAAACACACGCCACCCCGAGGAGAACAAGCAAACTTCAGACACACAAACACACCACAAAACACACATGAACAAGACCAGTACCCGGAATCAAACCTCCAACCCTGGTGGTGTGAAACACTGCCCACCATGTGACCACATTCCTAATATTCATCCCTATTTAAGTGTCTCTATTCCAAGATCAATATACAATACAGCATTCTCCTTTGCAGCTTGTTTGTATTTGGGCTGTCTGTATAAAGGTAGCATGTTTTCCTGCTGGTGTTTCAATGGGTGTGGCATGAGGTACATGTTGTGTTGTCTGTTATTGCTCTGTGTTCTGTAAACATGTGTAGGTCAGCGCGAGTGTGTGTATTTGTAATTTACCAGAGTTTACTAAATTAAGTTCTGGTCAATAGTTTTATATGATAGTTTTATATGATTTATATGATGGTTGTATATATGTATGTGTTTAGTAATGAACTGTCTATAAAATGTGTTGTTTCACTGAAATCTAAAGGATTATATATTTTTCACAGGATATTAACTATTTGCAGTTCCATTATTTCACATGCTGTCTTTGATCAATTTTCTGGGTTTACTTGATTTTGTCATGTTCAGCTTGGGTAAAGAGGACACAACTGCGGGAAACTTCAGGAACAAATTGTGTAATAGGAATGCAAAACAGAGAGTGAGCTCAGAGAACCAACAGAAGAGTCCTGTAACAGAATCACAGAGGGCCATCCACTCTCAGCCGGGCTGGGGAAATTGGTCAAACTCTGCCAGACGGCAAAGACATCATACAGAGACATCAGACAGTCGGACCGGATACATTTTGATGTGCCTTACTGAAGCTCAGTAGATGAAAGCTCTGTGTTGTGGAGCAAGCGCAAAAGGAATCACCAGGCAGCAGAAAGGACACCTCAGACAGTCTCTGTGGGAAGTGAGGACAGACAGAGAGGGAGACAACGACCGTCCACCGTGAGATAACCATGTTATTGGGTGGTAGCAGCCTGGAGGGTAAAACACTTGCCTATGTACCTAATGACCACAAAGTCACAGGTTTAATCTCCACACTTTTTCCAATTGTGTCCTTGAGCAAGACACAACCCTCAATTGCTCCAGGGGGACTGTCCGTTTAACTAATTACTGCAAAACGCTCTGGATAAGAGCATTAACCAAATACCTCCTTTGACTGTGAGGCACTCAGCCTAAACCTGAGCTCTTCACGTTCGGTCCGTGGTACCGAGCCCAAGAAGAGAGTGGAGTAGTTTGTCAGAGGTGGAGGGAGAGTTGTTGAACTGAGTATGGCCTGACATGCGGTGCTCACTGAAGAGAGAGTGAAGGTATGGTGATGGTGACAACTAATCAAAACACAGAACAAATGACAGAAACCAGGCTGAACACAGTCCACTTAACTGGTGCCTATAGGAACCCAGATCATGAGAGGGTTGGGGAGATGGTAAGGAACAGCTGATCTGACAGTCTCAAACAGAAACAAACCTGCACGTGACACACAAATGCAACAAGACCTCTGGTGACATGCACACTGGGGGCATGGGTGAGGCAGCCCAGATGTTTACAGACCTTTACATTCTTTTTAATTGACATTTTACACAGCCATTATTGGTGGAAAATTGAACTGGTAGTAGCAATCTGAAGTATTGAAAGTAAGAATGTTAATAGTAAAAGTAGTCATTTGAAGTGATATCCATATGCCACACATTCTTATTTTCAACATTTAAAATGCTATAAATAGCAAGTTGAAATGAAGTAGAAATGAAATGTGCAATATGTGAAATGTGATATACATCAAAGAATGTATAGATTTTTTCAGTAAAGTGGCTGGGGATATATTATAGGAATTGTAGATTTTTAGGCTGCACTCATCTGCCTTCTATTGGAAACCAATATGATGGTTGGAGCTGCTAAAGCTTTTTTAAAGCACTTTATTTAGGAATAAGGTAATTAGATGAGGTGTCACATTGTAGTTAGGAATACTCATTTAGGTTTGGACAACATGTAAACAAATCTTTAACAATCTTACAATCAGAATGCAATTAAATTGATGATAATAGCCCAACACGTAGCTTCTTGTGGATGTTTTTCCACCACTGCTCTATTCCTCCTCTTGTCATAAGGACATCTCTAGACTGTTATTAGCCTTATTTTGTCACAGTCTAAGAGCTAGCGTGTCGCTTATGTAAACTAGCTTTACCAACAATCAGACTTTGAATAGTCGTGGGTGTGGAGGTCATTTCCTGAATGACTGTAATTTTCTTTACAAACATATGAGAAAAGACAGAGAGGACGCTGGGTTTTATAGTCCCCGAAAATATCAGTCATTGGAGGTCCGCTTTGAACAAGAAGATATGCTCAGACATAAAAGCGATTTTGTATGATCTCGATTCTACACCATCGGCACATTTTTCTTTTCAACTGTCACTCCAACACAGCATGCAATCCATTTGACTGCTTCAAGTCCGCCAGGCGCCATGCAAGCACACTTGCTCAGAAACAGTCCACAGCAGTCCCCTACTCATGAGGATGCTGTGTGGGGTTTATCAATCTTCAGCTGCTTGGTCCTGTCAATACACATATGTTTTACAGCTGTATGTAGAGTAGTAAATCTGGACCCCATGAATTATACATCAGCATGAGCGTAATGCTTTTTGCCTTCCACATCCTAATAAAGATCGTTTGAGTGCCCTGCGGAATTATTTATACTGGGGTTTCTAGGCCTAATGATTTCTCAGAATCGACTCTAATTTTTAGATAATTTTATCCAAGAGGAAGTACTTTTTGAGTAACATGGTATGACTTCTTTTCATCTGTGTTTGAATGCAGTTTAATATATACTCCAATTTACTTTTTTCATACCTCTTGGGATAAAGGTAGGTAATAGCCAAGTGCTCCCATTGGCTAAGCCCAGGAGTTCTTAACCATCACTATAATTAGGAGTTGATTGGATATCGGTCATTGATATATAGTGTGTCCCTTCTGGGAGCTCTAGACATGGCTCGAGCCTAAATGGTGAGTTTCTGTAAGATTTTACGGCAGAAAGGGTGCTACATTATATAGTGGTGTGTTATTTTTTCTCACTTTTGACCGTGATTGGACATTTTTGGTGTGATCTGAAGGCCTGGTGGCATTAATCAAGGTTTGCTGCTTGGCACCCATTGTAAAGCTGAACGGAAATGGCTGTGGAAAAAACATGTTGATTGTTTATTAGCTTCATCTTAGGCTGAAAATATGACATCACTGGAGTACAATGATTAATTAACACACCATGAGCAAAGATAAATGCTGTTTTGGAAAAAAATAACCACATTTTGGACACCCCTGCCTTTGCCAATTCACCAAAAAACATGCTTTGTAGTGATACACAAAAGGACAACCATTTTATGTTTTCTGGTCCTGGTCCTGTGGCACCCCTGCTCCCTGCATTTTAGTGTTTTACCTTCTCCCGACACACCTGATACAAATAATTGGCTCACTAACAACTCCCTTTTGGACTGTAGTGAGTGTGTTATAGCAGGAAAAACACTAGAATAAACAGGGCATTTTTAAGGAGAAGCTGAAAGGTTGTTATATCAGTGCTTCCTGAGGATCCCAGAGATGATCCACAATCAGTCTGTGTGTGTTTGGGTTTTCAAAACATGGACTGTCTGAGCACCATTGCTTACCAAAAATTAAACCATTCTAAGGTTCTTTAGAAAAGCAAATGTGTTTCTTGTGTAGAATCTTTTCAAATACACGTTTTTGACACTTCCATTCTTTAAGAGCGGTGTTGTAGCCTCCCTTGGCTGAGATGACAGCAGTGGCTCTTCTCTTATTGTAACGGATGAGATGGAAAAAGTGAGATCATTCCACCATAAAAATCCCTCCAGATCCTTCAGAATCTTTGCTGCTGGCTTTTGAGCTCTCCTCTTCAGCTCATCATTACCGAGGGAGGTTGTAATGGACGGCTCTGTGTGGAGAAGTGGAAGAATACTCTTGAGGCGTTTGATACTGGTGGCTGTAAGGTTGTGTGGAATATCTTAAAGTGGTATACTGTGCTTCAGGTGGACTGTTGTTTCAGAGAAAAAAACAAACACTAGCTGGCACTTTACCTTTTGAAAATTCAGTTTTTATCCTGGAGAGGAGGAGCATGCCAATTGTTTTGCTGCACTGCATGTTGACTTTGTTTCTAAATAAGAATGTCTTTTAGATGAGTCCTCAAAAGTTTGAGCATCATTATCTAGCTGTACATAGAAGCCACTGCTGCCTCTCAAGGTTTTCTTTTTTTCCACAAGAGTCTCTTGAAGCTGTCACTTTAAACTATGAGGCAGAGTTTAATCTTTGCCAACACAAAGGAGTGCCTTATCTGTCCTCTAAGCATAATGAATGTAAGACTAATTTTCTGCCTGGCCTTTAGATACCGAGCCTCATTTTCAAGCTGGGACTGGCCATGGTTTATAATTCACACTCCGCATATTTTATCCCAGGTAGCATTTGGGCTTTTCATCACATGCCTCAGCAGCACTGTCTCCAGCTCAGGAATGCATGCGGCGTTGACTACAGGAATATTCCAGCTGTGAGCTTCTCTGAATACATCATACATTACTCACACATGCAGTTAAGTCTGGCCAAGTAAAATATAAAAAGTAAAGTGTCCATTTGCCATAGGTGAACACACCACAGCACACGGTGTGAACAGCACGAAATTCCCCTCTGCATTTAACCCATTCACCAAATGGAGCAGGGGGCAGCCATGAACGTATCTACTGGAGAGCACTGTGTGGGGATGGTACCTTGCTCAAGGGTACCTCAATGGTGCCACTGGCAGCTCTGGGATTCAAACGTATGGCATTCTTTTTATAGGGGCAACTCCCCAACCACCAGTCCACCACCTAGGTTTTGCCATTTCAGTCATCTACACAGTACATAATGAAATAAAAGTGGTTCCTCCAGGACCAGGTTCCAACTCAAAACAACACAGGACTACATAAGTGTGGATATGACTACACAGAGTGCAAAAAAGTACAGAACTTTAAAACACAAGAGCAGACAATATAACACAATGACGCAGTACAGGACAGAACAGGATAGTACAGGACAGCTGTACAAAAAGGCCCTTCAGTCTAAGGCTATCCCTTCTTTAAAGAATGAAATTGTAATGTTACAAATCAGACTTTGGCTCATTTTTCAGGCAAGTACAAAACAGTAATACAGTGGAACTTTTCTATTCAGTAGTCCAGGACTTGGGCTGATCATCGAGTTTCTGTACTATAGCTCTTGCCAGATGTCAGAAAAGCATTTATAAAGTTATTTGCTGGAAATATATTTTCCATTTCCCCCACCCCCCCGCCATAAAGTTACCGTTCTCATCTCACCTTTGTATAAGTCACACACTTTGTCAAATGCACCTGTGGAATAAAGAGTGGGTGTCACTACTGCTGATGTTTTATTTGTGTATTTGTATGTGTATGTGGGTGTGTGTTTGTGTGTGTGTGTGTGTGTGTGTGTGTTTACTGCCTTCAGGCAAGGACAAATCCTGAGCTAGCCTTACAGAAGCGGTTTCCCACGGTAACAGAAGATAGAGGTCTGAAGTCCTGCCTTCTACCCGATGAGTGGAGCGGACGTGAGTTAAACACAGAGTGACTGCGCCTGCTAGTCCACAGGAGCCCACAAATGTTGCGGGAAGCAAAATGATTGCATTCAAATGGTGTGTGTAATACACAGCATGTGGTAGTGATAAAGACAGGGAGCATTCAAGAGCAGATTAATCTGCACAATTAATCTTCCTTGCTTAGATGAAATGTCATCAAGGTGTGTGTCTGTGTGTGTGCTTGTACCAGTAGAAGATGTGTACTCATTCATAAATAGACAAAGGAACAAAATCTTTTCTTAGGGAACTGAACTAAAAATGGTTAGTGGAAAGTCCCGCAAAATTTCAGAAATCGCAAATATCCTCTGCATTGTTTTTGCTTTTGTAATGTCAGGGCCTCATCAGCCACGCCCCCTTGTCCTTGTGCTGGTTGTTTATATTTGGGCCCAGCAGTTAGTGCGGGAATCAGATGCACCATAATGGATTGATTCTCTGCTGCTCAGCACACAGACATCACAGCTTTTATCATAGCACTCTTGCTTTTTAGTGCTACTCATTAAGAAACTGATTATTTACTATTTTTGTAACATATAAATAAAAATAAATTCAGCCACATTTCCATCTAAAATATAACTGTACACATTTTTGGTGTGTTCAGAGAACAAAAAGAAAGTGTGTCTTGGAATGCTGAAATATCGCTGTACTGAGAGTTTTGAAAGAAGCCAATCTGAGAACATTATTTATTTCTCCTTGCTGCTGACTGGCTGTTGCCCTTTGACACAGCTGCAGTCCAGAATTTCCGCCATGGAGTGTCTCGAGTGCATTTCATTTCGTTCTTCTTAAAGCTCTACTTTTTTATTACTGTGAATTAAGTGAATTTATTACTGTATTCATCTGCTTATACCAAAGAAAGTGACAGCGCATACCAAAGTAAATGCCCATGCATGAATGACAGAGTCTATACAGGGTAATATTGATATTTTACAGACATTTAGCATTCCATTTTCTTTAAGGGGAATGTATTAAGCTTGTTTGAATTTGAAATGAAATTAAAATATTTGCGAGCATATTTAGGGTTTACTCTAGAAAAAAAGGCCTTTCTAGGCACACCACAACTTTGTGGCTTTTCACTATAAGTGTGGGCTCTTGGAACTTAACCCCTGGGTTTGTCTGGGACTTACTGTATATACAGTATAATGAGATTTGTCTGAATATAAACATAATCTTAGGGATTTGTTTTCTTTGAATTATTAAAGTTTTGTAAACAACATAATTTCACTTAATTTTATGTCTTATCATTTCCTTCAAACTGATGCTTTAACAAATTTTTTATTTGGAAATTAGGAGAAAATTTGTCAGCAGTTTTTACAAAGTAAGGCAAACCTATTCAGTTCACTATTTATAAAAGATAAAACATGAGAAACTGATATTATTTACAATGGCCTGCAAGATGCATTGTTCACAAGACACATTGTCATAGTCTGCAGTCTTGTAAGGGTGTGTCTGTTTGTGTGTGTTTATTTGTGTGTGTGTGTGTGTGTGTGTGTGTGTTCATTTGTGTGTGTGTGTGTGCATGTGTGTGTGTGTTTTATTGATATTCTGTGTCTATTCATTACCTCAAATGCAGATAATATAACTTGTAAATACAATGTATTTGAAAACAATGTAAAGCAGCAGAATTTTCACTAGTGGTTCAAGATGTTTGGACCACCCTCATACATACACAGAGTAGCGGTGATATTTGTGTCCACGTCTCTGAACATTAATCATCTTTGCTCTCAGTCAGACCTGCTCTCTTCATCGGTATTTTAGTGCAGTGATGAACGTACCTCAGTAGAAACACAGTTTAAACTGTAGTTCTAGTTAGAATTTCCCAGGGCACTTCACAGAGGATAATCCTTATGTAGTGAACCCAGTACTGTGGCCGTGTTCCACTCAAATGAGGTTGCTTATATTTCAGTTTGAACTAGGAACAAGAGGCACAAATAGGCCTTTTAAGCATCCTTTGGGATGTCATTCTCTGGCGATAAACTCATCGGCTTTAATGACTGTTTGTGGTCAAATTAAAAGGGTTTCAAATTAAAGCAGAGCCACGGAATAGCAAAAGCAATCTTGCCTCAGGTCAGTAGTAATGGCATGGGCAAGCTTTAGCTCAGAACACAAGATTCAGACTCTATTAACATAAACTGAATGTGCGGTGAGTTCTATTAGCAGAGCAGCTCATGTGTGATCCTGCTGATCCTGAGGTGATGCGTTTGCATCTACTTGTGCTAATGACACTCTTGTACAGTGAAAATCTCATCATCTGGACGCTGCGATTGGACATGCTGCTGGCTCTCCCCTGCTGTCCAATTGTGGAGCGGAAAAGAAGTCTTGTGCTCAAAGGCTCAACTCGAGAGACTCATTGAAAGAGTGTCTTTAGCAAAATCCTTCAGTTTAGCCACCTCGGACTTGCAGTTACGTAGTCACATTCAATGCTTCCACAAGGACATTTGGTGACACTATGTGATGGTCTGGAGAATGTAAGCTTCAGCTGAGATGTAGCTCACTGTAAATGAATATGGAATGTATTAATTAGCATTACATTTTAACTTTGAGATATTGGGGCAACTGATGAACTACTGTTTAGGAAGTTTCCCCTGCAATCAGGGGGTTGTGGGTTTGAATCCTAGCCCTGCTAGTGTCATCACTGGTGTTCCCTTCACCACACACTGCTTCCTGGGCACCCCTTTTTGTAGGCAGCCCCCCGGCTTCACTTGGTGAATGGTTTAAATGCAGAGAAATAAGTTCACACTCTGTGTGTTCATGTGTGACTATAAGCAGCCCCTATACTTTACTTCACCAGATGACCTGGACCGACTTGTTTGAAGAGATCCACATCCTTTGATTACAGTTTCTGATTGTCGGATTCTTTAATTATATGAAATGAGTGCAATGTTTTTTAAATACAGCACTTTCTGTTCTCTAATTTGTAAGGTTTTGCTCTTTATTTATTATAAGTTCTATATATGGCTGCATTAGAGTGAGAAATATTGTGTTCCTCATCTCCAATGCAGATAATATCATTTACAACCAACAGTAGAGCTCATTCATTCGTTTATACTGTGGTGGGTGTGTGTGTAGAAATGAAGTGAGTTAAGGCCTGTATGATCCATAGTTATATGACTGAGCATCTTTTGTTTTCACAGCGTTGGCGAGGAGTGATTATTTTGACTGCTGTGGCGGGACATTTGGTTATGTGTTTGCAGAGCTGCTTCTCTGTCAGATCTTTGCAGCAAGTGCATATTTTATTTTTCACTCTTCACACACTCATGATTCCTCATACTGATCTATCTGTCCTGCAGGTTTTGTGATTATAAAGGAAATATAAAGTCCTGACCAGGACTCCAGAATGAGTCCCAAACACAGCACAGTCGCTAATACAACCCTTAATAAAATGTATTCATTTAGTGGTGTGCTGTGCATCTGATGCGTGATCAGATCATAAAACTGTTTTGATATCTGTTTGAAGTCCTTAATGTCTATGAAGATGCAGAGCTGTGAAATGTCTGGGAACCAGGGAGGCCAAAGGAAGATAATATTTTTAATGGTAGTTGAGTGCTAATTCCATGGCTCAAATCAAGCCCAGTGCCAGTATTAAATAATTAGTGTGGCATAAAATAAAAGGGGAGGTCTGCAGCACAAAGAATGAAAGAACGACAGCAAAAGAAACAGATTATTATACAGCTGTGTTCCTCCAAACGCATTCAGAGCTTTTGTGCCCAAATAGTACAGTTCTATACCTTTTATCCCAAGGCTATAATAAAAATCTGTTTATTATTATTAATTTCCCATCAAGATAGATTCATTTAGGAAATCAATCTGCTGATTCATGCAATCGTAGCATAAAGCACCCCCCCAAATGCAACCAGTATAAAGTGATGGATCCAAAACCCCATGTTGATTAGTGTATCGTTTTAACCTCACAGCATTGATGCACCTCAGACAAAATTTTGTCTCACTTTGTTTTTTTAGAAGCATTTGAATTAAGTAGCATGTTTAGTAGGGTGTGATAATTGGGTGGCACCTCACTAAATGAGCCCCTGACGTCAAAAGTCTTTAAAGTCTTTAAAGTGTTAAATGGTCGTGACACAAAGAGTTAACACTGGACACAAAAAAAGCTTTAAACGTGTCAAAAGCAAACTGTGGTAATGCTGCCAGGGTTGCAGATCCAGAGTGCTTGCACATTTGTTGCTGTGCAGCAGTTTCTGAGCCCAGTCAAGCAAACATGAAGACTAGAATTTACTTACTGGGGATGTCCAGCCATTTTCTACCCCTTTATCCCGCACTCGGGGTCAGGGGGGGGGGACTGGAGCCTATCCCAGTTACTACGGGCAAAGGCAGGGTACACCCTGGACAGTCGGCAGCATGTCGCAGGGCCACACTCACACACCTTGGGGCAATTTAGTGTGTTCAATTAACCTATCCCTAATCACGCATGTTTTGGTGGGAGGAAACCAGAGTTCCCAGAGGAAACCCATGCAGTCATGGGGAGAACATGCAAACTCCACACAGAAAGACCCTGCGCCCAACCCGGGAATCGAACCCAAGACCTTCTTGCTGTGAGGCAGCAGCGCTAACCCCTGCGCCACCATGCCCTACTGGGCATGTCCGATTTTATAATTTTTTTATAAGAGTAAAAATAACACATGATTCAAATCTGAAGGATATTTCTACACTCTCATAATAATTTGGTTGCTTCTTAAGATACTATGTAGGAGTTGTGCTAAAAAAAACATACACTAATAACCACAATTACATTTTTTCCCTCTGATTTAAAGTGTCTGTTTGCCACAGATGAAGCCAAAATATCCTCTTTAAAATAAATGGTGTGTTTTTAGATAGTGTTATCTCAGTATGTGTTTGTGTGTGTCTGTCTTGGACTTGAGTGTTCTATACAGAAACTAAAGTGTCGTGGAAGCAGCGGAACTGTGATTACTGCACGGCCATCAAAAGCCTGAATGCTTCCAATTGTCAGTTCTGTCTCTTGCTTTGAGGGCTGAAGATCACCATGATTGCATAATTATGTGTACAAAGCAGTGTGGAGGAGTGGACACGAATGAAACGAATGAGTTTGAGCTGAACCACCATGGCGATAAAAACACACTCCTGGAGTCTGTTTAAAACACGTTATTGTTTCTTCATGTTCCGTTGTTCACACTCATGAGGCAACACAACATTCATATTTAAACATTATTTAAAACAGAAAAACTCATTACTGAATGAGGCTCTTTCAGTATATCTTCTAAAGTGAAGGTCTTTGTCTCAGACCTGCTTCAGAGAAGAGAAAATAGAGGCAACAAATTAGTCACAGTATATTTTGAGTTTTTTTTAAGGTTTCACTAGGCTTACAAATAATTCATACAAATATATTATGTAGGAAAAGAGCTGATTTAGTGGTAAAGCAGGTTTGGTGTGCCCCAAAATTGTATGGGTTGTTTCATAAACACTCTTTATGAATTCTTTTGGCTTAGCGTGAACATTAATCATCTCACATTCTTGAACATCCTAAACCGAACATTCTAAAACGTATTTGTTGTATTATAGCATGATTGCTCACTTATATTCTCTGTTTATCTGGGGCTGTCTTTGGTTTAAAGAGAGAAGTATATAAAGAGATGTGCTGGAACATTAACCTTCTGCTACGGTTTAAACCACAGAAATGCCACTGTTATGAATCATGGCTGGCTGAATTTACAGTTCACCCAGGAGGAGTAATCTAACATTGAATAAGGTGAAATGAACCTGGTGATCTTTTATAAGTGCAGTCGTTTCCCGCTTTTATTTCTCTTTTTGTTTCCCAATTCCCAATCTTGGTGCACCCCTCGCATGATGCTAGTCAAACTGAGAGAAGGGTCGAACTAAACTGCATCCCATTGAAGCTTAAAAAAAAATCTCTCAGACTTATAAATACAAAATCCATTACAGAGTGGCCATTAACACACACAAACAGAGGACTGTGACAATACACAGGTAGTGGAGCTTTTAAATCCATAGGCTTCTCTTTTGCTCTTATGTGAGGGTCTGGGTCTTGAGCCTACGTCTGTCAGGGTTTGTAGAGAGTAGCATCAAGAAATAATCAGTATAGAGCGAAATTAAAGGATTCGCAAATCTAAAAAAACCCAAAATTGCTTCTAAGGAAACTGTTGCATTTCTGTTATATTTATGCTAATTACAACAAAAAACACACAACTGGCTAAGCCTTTGACTCTAATGTGAAGATCTTTCTCATACTGCAACTTAAGCAATGATGTGTAGAGAATAGTGCAAACAAAGCAGTGACAGGCAAGGGCAGGTATCAGCAAAGAAGCTACGAGACAAAAATGATCTGTGAAAAAAGGGTTTAATTTGTGTAATGTTTATTTGGGGGCTTCTCGTTCCAACGTATTCTGCGAGACGTACATCAGGGTTGATGTTTCTGGGAAGCAGTTTAGAATAATATCAGTCTTTCCCCATAATTACACTCCATCATTCTGGAGGGAGTCCAGCCCTGGCTGTGTGCTCCTGTTCAAAGAGGGGAATTTGTGTTTTAATTGCAGCATTACTGCCATATTCTTACCCTAATCTCATCTGGCCACACATCTGGAGGACTGTTCCAAACAACGCTAACTCGGAGCCGCCTAATATGGCGCTACCCACTTGGTGCTCTTCAATGGAACACACTTCTGTCATAAGCACATTAGCAGATAACATTTTCTTTTCAAATCAAGTCAAGAGACTAATTACCAAAATGTCACGAGTCACTTGCCACGCCGCTCGGAATTATCCCGCGCCGGCTTTAAAAACAAAGAGGCCATGGGAGCGCCTGCGGTTTTAGAGGCACCTGCAGTCGGCCGGGCTCCAGGTGCTCTCTGCAGTCAGGCACACACCCAAAGAAAATTAGCATGGCAAACGCCCAGCCAAACAATCAAACGGCCAAGTACCAAGTACACAAATGTATTTTCAAGAGGTGCGGCGAGAGACCGAGCGGAATGTGCGTGAGAACAAATCTACAGGTTTTTTTATAGATAGGTATCTACAGATAATCTTATTGATAGTTTCCTTTAAAAACCACATTTGCTCATGGTAATTTTCCATATAATTTCTTTTTTGCAGGCAGTCCTCACCAGTCTGTAGACCCAGGTGAAGATACTGAAAGAGTATGAGGACTAATCAGAGATAGACTGATATATATACTACTTAAAAGGGTCACAGATACCCGGAGCCTACAGCCAGGAGGCAGAGACTCACCCTGGGAAGGAAGCAGCCCGACATAGGACATAAATTCACACACACACACACACACAATTTAAAACCTCCAGTTCACTTGATTTAAGTCTTTGGAGAGCACACAACACCACAAGGAAAACATGCAAACTCCACATACACACAAAAAGGCCAGGACCCCAACCCTGGAGGTGTGCCACTGTGCCACTGTATATTTATAATTTCCTTAAGGCCCATTAGTGATTGTGGTTTTATGCATCAGATCTGATTTTTATACAGCTCTTTTTCAGCCTCTCCTTATCTATTAGAACTGAGCGGGTTTCTACAGTTTACTTGGCCTTGATGAATAGTTACATACACTCATACAAACATAAATGACTTCTGACAGGCTGCCATACATTATGCTTTATTTATGTATGACTTCAGTATGAATGGGTAGGTCTGAATAGGTGGGCTTATATAACACACACACACAAAACGACCTTTTTTGCAGATTAGTTTCTGAAGAATACATAGCATGTATTAGAAATATTCCGTTTTCCCATTTATGGGCTCTGTTACATATGTCAAGTTAGGTAATGTAGCATGACCATACTATATTACATACACTGACAGTATCTTTGTTGGCCAAAGGTTTATTTTTAGCCTTTTTCTCCTAAAATATTCACATTTCTTATGGTATACCACATGACACCTAACTGTTTCATATCTCTAACTGTAATAAATAGGAAGTCTACATTCTGTAATTAATAACTCCACCATGTAGTTCTATAGATCTGAGGTTTAATTCATTTTTTTAGTTCACACTAAATCAGGCTGCATTCTGAACCACATCTACAAGCCTGTGCCACCTTAATAAAGAGGTGTATGTTACTTTATTGAGCTTTTAGATTTTTTTTCTGATGTTTTATTGTTGCACTTTTCAGGATCCAGTAATCATGATTCAGTTTTGTTTTCTTTACAGTCAAATTGGCTGGATTCCCATTTTCTGGCTGCGTTTTAGGTCAAACTCTGTGGGCTAAATGAACAAAAGACAGGCTGGCATGTGTCCAGTACTTTGTATTCACCGAAGCTGCAGTCTAAATTACATTATTTGCTATTTAATGGGCCAAACTGGGGTTTTAAAGTGAAGTTCATCCTCTGTATTTAACCCATCATTAACCAAATGAAGCAGCGGAACCGCAGGAACGCAGCGCAGAGGGAACAGTGGGTGCGGATGATAACCTGCTCCAGGAGGATTCAGTGGTGCCACTAGCAGCCATGGGATTCGAACAGACGAATTTCTGATTGTAGGGCAAACACCCTAACCAAAGAAGAGTACCAGTATGTAAGTCATGTTTGGGAAGAAATGTTACCTCCATCGTTATCAGCCATGCTTTTTGCATAATCTAATGAGCTCCAAGTTTGACCATAACTCACAATGTTAAAAACACACAAAAAGATGCATTTGTTTGTTTGTGTTTATCCTCAGGCAGACAGAGTGTCCAGGTTTGGGGAAAGGACACATCCTCCAGAACACAGGGGTGGCTTTTCCTCTCTTCCTATGAAACCTCCGGACTCCAGAGTACATACACACTCACGCACACACACATACATACACATGCACACAGACTGACACACACACATACACACATACACACACACATAAACAAACAGATACATACAAATACATACACACAGACTCACACACACACTCATACACACACACATACACACAACTACACGCATACAAACACACAGACTCATACAAACCCCCCAGACACACAAACACACACAGACACTCATATACACACGTATAAACACACAAACTCACACATACATAGACATTCCTCAGCACATTTCACATTTCAGCTCAACTTCCTGTTTTTTGCCCTCCTTGTACACTCTGTGTTTGATCTTGTTGGTATTATATGCGAAGGGCTGGCAGGTGGATGTTGACATCTTTTGGGGCACGTGTAGGCGTAGATTGGCAGTAATAAGGCCTGTTTATCACCTCTGGGGACTCCGGCTTTCTCCCCAGCAACAAGCAGAACCGGCTCTCTGAAAAGGAACCACACGGATCCCCATCTTTCTTAAAAAACCTCATTTTTAGTTGTGCATTTCACCTCTTTTCCAAAAAAGAGAAGACAAGTGGCTACTGATGATTCCATTCTCCTGTAGATTTTAAGAGAAGTGTTCTGTGGCAGGCGATGGTCCACGCAATGCACTAAATGTCAGCATCATAACTCAATCTGAAAAATGATTTGTCTCCTCGTCCCATTTTATGGATCCAGGCCATTGCCTGTAGCGGCAGATGCGAGCCGGCTCCATTTTCTCCGATGTTGCTGGTTTGTTTGTGTGCTGTTTATGAAGTGCGAGCTGTAAACAGAAAGATCTCATTGCCTGCTCAGGTGTTTACGAATTTCACTCGTTTGGAGAACGCCTCCGAATCCCATCACCTCCCTTGCGGTTTGAAGTTATTACTAGACTCTGCCTGCCTTTCTCCTTTGTGTTACATGATATAATGAGCTCCACATACAACCATTACTTGCTTCCTTCTATGTATTTTGAGGGTTTAGTGTACACCGTGAAGTGACTCTTTCTGTTCTGCCTCTTTCTGGAACTGTCTCAATAAAAAAAAAAAAAAAAACATTGAAATGTATTTGTTATTTGGGAATTTGCATGATGATTGCATGTTTTAAACACTCCTATTGCATCTATTTTATAACAAGAAACAAGGTCTGAAGGGCACACTCATTCATATCATTTATATCAATGTTTTGCTATGTGTGTGCTATACATATGGATAGTAGTAGTCTAGAGGGTAAAACACTTGCGTTTGAACCCGATGACCACAAGTTTGGAGGTTCCTAACACCCCATAATAACTGTATGACTGTCCCTGTGACTAATAACCGTATGACTGTGTCTGTGACTAGTGACTGTATGACTGTGTCCATGACTAATGACTGTAAGTTTGTTGCTGTAACTAATAATTGTTAGACCGTCCCTGTAACTAATGACTGTAAATCTGTCCCTGTAACTACTGATTTTAACACTGCACCTTGTAGCAAAATATGATTCTGTGTTCATGTAAAATATGTTAGAAATTGTTATTTTATTGTTCAGTGTTGATTGCTTCAACTTAATTTGATGATTTGATTACTCAGAATCAGAAGAGCATTTTAATGGAGAAGAAATAATCTACAGGGAGAGGCCTAATGGTGAAATGTGTGATAATAAAAAACGTGTAATAATGGGAAAAACGTGTAATAATGTGGTGACCAGTGAATATTAGAGCTAGCCCTTTGGCCCAAAATGTCTGAACTTGATCTAAAAAAAGGGGAAAAACATCTCTACAATAATTCTCATTTCTGATGTGCTTCTAAGGGCAGGTCTGGGCAATTCATGAATAATCAGAACTCTACTGCAGAGTTGTTGTAGTCTGCCGGCGATTTCCATGAACAAGCAGAAGCAAAACTTGCATTGACGTATTGATACCAGTGCTAATTGATATTGAAGTAAATACTAAATTTTAGTATCAATTAGTATCTGAGAATCAATTTTTGGACAACATTGTTTATTTGTGTTTATGACTGACATATTGTGGGTGTGACAGGGATACCCAAAGGCTCGTATGTGGCCCGCAGTCCGTAAAATGCCCAAGTCTGCCCTAGGGGATTGTAGTAGTAAATGGGCAATAAATTTAATGTAATGCAAACCTTTCTACCTGCTCTAGTTTAAGAATTACAGTCAGTAGAAATTTTTCTATGTTTACGTGAAGCTTGTATCAGGAATATATCCACACATGTCTGACCTTGTATATAGAAGTTTTACACTGACCTCTTCTGTAAAAAAACACCTCAGCATAGAACTGCCGTTTTGGTGTTCCATGTCCAGTTAGGAAAGAGAAAAATGTCACTCTAGGCCTTCCTAGACACTTCACTGACTGTGTGTGACTAGGAAGTGTCTATAAATGCATAGAGTGTAATTTTTCTCTCTCGAAATTGGACTCTCCTGGAAATCAAAATTCCCCTGCTTGATGCCACTGATTCCACTGTTTCAGATTCATTCTATAATTAGGGGTACATTTAATTTCATACAAAAAGTGAAGTAATCAGTGTTATTTTTTCTAAATAACCAGCCAAAACCCTATAATTAAGTTTTAAGTGGTAAGTTTCAGCTCTAATAATTATTTTAGATATATGATTGAAGACGAATATTAATTATTTTAATTATTTTTTTAACTGTGTTACAGATAAATGTTGTGTCATAGAAGACATGATGGAGATACTACACATTTGTTCTTGAGTCTATTTAGGGGTTTTGAAGTTTTCTGCAAAACTGATTTGAAATATGAAATTCTGGCTTTATAATAGGTTTTCTGTGGGTTGAAATTTCAACATAAATCCACATTACATTGACTTTTAAAATGGATTATTCTTCATCTCTAAGCAATGCTTTCCCCATTAATAATTACAATTATTTTGGTTTAGCCAACATTCAAAAGATTTATGAAAAAAAAAATCACATGTAACATAGTAAACAGTCAAACTACAGGAGGAATCAGTATCCTGATCAGGCAAGCATCCAGTGCAGGTGATTTACTTTGAGTTTTAGTCTCCCTTTAAATGATTATGTAATCATATGTCATAAAACACACTATAAGGACAAAATTAGTGTGATAAACCTATTAATTCAAGGTTTGAGCTAGACCCCTTAACTCCAGGAAGGACAGGCTAATGTTTCAGCAGACCAAGACATTTTGGGCAACTGCATGTTTCCAAATTTGTGAAGCCAGTTTGTGGACGAACCTTTTCTATTCCAGCATGACTGTGTCCCAGTGCACAGCGTGAGCTCCATAAAGACATGGCTGGATAGGTTCAGTGTGGAAGAACTTGACTCCTGACCTGGACCTGGAAAGGAGATTGTTAGCCAGACCTTCTCATCTCATAAATGCTCTACAGAATGAATGACACAAATTCCCACAGAAACTCCAAAATGTTTTGGAAAGTCTTCCAAGAAGAGTGGAAGCTTTTAGAGCTGCAAAGGGGGACCAACTCCATCTTCAAGTCTATGTCTTTGAATGTAATGTCATTAAAGTCCCTGTTGGTGCAAAGATCAATACGTTTGTCCATATTGTTAATTTGTATTTGGGTTATTTTGACATGTAAGGCTCTAAGTGGTTTCCTCATGTGAGTACGGCATGCGAAAAGATCGACAGCAGAATCCCAATACAGAGTATGGTGGATCGTTTAGAGATTTAGCTCTGTGCACACAAAGCTTGTATTAGCGGTGCTGCAGCAGCAGAAAAGCTTCTTACATCGAAATGACTCATCAAACCAGTTCATCCACATTACTAGTGTTAAAGGCAAAGTATGAAGTGCCAGCTATTTAGTGGTTAACAGTGATTAGTGGTTAACAAATGCGTGTTGTGATGTGGTAAGAGTACATTATATCCTAATTTAAAACATTTTAATCCCTTGTCCTCCATATACCCTAAAGGTGTGTTGCTGTTGATTTTTGCAGATATTGTATTCACATGAGGAATATGTGTGTGTATTAGGCTTCTGTCTCTGCCGCAATTTAATACCTGAGCGAATGAGGGATGATTCACTAGCAGGAAGTTACTCATGGATGTTAGAGCTTATTCAGATGAGTAGTCTCTCATGTTCTACAATGCAATATGCAGCTATGCAATAATGTGTCATCATTTGGTCATTCAGGCTATGTTGGTTTGGATAAAGAATGAAATGACGATTTTGAACTTAGATTGCAGGTTTCAACTGATACTGAGTTTCAGGAGCTAAAGATTCAGATAAGCATTAAAAACAGACAAAGATGTATTGCACATAATATAACACACTCGAGTCATTTTATCAAAGCAGTTGATTTATTTTACTCCAATATTCATTAGTTGGTACCCAGGTAATCTCATATGCACTTATTTGTAGTCTTATTCTTTTCTGCTCTTGTGTTGCACCAAAGTTCTGGAGGCACCTTCTCTCATTTCACTGTGAACTGACAATAAAACCTTCTTGACTTGACTTGACTTGACGCTTTCTAGAGCTTAAATAACCAGCAGAAACTCACACTGACATGGGGGGTGGAGTATTTCAGACTGTTTTTTATTTCTGTTAATAAACTCTTCTCTCCCTTTCTTCTTCTACTTCTTCTTCTTCTTTTTCTTCTTCTTCTTATTACTATTATTCATTTTTACAATTTTCCCAATTTTCTTTCAGCAATTTAGTCCCACCAGTTACACAATGCCAGCAGTGCTGGGAGGCTGAAGGCTAGCATGCGCTTCCACCGAGTCATGCGAAGCCAACCATCTTCATGGGTGAGGCAATACCCCTGGACAGCTTGGCGCTCCAGGAGGAAGACTTTACCTGCCAGTTTTGTTATGTCAGCTCCCAGACGTCTGTCCTGGTTATCATCGCACTGAGCGAGGGCCATCCCACACACACAGGAGTGAAAAGCCAATTGTGCTCTCTATGCCTCCTGGCCATGGAAGGCTGTGGCATCAGCTAAAGACATTTTGGAGCCCTATTTTTTCTTTTTTCTTTTCAGGACCCACATTGTTCTTGAGTTTTAATACATGGTAATGATGTAATTTTATATATTTGTATATATTAACCAGAATAGCTAAAACATGTGAGCATGTATGTATGTATGTGTGTGTGTGTGTGTTAAATCAGCTGCTTGCACTGGTCTCTGCAGTTGCTGACTTTAGTAAGAGGCTGTAAGACAGTTGCTCACAGCTGTGCTATAAAATGTGTCTTTTTTTCCAGAAAGCCCCCCTCTCTCTGTCACACACACGCGCATGTGCACACGCATGTGGGTGTGCGTGTCACACTGACTGAAGTGCTTTTATGTGAGATTCAAAGAATCTCAGAGAAAAGCCTGCACACTCATGCTTAATTCAGTAAGAGAAAGCAGCTTTCAGCAGCTGTGCCTTAGTCATGGAACACGCTTCTAACTCAAGTTTCACACTTTTTATGGGCTCACATTTGGGGGATATGCCCAAGTGAGTGTCTCTGCTGGAGTCTTACAATTTCTGCTTTCACATATAGAAGCAGACCATTAAACGTACAAGATTTTCTCCTGTTTTTTTTTTCTTCAGGGAAACCTGCCAGTTTCAAACACACTGAATGATTCTTGATTATTAAGATCCAAAGACAGGAACAGCTCTCAAGAGGTTCTTCAAGGTTTGTTGAGTGATGTCAATGCTTATATAAACCCATGACTCATAGAACCATCTGAATGTTTAAGATGATCTCTGGTGTTATGTTTACCATTGTAATTATGCTACCCGTTTGCCTCTACAAGGTTATTATTTTGTCTCTGTCGGAAACAAAACCTCATATCTCCAGAATCATAATGTTATTTAATGCAACAAAAAGAAAAGCTGGTGTTTTCCAGGGATGGAAAAAAGAACAAGTTTTGCTCCAACAGATATTCTTTATCATATCTAACACACCCAAACTTCATATCTGCTTTCTTTATGTATATTTTTAAACCTTCAAAAATGCCAGTGTGTCGTCATGCTTTGTCTCATTCCATTTCCAACAGAAATGATCTGGCAAGGTATGAAGGGCCGGTTATTTAGGGGTTAACTGAGATGAGTGCCTGTTGTGATGTGGTAAGAGTACATTATGTCCTAATTTAAAACTCTGTTTAGTGTTTTGTCCTCCATATACCCTATTGGTGTGTTGCTGTTGATGTTTGCAGATGCTGTATTCACATAAGGAACATGTGTGTGTATTAGAGCTTCTGTCTCTGCCTCTATTTAATGTAATGTGAGCGTGAGTGAGGGATGATTCACTAGCAGGAGGTTTCTCATAAATGTTAGAGCTTATTCAGATGAGTAGTCTCATGTTCTGCTATGCAATATGCAATATGCAGCTATGCAGTAATGTGTCATCAATTGGTCATTCATGGTCTTAGATTGCAGGTTTTAACAGATACTGAGTTTCAGTAGCTAACGATTCATTCATGATTAAATGCAGGTCAAACTATAACACATTTGAGTCATTTTATTTAAGCAGGTAATTTATTTAACTGCAGTATTCCTCAGTTGGTAGCTTGGTAATCACATATGACTGTTATTTGTTAAGATATGACTATTCACTGTTAAATGGTCCAAAATTTTTCTGAATAAAAGTTTGTCCCAGTAAGGTTCATTATATCATATTTTGTTTGCATAGATTAGAATTTTGCATTCTTTAAGGAAGCAATTTGAATGTTAGATTTTATTTGAAAAATACAATAACACATTATATATTGGATTACCGACGGTGCCACAAATAATATGATAAAGTGATCCGTACAGGAGAGGAAACAGGACTTGTCATCATTTTTAGAAAAGCAAAATGTTCCAACCGTCCAAGCAAACACTGGCAACAGATCATTAGACAGTGTGATGTAATATGATATAAAGGACAGTTGGGTTATTGTGGTTTCTATCAGTTTTCCTAACCAGCATGGTTTCTAATGAGGTGAATTTTGTCATATGATCAACCCATTTTTTCAATTTAAAGCAACGTCAGCCAAAAACAGAAAGATCCCTCTTTGATAAGTTATGCACTTTGATCAATGTCCTAATAAACACATGTTTGGAGATACTTGGGATGTCTTACTCAGCCACTTAATTGTGTGTCTTCCAAAAGGTCTCAATACAGTGTAGAGAATATGTCTATTTAATTCTGGCATTTCCAGCATGCATCACTAGCTTATAAATATAATAACCCTATGACATCTGACTAGCATCCAAAAACATCTGTCTGTTATATTATATTGAGTGAATTTACATTTGGATCCCACAATAAGAGAACATTTGCAAACATTCTGGTATAAGATACTGGTGTTTTCCCAATAAAATGCAGAGTTATACCATGTAGAGGAATTAAATTGTCTACAGTGTGGTAGTTCATCTAATGTCTTCTGGTCTAAACCTCTGTAGAGTGAGACAAGAAGGTTTAGGTGAAATGTGTAAAACCTGTCTATA
This sequence comes from Ladigesia roloffi, assembly GCA_037577295.1. NCBI lineage: Eukaryota > Metazoa > Chordata > Actinopteri > Characiformes > Alestidae > Ladigesia > Ladigesia roloffi. Next base: position 7,849,836 of record JBBKCR010000034.1, on the reverse strand, counting down.
GAAGTAAATGCAGAAGACATATTAATCCACTCCAGTTGCTATTCCTTAATCGTTGCTGATTTGGCTATTTCAAATGAAATACGATATACCCTCAGGTCCTTTAGACGCAAAGCTATTGTTATATTCTATCTAAAAAAAATTGGAACATTTAGCTCCGCAATTTCTATTTTCACTTCCCAAATCCCTGATTATACACATGCTCTCTTTTGTTTCTAGATGGCTTTCCAATATGTTGTTCATTTGCTTTCTTCTTAAAGTGAGTTTTTAGCATGAAGACAATGTCCACTTTGTTTTGCATTAAAAATGCCAAGACCTTCCCTCTCATTCCACCAGCATTAATTTTCATAAATTTTACATGAAGGGAAAAACCAGAGACAAGCAACAGCAACTAAACTATAACCCAGCACCACCTTTGTCACCTATAAATATCAATGTGCTGCCTGTAGATTCACTATAACCTTACCATTGATTTTACCAGTCAGTAGAAAAAGTATCAACAAAAAATCCCAGTATCAAAAATATCAACACTATATTGTATAGTAGATATGTTTTTGTCATTTCAGGCTTCTAGTGAAATATAGTAAAAATAAAAGGTAGAACAAGAATAAAAGAAAGAACACCTTTGGACCGGGGAATACTGTACACCCAGCCACAAGCTCTCTTCTTTTGTGACTCAAGCAAAAAAGAAAATTCTCCCCCTGTCCAAATGTCAGTTTAAAACATCCATTTACACATCACTTTCTAGTGTACTGCATCAGTGCTGACACATACAGCTCTAGAATGTTTTTAAAATTGTCATCTCTATGAGCAGAGGAACGCCTTGGGATCCCCCTGGAAGAGCTGGTCAAAGTGGCTGGGGAGAGAGAAGTCTGGGTATCCCTGCTTAGGCTGTTGCCCCCGCCACCCGACTCCGGATAAGCGGGAGATGATGGATAGATGGAGGAGCAGAGGTAGAAAAAGTACAAAAAACTGTTTTTAAGTTAAAAATTATTTTGCTTAAATTCTACTCAGGTAAAAGGAAAAGTATCCAACTAAAAATCTACTGTTACAAAAGCAGGCATTCTTACTTTTAATATTTTAATCCAACTTATAATTTTAATTTAACACTGCAAACAAATCCACAGAACAAAAATAGGACCAAATTCAGTATATCCGACTGCCCTGCGGGATGGACAGCTCTGATGTGTCTGTGCAGGTTTGTGGTGGAACCTGTTCTTACTATTTAATTAATTTTACAGTGCAGGCATTCTTCTCTGCTATTTCCAATATATTTAAACTGCAGCCAGATGCTGCTTCATTTACGGATGTCAGTCATAATTACAGGTTTTTGCGACGCACTCATACTCTTCTACTCAGAGCTGTCTACTGTCTCACTCACTCACTGAGGGGAAGGACAGATGCTCCTCAGACTGTCGCATTGGTCGCCCTCTCTGTTTTCACATAATGGTATTATCTTATAACCTCACGTGATTGGCCACAAGTCGGCTCCTTTGATTTTTTTTATTTAATAGAAAGCATTGGCTCTTAGGGCTGCCTGTGCAACGTCCTTTCAGTTCAGGTTGATTGTTTTTAACTACGTTACATTTTTTTCTCAGTAACGGGGGTTATCCAATGAAGCGAAGTAAAAAGCTTGAGGTCAAAATGTATTTAATAAAACAGCAGTAAATAAAAAACTGCTGTAAGCAACACTCTCCTCTCACAATATGATGAGTTGGATGGTAAAACACTACTAGAAGTTTGTCAAAGGTAATTATTGCCATTTTGTTTAAGAGTGAACAAGAGATTTTTTTTCTTTGAATGGTTCAAGTTCATTTGCTTTTGGAAGTTTTGTTATTGCCTTTAAAATAATGCTTTGAAAAAACATTTTTTTTTGCTATTCGCATTCCTTTTCAGGTAAAATGGTATGGGGCGCCGTTTGTAAAAGCAGCACCACAAATTTAGAGGTGTCATTTTTTCAACATTTAGCGCAATGTTCACAC
>JBBKCR010000034.1:7836477-7847757 GCA_037577295.1 Ladigesia roloffi | reverse complement strand
AGATAGAGAGGGCGAGAAGAAAGTGTGAGACAAGGGGGGGGGGGAGAGAGGAGAAAGAGAATGAAAGAATCTGGGGGAGGGGGTTTGCAGTGTCATATGGGTTTCTTCTCCCAGTATTGAGTTTCCTGGGTGGGATTAGTGTAATGGGGGGCTTAGGGCGAGCATCCACAGCCTTTCTAGGATCAAACTTGATTTAATTGCTTTTCTCTGAAAGCTGAAACTGGCAGCTTGCGTGCGCTGCCTCATCCCTCTAGGAATGTGCGGCAACAGTTCAGCCGATGCTATTGTTTGTTTGACGGGCGTTGCGCCCCAAACTTTTTCCCTTGCATCTTATTCTCAGGCTTTGGAGGAAAATTCCGGTAGCTTGTTAGAATGCATTAGAGCGGCAAATGTTAAATATCAATCAAAATGCTGTAGCTGGAAGAAAAAAAAAAAGAGTAGGGATTTGAAATAGGAAATCATTTCAAAGGCGACGCTAGTAACACAGCCATGTGGTGGGAAATATGGACAGATTAAAAATGCATTTAATAGAATGTAGCACCACTCAATGGATTGTAAAAATATGTTAATAAGGAAAAACAGCTGCCATTTTAATAATTCAGGACCTTAGCCCTGTGGAGAACAAGAAACATGCTGGGAAATGGGCTCTGCTGAAGAACACAGGGCAAAGCAAGAAGAGATGGAAGCCAGTATCATTTAACAAGAGTCTGATCAGATAAACTAGGGGTTCTAAAGTACCAGACCAACATCAGCATCATACAGCCCATCCTATACTTTTTCTGCAGCTAGGTAATTATAAGCATTTATAAGCATTTAGATCTATATTAGGTGGAATATCAGACATCAAGCAGGAGGATTTTCTCCAGCCATCAGATGCTGTGGCCGGTCACCAAACATAAGCGATATAAGATCAGCTACACATACAAACCAGTACTCGTACTACACCAACACCACTTACACCAGTAATAATAATACTATTACAACTACAACTGAGGAGATAAGCTTGTGCTGAATCAGTGCATATAAATCACCAAGGCAGAGTTCTACAAGTTAAAATGTGTATATTGGTACTGTACATAAAATTCTTTCATTGGGCTCATTTTCCAACCATGTCCCTGAATCAAGTTGCATGAACACTCTGTTCTTAATTTTTTTTTTGTGATGTCAAGAAAACCAACACATTGCTATCTCCTAGTCTGCCGAATGTTTGCCCCTATCCATTAATGCCGAACCTACAAGGTATCTTTCAGCCATTTTTTTAAACTCAATTGCTTTTCGGGAGAGACATGGTACAGGGCAGCCAGTTGGAACAGTGCTCATTTACATGTATATGAAAGGCATAGTAACAACAACAGCCTGTCCAGTTTTCAAAAAATAAGACAGGTTGGAAAATTGTCATGTAAAAATGAATGACATTAGTCCACACAAACTAAGTGAGAAAAAACTAGCATATAAAACAGATGAAGGCCCCTTTTAGATATGTAGGGTGTTCTGCCCATCAGTGACTTCGCCATTCTGCCCCATGTACAGCCAAACACTGGTTGAGAACTGCTGAAGCTGTTCTTTATTGCACCCAATTACATTTACAGTCTTTGAGAAAATATGCACAATAAACATGACCTAGACAACATCGGCTTTTAGTGAGAAGTTGGTGAGCGTTACATTTCCCCGAGTCTTTTGAGCTGCATCGTTTCCAAAACGCTGCCTCTCCTCTTAAACGTATTGCTCCATTCCCCCTCAGCCACTTTTTCAGAATACATTATACCACGGGGCAGGCATACTGGAGAAGTTATGTTTAAGACATTAAGTGCTTCTGCATTTTAATTTGCAAACTTCAGGAAAAAAAATGCTTCTCACCATAAACTTGACCTGAAGCTATGGAAGATTTAAAGGAATTTGCTCCATCTCGTTTACGGAGGAGAAATCATGGAGAAAAAAGGACCCGTGCAGGCATGGTTATTCTGATAGTGTCTTGGGAGAAAATATGTACACCTGTCATGTTCCGGCCAGCAAAACACATCGTGAACCAAAGTCAAAACAAATTCAATGTGACACAGATCTGCTGAGGCTAGCAGATATACTCCACAGCGCATGGGAGGGAAAATGATTTTTAGCACAAAGATACAACAGAGTGCAGAGTATAGAGCAGCACCAGGATTATTCTCTTCAGCTCTTTTTGAAGAGCCCACATCATTGAAAATCAGATTACTTTTTTAATGTTAGACATATAACATTGTATTGAAAAAATGGCTAACCTGATCATTACACCAACTGCAACTTTAATGACACTGCATTCAAATATATGGTATTTGTAGCTGTAACAGCTTCCACTCTTCCTGGAAGGCTTTCCACAAGATTTTGGAGTTTCTGTGGGAATTTTTATCCATTCGTTCTGTAGAGCATTTATGAGGTCAGGCACTGATGTTGGAGGAGAAGATCTGGCTTACAATATCTGTTCCAGTTCATCCTAAAGGTGTTGGATGGGGTTGAGATCAGAAATCTCTGCAGGACAGTCAAGTTCTTGCACACTGAACTCAGCCAGCCATGTCTTTTAGCACTGCTTTTAGCACTGAGACAGTATATAAACACTGTTAATGCTAAAATGTACTATTTATTTCCCAATCCATCCAGGACAATAGAATGGGATGCTCTGGAGCAGCCACACACAAGCGTAAGGTTCCATACTCAATGTCAAGCAGTCAGAGGGGTAGAAACCGCCAGCAATTTGTGGTGGAGCACTGGAACTGAGTTCTCTAGAGTGATGGAGCTCCAATGTCTTTGTAATCAGCTGAAGTTGTACTTGTGATGCAGATTAACTTCCAGCGGAACCTGACCTCACTAATGGCTGAATGCAAAAAGATTCTCACAAAAGGGTCACAAACTCTCAGTTCGTATTTTCATATTTGTGTGACATCAGGAAATGTGTTTTGCAGTTTATTTTTCATACATTGAGTGTGTTGACTGAGAACTGAATGACAATCAAGTGTCAAAACATATCAGGTTAAATTTCGTCTTGTGAATTTGTCAACTACCTTTCAATTAATTTTCGATAAGATTATTTTTTTAATTTCTTCATTTTTATTCATTTTTATTTTTGAGAAATCCTGGTTTGAATTCATCAACTTTCTTTGAGTCCCAGGAGATATAAATGTGCCACTTTGTAGAAAATTGTAGTCCAAAAGATCAATTTAAAATCAGAAAGAAATACAAGTGAAAATTGACTTTAAAGTTATGTTTCTATTCTAAAGCTTTGTTGCCTCAAAAAAAGCTGTGAATTAATTACCTCCTTTTTTAGATCACACAAAGGGAGCATTAAAACATACATAAATCATGGCACAAATGTAATCCCTAGGACAAAAAGCTGTTAATGGTTTTAAACAAAAGAGTACTGGGAACACAATCAATCATTTTTCTTTAAATTTGCTGGAATATATAATTGGCAGCAGTTCAAATATGACCAATATGACTGAAGAGTAATTAGTAATCCAGCTTCTTATGATAAGGCTCATTGTCCTTTCTTCTCTCATGGTTGATTTATCTGCTTAACTCAGTTTAAAGTGCAGAATGATGTGCCGTTTTAAAGAAAATCCTGATGCAGTATACACAGAATGCCCAATTCATTCGCTTCACTTTGTATTCACAGTTACTGTGAGGTATAACTGCCTTAGAACCTCATCTAATAGGTTTAGCTACTAACAGCTTCAGCAGTGCTGCCATACTTGTACTTGTTTATCTTGCTCTATTGTCACAATCCAGATTCCTGCCTAGCCTCAGAGAATCTGGTGCATGTCACTGCCTAACATGGCCAAGGACCACCTACTAAGAAAGTACCACAGACCACTGTTTTAGTCTGACATGAGGAGTTTGGCATCCAAAACATGCCCACATGAAACAAACTCGTCAGCAAACTTAAGATATCCTGCTTTAAAGCCACTAAATATTTCAAAGAAAGCTTGAATAACATCATTAATGTATTAACTTATAACTTTGAAACCAGACAGTATTTGATAGATAGATAGATAGATACAGACTAGCCCCTTCCAACTCTTTCCCGTATACAGTTCCCGCCCAGAAACATACGTTTTTCGGCATAATAGGAGGATTGTGACGTCAATTTCTTTTCTTTTACCAATAGCTGAGGGTCTAAATGTTTCAAAGAGCCCCCCCACCAGTTTACAAACATACGGAGCATGGACGGACCCTCTGTTAAATGAAGTGATTCACTGTGAGTACATGCAAGTTATGACATAGGGCTAGCTGGGTTGAGATAAAACTGCACTGGAGTCTCTGTGTAATAGTTTTTATTGTGTTTTGAGCGAGTTTTGTGGCTCCGGGCAGCTGGGCGGAGAGTTCCTTTTGTTTGAACGGAGCAGTTAACCGAAAGAGACGAGTCGACTCCTCAACTTTCAGTATGAATGGAAAGGAAGCGGTATTTAAGCGAATATTGATTTATAATTTAGTGGTAAATATAAGGTGTCTCCAAATAAAATGAAGCCTCAAAACTTTTCCTCTCCTCCACCGCAAATGAATCGCGAAACAAAACGAATCATGAGTCAAAAATCATAAAACGAACCGAATCGTGGGTTTTGTGTGTCATTACAGCTCTAATAGATTTTTGCAAGAAAATATACTAAGAAATGTAAGTAAAGAGCAGAAAGTGATGGTTTCTTAGTTTTATATCCATGCAATTTCACAGATGGCCAGTTTGAATTTAGCAAGGGGAAATGACTCAAACCTGTGTTTCTACATCAAGCGGGTTCCTGTTTGTTTATTTTGGGATTGGAGATAACACCTTTCAGCCTGGACTGGAATGAGCACTTAGTGAAATCATCCATGTCCAGGCAATCCAAACTCAACCGCTGTGGCCAAGCTTGTTTGAGGGTCTTTGTTTTCGGCTCGGGTTACCTCCTGCCTGGCTGATCTTCCGATCGGTGGTGAAGAGCAAGGAGATCCAGGGACAGGACACACTGTTAATCCAAGGACATGGCACGCTCAGTGATTTGGGTTGTAAGATCAGTGGGTAAGAAATGGTGGTTCATGGTGGAGACCAGTCAAGCAATGAAGCAGAAGGACAAATATCCACAAGGGTTGAACAGGTCAGGCCTGTTTCCGCCACATTCTTCAAAATAAAGATGATGAAACTGTTCCTTAGAGCAACATCAGAGAATAATCCCTTTTGGTTTCCTTATAGATGCTTTAAGTGGAGTTTTTTTAAGCAGTGGTCCTCAAAACAGTCTTAGGGGCTCCCGACAAACATTAACTATATGTAGGCAGTGTAGGCCTGGGAATCTGCTGAGGGTTCAGTTGTAAGCCACTAGGCTCTCACATTCTGATGCTCCCACAGGCCTTCATTAACTGCATCAGGTGTGCAATTATGGGCTGCAATCAAACCCTCCTGGGATGTAGATTATCATGTGCAAACATGAGAGGTACAGATGTCTTGTGAGCTGGTTTAGAACAAAAAATTTGACTGGGGGTCCTGAGGTCTAATCTGAAAATCAGTTAAAAGGTATTTTATGGAACTAATAGTGTTTTTCTCTGAGACCAGTAGCTGCTTCCCAGGTCGATTTAATAACTTTACTGATAAAACAAAATTAAAGCATGTTTATTAATGTTGACATTCTTGCTTGCCAGACAAAAATTAATTTTTCTTCCAGTTTTGTACATCACATTTATTTCAATCACACAAATATATTCCATCAAAATTCAGCAAAACAAGTGGAAATGGCAAACTACAGCTCCTGTGAAAAGGGGTGAATCTAAACCCTTGCTTCTCAACCACAGCAATTTATTTTTGTTTTTTTGTCTTCGAACATACCTAGCTCGACTCAGGAATGCATAATAGGAAGGAGACACAAAACAAGTGCACTGAAATCCATTTGTCTGCCACTTACCCTCATATTTCTGTGATGAGTAAAGTGTAGGCTGAGGGAGGTGAGCGAGGGACCTTCAAAATCCACCAAATGTACTCAGGCATTCCACTTTGAATGGAAATGGTTTTCTACTGAATTGTTAACTCTTTCAATTGATTTAAATGAGCAATTTTCTTCAATAAAGCTGTTAGTACATAAATGATTATAGCTTCTGATCTACTGAATATAAGCACAAAGGTTGGACTGCAAGTAATTTGCCTTAAAAAGCCTGTAACAAATCCATTGTGATTGGCAGTTACCGACTGACACACCAACTAAATAGTGCACAAAGACCTTTTTAAATGAGTGAGTACCAATGGGATGAAGTGCATGACTCAGCACATAAACCCAGAGCAATGGATCCCAATGTTTGCATCAATAGTGTAGACCCTGAATAGAGCAGTATGGAATTATACAAGCCCTGCTACAAGGTAAGTGTGTTTATTTACTGATGAAAGCAGTCAGAGGGATGTATTTAACTGTGACTCAAAGATTCAGTCCCTGGCCAGCCCACCATTAATTCACTATAAATATCAAAAGCATAAATCAAAGGAACAGTGTAATAGCATTTATTACAAAGTGCTGTTCAGGTTTCTTCCCTATGCTGAATGTAGAACATTGACTGCAATGGCACGAACATTTGCCTGAAAATAAAGACAAAACAATTCATCCTAGAATTAAACAGTAATTCTAAAAGGCATGATTTAAAAATAATTTTATATTATATTTTCCTTACCAGGCTGTCTCGATGGCCTTTCCATATCAAGCACCCAGAGATGTGAGTAATAGCCTCGGATCAATTGGTCCATGCCAACATCCACTTGGACATGAAAATGCAAAAAGAAAAATCATAGGTCTGAGGCCTCTACAGCAAAAATGCAGAGCTTGTGTCTGATCAGAGCCAAAGGAAACTCAGCAACTCGACACATGGTACATCTAGAGCTGAATCCTCAATAGTGCACCCTCTGCAAGCAATGGCTACAGGTGCGTGAAGGCGTTCCACCCGCGGCTTCCCTCGCAATCCCGGCCTCTTCTTCAGTCCGCTGGCCTTTAATTAACTATTGATTGGATAACTGCTAAGAGACCGCCTGCTGCACAGCCGCACAGGGCCATGATGTACAGCTTGTGGATGGCATTTAAACTTTTACTAAGGAGAAAACTTAGCAAAATTCTTAGGATGTTGTAGTTCTTAGGAAGACTTCATGGGTGGACTCCCACTGTGGACCTAGAAACAAAAGCCCCTCCGGCGCCAATGAAGGTCTCTGGGGCAGCAACCAGGAATTCAGGGTGCCTTGCTGCGGCCCTTGAAGGACAGTGTTCAGCACAGCTTGATTTTATTGCTTTGTGACAATAAGAATAAACCTGCAGTTAACTGCCAGGAAAATCACTAATCAATGCTTCAAAACTTAGACTGAATTCTAAACATTTTGTGGGAACCAGTCTTTGTTCCCATACATTTTTTTTGTCGTACCACCCCTCTGCCACTCTCCAGAGAGTTTTTTTTTACCTGGAATTTCAGGACAGTCTCCGTCCACAAGGAGGCTGTCCTGAAAGTTCACGTTAAAAAAAAATGTAGACCACCTCAATACATGAACAAAGATGAACAAGAGTTAGAAGGACAGCATCAATAATGACATGCTTTGCTCACAGCTAATGAACATCCAGCACAACACAAAGAGTTATAATGTTTATGTAGAAGGGTAAAGGACTGTTTTTCCACATGCAACTTGACCCCTGACATTACAGGACTTTCAAAGAATATTTTGACAATACAATGAACATTATTCTAGGCAAATAGTCCAGTGAAAGGGTTGCAGAGAATATGCCGTTAGTTTTTCAGAGCATACCACCCCAGAAGATCTGGAAGAGGCACATCAATTGACACAAGTGTCTGCAGAATGTTTGAAACATACACTTACTCCAGATTTCATTCAATTCCACCCTCTTCTTCACCTTGCACTGGATTACCTCAGTGAACTTCAAATTTGCAAAGCCTTCTGTTTTGAAGAGTTTTCTGGATGATTTAATATTTTCACTCCGGCACAGCTGAGATTGGTTTTCTAACCCTAATAAATTACTCCACTTTAATATTAGTGAGGGCAGAATGCAGGAAGGAGAAATGAATGAAATGAAAGAAAAATGATGTCTCACTGAAATCAATATGGACCAGGAGCACAGGCGAAAGCTGATGCCAGATCAAGTGGCTGGCAGAGTACAGCCACCCTTCCAACATGTAAATAGATCGCTCGAGATGAATACATCTCAAGCAATCCACATGAGTTCATTCAGTCATGCAGACATCGTCAGGGACTTGAAATGGCTTCACAGCTGCCTGTGATGCCTGAAATAACAATTCATCACTGCTTATGAAATGCTGAAACTTTTTCTCCACTTTACTCCAATTAGGTTCATCCTCGTTGCCACTAGTAACAAAGTGCAAAGCTGAAATATCCCAGGAGTATTTGCTGACTGTTGGAAATTACGATATATCTATACAAGGGAAAATATTTGTATTTGTATTCGAGTAAAATTCATAATCCAATGCGCAAAGTCCGTCCAGTGTGTGAAGACGGTACCAGAGAGCAGTGTGTGGGGCAATACCGGAGAGCAGTGTGTGGGGTGATACAGGGGAGCAGTGTGTGAGGATGGTACTGCACTCAGGGTACCTCAGAGGTGTCTAGTTGTCTTGGGGATCGCCCCACGACTTTCTGATCGCAGGCCAAGTGCCCAGTGTGTGAGTGTGTGACCGGGGCAAATAAACAAAATGTATTTGTGCCTTTCTGAATAACGTTTTCGGCTCCATCCCTCTGACAGTGTCCTTTTTATTATTAGAACTTTAATTAAAAACACCCAGAATACCAGTGACATAATAATAAATGTAATATAATTTGATAGTAATGTTACATTTTGCTTTAAGAGTCTATGAGTAACAAAATCTGATCAATCTTCCTGCCATTTGAAGTTTCACCAAGTTTGGCCATGTCTGTCCTGGCAAGCTAACTGCTGTTATCATATATACATGTTTATTAATGGCTAAGCTGTTGAAGACACAAGAATAAGCCAAAAATATAATAGTTGATTTAAAGAGCTTGAATATTGTATTGTCCCTGTAAATCTTTAATATGATTGTGTCTGGTTTGGTTCTTGCAACTGTCAAGAACCCCAATGTGACAGAAGGTTACAATATTAGCATAAATGTCAATGTTGGATTTTTTTTTTTATTCACTGATCTTGACAATTAAAATGATCCCACAAAATGTCTATTTTTTGCTTAAGCAAATACACACCAGACCTTGAAATAGTAACAGCATGAATATTTTGGGTGAACTATTCTTTAAATAGACCTAAACTCAGCTTTTTGTAACATGAAAGCAAAACCTTGTCACGAGAATAGCCAACAAAATTTCTATAAAGAGAAAGCTCAGGGGACGTGTGACTCTCTAACAGTGCATTTGGCCCTTTGCTCTCTGTGTAACAGCTTTACAGTCAGTGCTGCCCCTAAAATGTGAGCTTGAGACTAAGAGCTGAGTGTTTTAGAAACAATGTGCACTTGCTAGACACAGTTTTAATTTCCTGTCGAATTTATGTACACTTTAATTCTATAGCCTGTGATTCTAGCAAACATTTGCATAAACAAAATATCTAGACAGCATCTGCCCTGTTTTCATGAAAAATGCAAGTAATAGCAGTTGTACACAGATTTATATATTTATATACAGTATAAACATTAGTGTGTAATTATTAATAAACGCTTAGGGCCCCCATTTGGGTCCCTGTAAGAGTATATTGTGGTTTTGTGTAAATATATTGATGTGGTTCTTCTGTTTTTTTAGTTTCACATGTATTTTATTTTCTGGGGAAGTACATTCACACTGGCTAGGTATTGAAGTATTGTCCTCAGTGGAGGCACCGCACTGTAGTTTTAGATAAATTAGGGTTAGACACACACTGGTAAGCAGAGAGTTCAGCAATTCACCATCATAGCTGAACGACTTAGGTTCCTGTTGTGCCATATTTTTATTTATCATGGTAAGTCCAAGTGTAATATATATATATATTTTTTTTTATCACCTGGAGAATTTTTTTTTTACTATGAAAACCAATGTTTGCAAACTACTCAGTGTGAGAAACTGAGAAACTCTGCTGGTTTCTAGTTACTACTCAGTGTGTAATTGTGAGATGTAGACCATTTTATTTACTGTGAGAGCTACCATGCTCAAAGTCCCGCTTCACTAGTAAGATTACCATTTACAGAGATCAAAAACTCAAACTCAGGTGAATTGTTCATTGTTGCCAGAAATGTAACTTACCTCAGGTCAGTTCTCCCTAAATCCCATTAGTATGTACCAATGAAAGGATGTGCTGGACTGTGTTTACAAAAATGTGGGTGCATACCGTGCTGCATACCCTCTCCACTCTGGCTTCTTAGACCATGTCTCAGTAATGTTGATTCCAGAATACAGGCCATTCATCGGATGTGCCAAGTCTTTTCCAAAGCAGATGAAGGTCTGGCCATCAGGAGCCATCTCTGGACTGGACTGTTTTGAATACGCTGACTGGGACACGTTTATGGAGGCTGCAATAGACAGTTGCTCTACCAACATGAAGAAGAACACAGCGTCAGTGACTGGCTACATCAGAAGTGCATTGATGATAAAGCCATGACCACATGCCGCAAGCCTTAACCTTGGCTGACAGTGGAGGTGAGCATGTGGATGAGACCCTGAGACACTGCCTTTAGATCAGGTGATAGGAACAGCAAGCACTTACCTGTCCAAGGCCATCAGATCAGCAAAGAACACACATGCTCAGAAATCACCAGCCACTTCCTGCATGTGGCAGGGCATTCAGGCCATCAACAAGCAAATGACATCTCTAACTGCCTGTGGTGGCAAAGCCTCCCACACATCTACTCTGCTGCTAGACTACAGTATCTACCATAACATGTATTCATTCAAACGCTGACTGCACTAGATGTTGTCTTGTCTTGTTGTTGTGTTGTTCTTCGTTTCTTGTACTCTTCTTAATGCTCTCTTTTTGCTGTGTGTATTTTGTCCTGTCTACACTTATGCAGTCTTCTGGTGTTCTGTTTTTGCTTTTGTGTTGCACCATGGTCCTGGAAGTTCATTGTTTCACTTCACTGTGTATTGTGTGTGTATTTGTCTAAAATGACAGTAAACCTACTTGACTTGACCTAACTTGAAACATCTCAAAGTACTTCAAGGTACGGCCATCACAATTATCACCACGGCTACATAACCTGAGATATACACTGGCCTACACTGCCATTTTATGGGGCGCCGTTTGTAAAAGCAACACCACAAATTTAGAGGTGTCATTTTTTCAACATTTAGCGCAATGTTTACAC
>JBBKCR010000034.1:7816663-7828157 GCA_037577295.1 Ladigesia roloffi | reverse complement strand
ACTGTCTCTGTAACTAATGACTGTAAGACTGTCTCTGTAACTAATGACTGTAAGACTGTCTCTGTAACTAATGACTAAAACTGTCTCTGTAACTAATGACTGTAAGACTGTCTCTGTAACTAATGACTGTAAGAGTGTTTCTATAACTAATGAGTGTAAGACTGGACGTCACTCTGGATAAGGGTACCTGCCACATTCCACTTTATAACTCCCAAGTAAAGTATGGCAGTAGCAGTTCAGAAAAAAAGACATAAAAATAGAACCCCCCCACCACCAATTTTTGCCCATTCCTCTTTACAGAACTGTTCCTGTCCAGTCAACCTTTACACCTTTCCACAGTTTAAGTTTGGACTCTGACTAGAACATACACATTCAGTTTTGCTGTGTGCTTGGGTCACTGTCTGAATCAGAATTACAAAAAGTGATTGATCCCAGAGGAACTTGCAATGACAGCAAAGGAAAACAGAGACACAAAGATAAGAACACTATAACACAAGAATAGTCAATATTCAATAAAATTCTCCCAAAAAACCTTTATCCTATACATACTGTGCTACATACATAAAGTGCTGTGGCCAGAGAAAGATCTAAATACTATAGATAAATTAATAAGATTACCGCTGAAGTCATTTAAGTTTCACAAATAGCGGTTTCAATTTGTATTTGATACGTAGTTTGTTATGGCATTTAATAGTAACAAACACAAAGTTTTGTACTTAAAATGTGCTTAATCTACCCCTGAAAATACAGCATTCATTTAAATTAAGTGCCCATTATTTTGTGAAACTGACCCCTTAAATTAACCCTAATATTAGATGTAATGCATGAGTGTTAAACCCCTTAATCTTTATTTTATGGTGTTAATTCAGGAGGTTCTATAATTTAACAGGCAAATTTGAAAATGTAAGGGGAGAATTCAGTATTTTTACCCCTTAATAAGCCTTAATCTAATCTTTTTCCCTTAACTTTCCCTCAATTCCTCTATGGGAAATTAAGGTCAAAATTAGGGTCATTTTAAGCAGTAAAATGAAGGCATTTGGTTTCGTGGGTAAAGAAGTTGTCTTGCACATGATAAGACTATTGCACAAAAACTATTGGACATATTAATAAATAATGAAGACAGATAGGCAGTTCCATTTTGGACAGAAAAATATATTGCATATCTGAGCATCTGCAGATTATTTTGTGGGTGTGTGACGATTCTTTTAGATCTGTATTTTTTGAACATTTGTTTCTTACGTGTTTCCCCAGGCTTGCGGTAGGCCTCCTGCGCAAAAAAGTTGTGAGTGATTCAACATGGCAGGAGGGTCCCATCAATGGGAATTATACTAATCCTGACAGGCTGTTGTAGCCACATTAGCCGTATCAAAGGCTAACACAGCGCAGACTTCAAAGGACATCAAAACACTGTTAAACACTAGGCCCTGCTCTAAGACCCATCTGACTTGTCTGTCTGTCTACAAGCAGGGTTGAGCTTGATGTGTGTGCCCTGTTCCCACTCAATAAAACAACATTGTGGACAGCAAGTTTAATGAATTTTGCCTCTAGAACCAGTGTTTTTTTAGTTGGTAGTACAATAAGTTCAATAACAATTGGGAAATTGCATTGTTTTTTTTTTACATCGCTCATTATGCTTGGGTAGATATTGAGGTGTAAAAAATTACCCTCTTTATGGTTCAGTCATCAGATTCTATGCCATGGGTTTATCGCTGCTCACCTCGGAATAAATTGAACTTGATCTGTTCATTAAGTGTGAAAGAAAGATCCAGTAGTGTATTAAGAGAGTTTCTCGCCTATTGGGAGGAATAATGATGTGATTCACCTTACCTGACACACTATATGGGCAAAAGTATTGAGACACCTAACCATTACACCAGCCATTACACTTTAGTGATGTTGTGTTCTAATACGGACACCTTCAAATGGTGTTTGTCCCAATACTTTTGTCCATATTGTGTGCCAACCACGGACCACTAGTAGATAAAATTACCTTCCACCTCAACCTTTACCGCCAACAGAATGATCAAGAACCAGCAAGCAAATGATTATTATTACTTTAATTCACTGAAGGTACAGTTCCATACTGTGCATTTTGAGCTGTAGTGCAAAATAATTGCTCCTATCTCTGAGGTGTGCAAAATGGTAGGTGAGCTTAAGGTCTGTTGACTAGTCAAGATGAAATAAGAGTTGAATATCTTTAATAACTGGCCAAAAATAGTACCATGTTCTTGGCAGCTTTCCTCAGTGGGCAGACATTAATAATTGCTTCAAATTCACTTCAACTGAAAAGCGGAGTTGGTAACAAAGTGTGGGCCCTATCATGAAGAGATTGTGATTTTCATCTCCAGTGATGCCATAGCCATCCATGGCTGGGACCTCCAGAGAGATGAATTGGCCTTGTTCTATCAAGCCCCTTCTCGCCTCTCACTCGGCACAATGCAAGCCAACACACTCATCTCTTAACAGAGAATTCGCATTGTCCTTGCTGACTTTGCATTAGCAGCCATTCAAAAAGATGCAGTGGGAGACCAAGAATTCCATTAAAGAAGAAGAATTTTTCAAACATAAACACTCCACAGCGTGAAATTCTTTCTCTGTATTTATCCCATTTAAACCATTCACCAGATGAAGCAGTGGGCAGCCAGAAACACAGCACCTGGGGAGCAGAGTGTGGGGATGGTACATTGTATAAGGGAACCTCAGTGGTGCCATTAGCAGTCCTGGGATTCAAACTTTTGACTTTCTGATTGCAGGGACGACTCCCTAACCACCAGACCGCCGGCTGCCAGAAAAGCACTTAACAAATCTCAGTTTCTATGTTGGATGTTTGAAGTTCCACTCCTGCTCAGCAGGAAAAACAGCAGATTTCTAGTGTTTTTAATGGGAACTATCATCACTCATATCATAACCACACAAACAGGAACACAGTATCAGGCTCCCACACAGAGTTGCCATGGAACTTCAAACATCCCTGGATTCTTGGTTCTTTGGAATGATACCAAGGAAGACCGCATTCTCTGGAGTGTTTCTGCTAAATATCTACCCGATGTATCTGTGGCGGAAGAATCTGCTTTTTTCTCTCCTTAAGTACACAAACCCTATTGGGACACTCTTTATGTGAACAGGTTTTCTATTAGTATGCCTTTCATTAAAAGGTTGATCAGAGACCCAAAAGTGCTTCTTCTGTGCCATTACTTCAAGGAACCTTTTATTATGAAGACTGCTGAGACCGCAGCGATCACTGTGACCAGGCTTTTGAAAATCAGCACCTCTCATCAGAAGAGTGTGAACTGGATTTGAGTTATTCTGTGTCATCCGTCCACTCTGGGGCCTCCGCTCACCTTCCCGTTCTTCTGTTTCTGGGTGTCCCTCTACCTGTCTGTCTGTGTTTTGTCAGTAATGGCTGCTGGTGGCTGGCTGCATGACTGCGTGTCTGTCAGCGCGATGGAGCAACTTCTGTCCGGCCTGCTGCTGATTAACTGATCTTATCTGCTCTTTATCTCTCCAGTGTCTGAGGCCCTCCGCTTGAGTGACGCTGGAATGTCAGCAGTGTCTGCAGTGTGTTCAGATGACAGGGATGTGTGGGTGTTTGTGTGTGTATTTGTGTGTGTGTGTGTGTGTGTGTGTGTGTTTGTGTTTGTGTGTGTATTTGTGTATAATAGTGTGTGTGCATGTACATCAGGAACATCTGCTTGTCTATCCAAGCTAATCAACCAGGCCCTTTGATTCACCTTCTGTTCTTCATCAGTATGGTAGTAAGCCCATATGTTGTCTCCCTCTCTCTCTCTCTCTCTCTATCTCTTTCTCTATCTCTCTATCCCCCTTTCTTTCCCTCTCTCTCTCTCTTTCTCTCTCCCCCTCACTCTCTTACTCTTTCTGTCTTTCTCTCTCTCCTTCTCTCTCTCTCTCCCTCTCCCAAACAAAAAAACCCACAGGTCTTATCTGACTTGCTTTGTCCCTATTTTGGATTCGTTTTGAGTATCTCTATCTTCTCTTTGGTTTTGTATGTCTCATCCTTTACTGTTGGCTTGACTTGAAGACTGAACTTTGGGGGTGGCACCACATTGGAAACAGTTTGCTGTCTTCTGAAGTAGTCTTTTCCTGCATTCTTGCAATGTGATGTTCAGAGTAGAACCTGTCATCTCACCAAGTATGCCTGCAACCATGTGCAGAATTTTAGTCACCCCGGTTAAATTACAGGTTTTGTTCATTTCCGAAGTGGAAAAAGTCTTCTACAGAACTGCTCATTTTACTGCACAGTTACTGTTTATTTGCTGAATTTAACAAATAAAAAATGATGTAATCTACACAAGGGTTATGGCATATATTATTGTATTGTTAAGACACTATTTTATTGCATGTTCTATGTTTTTTGAACACATTAACACATTTGAAATAAATAATAAATATTGAGTGTACAAATCTTGGATCGGGGCTGCTGCTGATCTAGGATCTAATCAAACCAAGCTGATCCTACATCATCACCATTAAAAGCACAGGAAGTTATCACACGCCACACACCCTCCTTTAACAGCTGGCTCTTTGAAAGATCATTCCAAAACATTTTGATGGCTCCTTTGTAAGCTTTCTTTTGGAAAGACCTCCCCCAATTCTGGAGTCCTATTCCCTCAGCAATACAGCTAATGGTAAGGAAGCAATACAATCTCAGTTCTCTTGATACTTTCTGCACTATGCTGAGCCATGTTAGGCGAGGCTGCTCCTCCGGGGTGTAGAAGTCAGTATCGTGATTTAAGAGGCTGTAATGTTAGAAATGCTTGATCTGCCCTTGGCCACTCTTTCACCTTTGTTATTATGTATCTGTCGTGTGTGTGTGTGTGTGTGTGCGTGTGTGCGCGTGTGTGTGCGTGCGCAAGTGGGACATTCCACATGCCTAGCGTGTTTATTGTGCATCTCCACACCGTCTAGGTTTGCTCATGAATTTAATTATCTGTTGACACAACACACTTTGACTTTTCAATTGATTGTCTGCTCTCCACACACAGGCGCATGAGCGCAGGCTAACCTTTTTAATAACTGTGTTTTGAGAAAATAAATGTGAGCTTAGGAAAACAATGTGAAAGAGCATGCACCACTGTACCAGGCTGTCTGAAGCAAACCTCAACCTGGATGAATTTCAAAAGACAATCTGTTTGGACAAGAAAGGCTTGACCTGTATTTCTGCCATAATAGAAAAAATCCCAAGCAAGTGAAATGTTATCAGGGATGTAAATCCTATCTTTTATGTGTCAACCAAAGCAGAGAGCAAAATATATTTTTGTTTACTACAACTTCCTGTGACTGTGTTTTTAAAACGGGGAAACCTTTAAAAGACCATTCATTGGCTGCTCTGTACTGTGCCTCATTAAAAAAAAAATCTGATCCTTATAACTTCAATGAATGCTCTGGTGGGAGGGGCCAAACTGTTGTATGCCAAATAGATGGATATATGTGTTGTTGTTTTTTTAACATTAAAAACTATTTATGTCCTAAACAAATGAATGAAATCAGGGCTTTTTGTCATTTATTTCAAGATGTTGCCCTATTCTACTCTAAACCACCCCCTACATGCCATGCAGTGAAGGGTAAAAATACTCTGTGCTCTCCACTGAGCTGCATTTTAAAGGCAGCCAACATGGAGAGAAAGCTTTTACCAAGCACAGAGCCAGTCTTGGCCTGTGTTGTTCTTCAGGGCTATTACAGCATCATACACTGTCAAATAGAACTACTGTACAGAAGGATGCATTCAAAGGAAGAACATAACAGAGAAATCACAAGGCACCTTAAGACAGTTCCTAGCGATGACCTCACTGTGTTTTATAATCATATCTCTTCAACATCACAGCTCTCCCTTTCCCTATTCGGCCCACTCTTTCGATCTCATGCTCTTGGCTCTCCAGACAATAGGTGTGTGTGTGGTCTTTAGGCCCTTCTGCAGACATCTTGAAGAATCCTGACTGGCTCATTAGTGGCGATTAGGCTGAAATGCAGGCGATAAAAGCAAAGAGCTGCTAACACAGGCTGGATCTGAGATGACAGGAGTGGTTAAAGGCAGATGCGTGCTACTCTTTGTTTCTGAAGGTGTTTCAGTGAGAAAACTGAACACACATCCCAGTGCGTTACCGTCACCAACCGCTCCACAGAAGGGCCATTTTTGCATCCTATAGTGAATGTATGCGTCCATGCTCCAGCATGCATATCAGGAAGCTCTGACCATAGCCTTGAAGTGAGCTCAGAGGTGGTTTGTTGCCTCTCCGTATGATGTGGTAATGGATACGTTGTCAGACGGTGTTCTTTCGTCTCTTCAAAGGATTCCTGAACTCAGGCTGGGCTGAGAGTGGTGTTGTGTTACTGACAGGCAGCAGACAGGTGAGAGACAGGTGGGAGGCGCGACGGGTCTTGTCCCCTTCAGAAAGGGGAGGTGTGGATGGAGATGGCGCGATGCCATTTTTACATTTGCAAAGTGGCAAAACTTCAGACAGTCTCTGCGCTACCTGTTCCACTGCATCTCATTAATACCTTCAGTTCAGGGACACTTTTAAGAGCTATTTATACCATCGTGTTTGTTACAAACACACATGTACGGTCCTTTTTTTCCATTTGAAGCACAACTGTGTGAACTGCTGTGGAATCAATGACCTTCACAGTTCCTTTGGTTCCTAGTCTGGGCTTCAGCACAATTTGATGACTCCCCTTTTAAGACAATTCTACTTTAATTATCAAGTTAAGGGGGTGTTAATTACCAGGTTCAGCAGGGAACCCAGCAGGGAAATCATTCAAGTGTGCAGCCCTCCGGCCCTCCAGGACCTCTTCTAGAACTATAGTTTTTAGGCCTTGCAGATAGTTGCAGGTATATTACATCACTGAGCAAACCATCACAGACACCTGAAAAAACTATATGCAAAAGTGCATATCCTATGTCTCATTAATATGTTTAGCAACATTTTTAGAATACGTTTGAACATAAAATAAACAGAGTTGTTCATCTGTTTCAGTCACCCTCTCCACATGGAAGCACAGTAATAACACTTTCCATCCACGACCAGGTTTGTATATACAGCCATTTATTAAATTAAATCTAGAGCTCCTGATGAAATCGAGCTAGTCCATGTGATGGAGGAAGTGCACTGAGAAGTCAGGAACCCAGTCTTTGATCCTAAACCTGGACAGATATTTTTAAATCCTAAAAACTTACTTTAGATTGTCATTATATTAATACTTAATCCCATTAAAGTGTGGAGTCAATCCTGATTATGTCAAAATATTAGGTCTATTTGCTCTAATGTTATACATTACAGGAGAGTTCAGAAGTGGTTTACACAGATTTCAAGACTTAGCACGTAGCAGGGATGACAGGGTTCAGTATCAATATCCATCACAGCACCTGACTCAGCCAACATATAATAAGGTGTTTTGTACAACTAGCTATTATGAAGTGTAATCATTTCTTAGCATGACTCATAACGGGCATGACAATGATTCATTGTGTTACTGAACCAAAGTAGGTCCTCAGAGTTTCTGCCATTCATCGCCTCTTTTTTCCCTCTTGAGCCTGGTCTCATGAGATTTCGTGAAGCCATCATGATATACAATGTTATCAAAAACGTGCTGTAAGCATGCTTTTTTCATGCTAGGACAACACTTCACTATGCCATGTGTTTTAAGGCGCACTGCATAACACCACCAGTATCAGTGCTAACTGGTGACTGAGGGACCGTAAGAGAGAAATAATGAGTTGATTCCTTATTTTTTATTTGCGAAGGGCTTGAAACAGGTTGTGTAAACCCTAACCCTAACAGTTAGCACTGCACATGAAAATACATAGGGTAACGAAGCATTGTCCTAGCACAAAAAAAGCCCTTAAGTGTGATTGCATCTTGTTTTGGAATAGATTTCCTTTGTGAAGGCTGCACAAAATGTTGTGAGACTGGTTTGCTTAGCTCCAGTTGACTCCAATGTCAACCCTCAAACTACAGCCTTTATCAATATATTGTTTTTCCTGGTTCTGTTCTGCTGTACTCAAGAAGCCAATAGTTGAACGCTTATAGGAGAAACTGGTGGAGTTGAAGTGTGATGTCTGTGGCCGGAAGCCCTCAGGGAGGCAGCGGAGATCAGTGTGCACCCTTCTGTAGAGACCTATAGCAGCCTGGAACTTAAAGCCAGATCCAGCACTGCCCAAGATCTGCACTGTACCGCATACCAAACAACTCTGGGGGGAGAGGAGAGAGTGAAAGCTTCTTCTGGAGCCCAGGGTTTCAATTCCTGCCTGTCTTTTTAATTCTCTAGCGACTAAATACTGTTTAGCATGCTCCACTGCACAAGGCTGTAAAGTTCATTGGGCAAAGGCTGGCGAAGAAAGAACCAGTTAATAGACTGATTTTTTTCCCCACTTACTGGGCTCTCCAACTCTAGCACCCATAACATCTTGCATTCCAGAAGAAAAATTTATGGAATAGATCCTTACTCACTGATTAGTGACCACTTCTATTTGTGCTGATTCTTGACTTATGGGAGATTGCTCATATTGTGTGTCAGGCTATTAATAAAGAATGCGAGAGAAGAAAGTTCAGTTTCTGTATCTGGCCTCTAATGTGGCACCATGGATCAGCAGTGGACATTATTAACTTTAAATGCCACTCCTCACGCATAATATAAATGCTTTTCCCATGTCAATTTATTTTGAGTGATATTTGCATGGCAGAGACATTTACTTGATGGTATGGGATGTTTGCCATTCTTTGTGTGATAAGGGCAACCGATCTTCTCATTTGCATTTTGTATTGGAGCCAATACAGAGACAGAAGCAGAATGCGTTCCACCTTTGACAAGAAACGAGAAACAGCATGCTGGAGCACTTTCTACGACTGAGTCGTTTCCTCGGCCTTGATGCCTCCACACTTTCGGCATACGCTCATTTCCTTTCATCACTGCCCTGTAGTTCCCCTGCTTTTTGAGAGCTCTTGACATTGCATTGCTCGAAAAAGCCAATCTTGAAAGATTTAAAGATAGATAGCTCAGTCGAGGGCTTTTTGATGGTGCTATTCTGGGATGCCGTTGGAGGGGTGCCATGGGCTCCTGTTCAAGAGGCACCTTGGAGTAGGAGTGCTGAGCTGGGATCAGATTACTCTTAAAACATGAACAGACCTGATCCTAGGTCAGCATTTCTGGACCGACAGATGCTTTAGGCTGGGATGTGATTCCCTGGCCCTCTGTGGAATTGTGGCCTGAAGGCTGCTGCTAGGGGCCCAATGTCTCAATTCTGTTCCCAGACCAACCTTATCGTAACATTACAGTACATGCCTGCAGAGAAAAAGGAAACGGTCCTGTATTAAGTTCCTCTCTCTAGAAAAAAAAATCTGTTCATAGCCCTCAGCATCAGTGTTGTCTTTAGGGAAGTCTTTAGGGCCTTTTCCAACAGTTGACTAGTGTAGCCACATCTTTAAAAACGAATGTACTTCCATGGATTCTGGAGTGAATGTGCAGCTCGGTGGAAATACATGACTTGGGCAAGGATTCTCTACATTATGCAGAAGTTCTTTAAACTTTAAAAAAGGTGCCTCACTCTTGTAAATCATTTATTAAACCATATTCTTCTTATTTATGATCATATCCTCTCTGATGACCCACAACGAAGGGGACCCAGGGTGGTTCCTCAGAAGTGTTGCTCCACCAAAGACTTTTATTTTAACAGTGTACTTACACCATTCACTGCAGCTACTGCAAATTACAAATTGGCCAATTAAGGACTTTTAAAAAGCCTTTATCCAGGTTACTGCAGTGCCCAGCTCTGCATGCTTTTTTGTTCTTAAAGAGAGAAAGACTGCTGGCTTCTGATTCATTCTATCTTTCTTTGAATGGCAGCCCTGGGAGCAGAGTGGAGCCGCAAGTTAGCTAAAGGAACTGAAGCATGGCTTCCCCTGTCCCCGTGCTGAACCTGTCGCTCCAGCAGCATCATTTTATTTTGTTCAACAGATATACCATCGACCCAGCCGCCCAAGGCACGACAGGCATATCCGCATCCATGCAGCATCGCAGCAGGAGCGCAAATCCATCTGCTTATTCATTAGAATGCCGGACTGGCTATCGACGGATCTGCACACCATGAATTGAACTTTCAAATCTGAAATTTATCAGGGTGATCAGGCTCAGTTAGTCAGGATTAATAGGATTAATGAATCTTTGTTAATAAGCTTCAGCAGGCTGTGTAATTACCTCTGACAGAAAGAGAGTTCGATGTGTAAAGCAATTAGGAGAGCGAGGGGAGCCGAAGGGAGACTAACTGGTCTTCTTTATGCTCACCTTCCACTTCACACTGGCATTAATATCTTCACATAACAGCCCCCCTCTAAAAGTGAATACCACCTTCAACCAAATAGTTAATATCTTGTAATTTATCTTTTTCTCTTTTTTACTGGATTGGAGCTGTTGTTTTTTAAATCACGTATCCTGCCGCTTCCAGGCTCTGCTGAGAACTACTTTCTGACATTTGAGCTCTGGCTGTGATCCAGCTCTTTGAATCTCAGAGCAAATATCCCTATGAAGCTGTCGGGGCTGAGATGTGTAAGGCACTTTATGTGGCCATTTGGGTTGGATAAGTTTAGTATGCTGTGCTGCTGAAGTTTCGGGCCATTACCCAAAAGGCTATTGGTTTGAATCCCAGAAAAGGAGAGGGGAGGGGGGCCGAAAGCCAGAGGGATGCCGATGTTACGGTGGCGTTCCTGCTGTTACCATTGTGCCCTTAAAGCAAGGAGCTTCATCCAAGAGTTCGCTGCATGGTGGGTAACCTCTCTGTGACCTCACCCCGTCTGTCTGCAACTCCTTATCTTTTAGGGTGAGGGTCGACTTACACAAAAAGAAATGCATTAATTCATAAGAACAAATAATGGCTTTTTTCATACGAGTCTGCGCAAAACAGTGTCATGAGGTCTTGCCAGACCAGCTGTTATTCTGAAGAAATTGTTCAGAGCCTATGAGGTTGAATCCAAACTTTTCTTTATTTCATCATTGTTCTAGAAAAAGCTACATTAATCGTGCCTCTGTGGCCACAGCCTTGAAGTGGAAATAGAGGTGCAATCGGCTCTTATTTGATTTGATTTATGCTGCTTCCTTGCTCAATGTCAGCAGAAAGAAAATGAGAAAATTAATTTCTGTCACTTGGCTGGATCCTCAGCAGGCAAAGGCCAAAGTCAATGAGGGATATTTTGCTGTGTGGAGAGAAACAGCAGCAGCCGAGCGCGCAGGAGGTACTGGGTTAAGCTGGTGGCATCCTCCACATCATGAGTTGCAGAAATATCTCTGTTCCATAAATGTGCATGCATTGCTCAGCTAGAACCAACCTATAATCCGTTTATATATTATAACCTGTAGCAACAGCAACACTGAAAAAATATAAGGTAGTTGTTGTATAAATATTACAAATAAAGCTACACACACAAACACACACACACACACACACACACACACACACACACACACACACACACACACACACACACAC
>JBBKCR010000034.1:7752462-7764449 GCA_037577295.1 Ladigesia roloffi | reverse complement strand
AGTGTGTGTGAGTGTGTGTGAGTGTGTGTGTAAAATGCCCAGGTTGCTATTCTTTCCTGAACAATTGCAGAATGTATGTGTAAAGATAAGAAACACCTCCATATGTGTTGTATGAGTGCTGTAGTGTTTGTGGAGCTTTTCTTTGTGCTGTATTCCAGCAGCTTCACTCCTGATTCAGTATCTGATAGATGAAACAGTCTCACATGCACACACTCTACTCTTAATATCACTTTTGTAATATTTGCAGCTGTAAAATAATGTGAGTGTAGATTAACATTTCCAATTTCCAATAAAATATTTAAATGTATTTTTTTACATTTTCTCCAAACAAAATCAATAGTGTATGAAACAACAGTGATGTGCACATTTTACACACACACACACACATACTCCCACAAATTACCAACGCAATAACAAGAAAGAATTTTTGTTCAATCTCACGAGTCTGCTGTTCCTTTCATGCAGATAAACACGGCCTGTCCCCCCATTACCCCCTTATCCTTCTCATGCTGAGAGTTCATTACATTCCTCTGCCTGACGCCTCAGCCTTGAAGAGAACCCTTCATTTATCCTGGGAACGAGTGAAGCTGAACTCATTCTGCACCAGGAACAGCAGAGCACTGAGACTGAAGGTTAAATCTGTGCATTAACAAGGCAGAGAAGAGGAGCTTACCTAGCTGAGAGTTATTGGTTGGAGTTTCTTCTAAAGGAGTGCAAAATGAATAAGAGAGGGAGAGAAAAGCCACACATTCTTAGATATAGTGTACATTGGACATCAGATCTTGCTAGAACACTTACAATTAGTTAAAGGCACAAAAAAAATGCCTATATAAAAATGGAAATGGAGAATGGAAAAAAGTATTGGGACATAACTCTTAATTGTTGAATTTCGATGTTTAAATTGTTACAGGTGTCTAAAATTAGGCATACAGAGACATTTTGGACAAAGCCATGCTTTCAACTTTGTGGACACAGTTTGGGGAAGAACCTTTTCTGTTCCATTTTGACTGTGTCACAGTGTACAAAGCGAGCTTCATAAAGACATTGCTGGATGAGTTCAGTGTGGAAGAACTTGACTGGCATACAGTCCTGACCTCAACCACTTCCATCACCTTGGAAATCGTGGATCACCACGATTTCTCACCCAAAGTCAATGCCTAGACCTCATAAATTCTGTACAGAATAAATGGACACACATTCCGACAGAAACTCCAAAATCTTTAGGAAAGTCTTCCGAGAAGTGTGAAAGCTGCTATAGCTGCAAAGGGGGACCAAATCCATATTAAACTCTATATATTTTAATTCAGTGACATTTAGGTCCCTGTTTGTATAATGGTTAGTTTTCCCAATGCTTTTGTTCATATTCTGTACATACAGGCTCTTACCACTTCTGGTAATGATGGGTCCCGCAGTTATGACAGCATTCCCAGATACTGCATGTGAGTCTGTACTTTCTGTCACATCCCTTTTCTTACGCTTCCCACAGATCTGTTTCAGAACAAGATGTTCATCATTGCTCTACACAGTTTTTCCATTTAACCTCACAGTATCAAGATGGCCGATGCATAAAACATGATGAACAAAAAAAAAACATTTTAGTAATATACATCAATAAAAATAGAAAAAAATGATTTAAAAAAAGCACACACATATTGAATAAGTAAATTACCAAATAAAAGGCAAGCGCTTGAGCACGCTAAATTGACCCTAGGTATGGATGTGAGTGTGAATGTTTGTCTGTCTCTGTATGTGGCCCTGCAATGTGCTGGCGACTGTCCAGGGTACCCCGCCTTTGCCCATAGCAGCTGGGATAGGCTCCAGAGACCCCACCCACCCAGTCACACCCCCCAACCACCCACATCCCCCAACCTGAATGCAGAATAAAGGGGTAGAAATAGGATGGAAGGCAAGCGCTGGGTAACTTTGTTACATTTGTAAATGCCTCAGTTAAAGACACCTGTCTCATAGCCTCATGGACATTATGCTGCCAGTAGCAGTTGTTGTATGTTGTTTCAAATAAGAGTGCAGCTGCTGTGAAGCTACTCAAAATGTAAAAAAATACACTGGAGTGACAAGTTAAAATATGCATATCGGTGTAAAATTGATCATCACATGTATTTTTGTTAAATTCTCAGTAAGATAGTTTGAGTTTGACTGAAAGCCTCTACCGGCATGAGCATGGGACAATCATCCGCCCGGCACAGTTTAGTCACGCAGTGCAGGAAAACAGTGGACATCTTCTGGTTCTTGTGCTTGACAAAGCGGAACACCTCGAAGGAGAAGCGACCCATCTGGCTCTTTCCATTCTCGAACACGGTTGTTTGAGGGTCCTTATCACATCTGCTTCAGGGGAAGTGAAGTGGGACAAGACTTGTTCAGCTTTGGTACACACACACATGGTGTTATGCACAGATTTTGTCAGGACATTGGGTCAAACATATGTCTCATATTAAAAGCAAATTTCCAAAACTTGCTAAGTCCCAAAGCATTTTTTCAGGAAACCTATTGGAAAGCAATTCTTAAAGGAAATGATTTTTTTAATTAAAAGTTTTACCATTACTTGCCATTTTTCAATGCCTGTTTCTAAAATGCAACTCCTGCACATTTTAGTTTGGGCAAATTTGTTAAAAAAAATATAGTGAAAACTATTTTCAGGTAAATTGATATTTAATGTCACAAAATTATGTAGACGTTTAATATTTATATCCTCCTACATGATAGCATCCACCATTTTTGTTTATGATTTACCTGGGTAATTATGTACCACTGGCAACTGTGCGACTGGACTGAGTGAGTTTAGGAAATTCACCTAATATTTTTCCATGCATCATGCAAGGACTGAGTGGGTTTTGGTCAGTTATACTATTGCACAAGTAGGTAATGTACAAATATGCCAATAGTAGTGTTACCTAAAAAATCATAAAAATTGTAATGAGTGAGATTTGAAAATTTGCTCTTCATATGTGTTACGTACAAGTCACTACATGTTTGGAATAACAGTTTTCTAAGTAAAACTGAAAAGACATAATAAGCAATCTACCCACAAGCACACTCTCTCTCACTCACAAAGGGGTGTCAGTGTCCTGCTGTGGATGAGATAACATGGAAAACACAGAATTACCCAAAGAAAAGGTCATATCGAAGCTGGTCGTTAGGATTCCCAGAGGGAGTGGTGTAGCAGTAATCCATCAGCACGTTCCACCTGTAGGGGGTCATCAGGCATGGGTCAGGTACATTAGAACATGGAACATGTGAATAGAGGTCATACAAAACCCCATCATACTGCAGTCTCCTTCATACAGAGACCAAACATTTAAATACTGTTTGGCCTTTTCACTCAGTGGCCAGTCTTTTCTTGTCCATGCCACATGCTGGCGCCTTTCCTGCTTTTTTCAAACAAGGCCAGCATTGAGTTCCATCGTAGCTCTGGATTCTTTACAGCACCGACCTGCCTGACATGGATCAGGTCTGTTCCAGAAAGGCGATAAGGCCAGAGAATTGATCTGAAGACAGACTGACACATAACACATTGTAGTCCTAAGAGCACATATGTATGTCTCATCTTAGCCGTCTGGGTGGAGGGAGAGAACCAGAGGAATAAAAGCAAGTTATAGAGGAGAACAGAATGATAGGTTGGACATGGTTAAGAAAAGAATGATTGCTTGGGAAAAACAGTGAAAGATGGGTCTTAGAGCAGCAATCAGTCTATGCAAGGAAAAAGAGAAGACTTTAAAGTGCATTAATGTAAATCTGTTAAAACTTGAAAATGTTGGAAAGAGTTAATATATAACTTCATCAGGCACATAAAATCATAAAATCAAGCTTTATTCCTTTTGTGTTTATTAATTTTTTTCTTGTATTCATATGTTCTGTTTGCTAATGAGATAGACCAACGCTACACACTATTGGCAAATGGGGCAGCTGGTGGCCAGGGAGTTATGGAACCTTAGTGGTGCCACTAGCAAAGATTTGAACCCACACCCTTTGGATCACAGGTGCAACTCCCGAAACACAAGGCCACTGGCTGCCCCAAGCTCTTTGTTCCACTGGGGCTCCAACCCAGGACCTTGTATGTCTGAACTCACTACTGCTTTGTGATAGTTAGCAGGCAAAAATGCAGTATGGTCACTGCCATATATGAAACACCGAAATCTGCTCTATGTTAGCAGGCTGCTACAAACAGTGAGGGAAAACTGTTAGGGAATATAGCATACAGCTAGTTAGATTTAAGTGTAACGGACCATTTGTTATATGTGAACACACCTCAACACACAGTAATTTACTCAAGAGTACCTCAGTGGTGCCTGGTATTCAAACCCACAACCATCTAATCACAGAGGTAACTTCCTAACCACTAGGCCACCAGCGGCCCCAAATAGTTCAAACCACAAAAACATCCCAGCTGGCATTCGACCGACCTTAAACGTTTAAATATGGTTGAAATAATGTCAGTTTATGAAAAAACATTAATTCAACGTCAAAATAACGTTGAATACCAAATGGTTGAAATGGTGTTGTTAACTAACTATGGATTCAACATAGAAATATAAATAAAATGTGAGTTCTACCTGAAATCAACGTTGGAATGAATGAATTCCAACGTTGATTAGTTTTTGTAAAATCTAAACAAAATCCAACGGTTATCCAACACTGACACCTGACGCACCTGACGTTGATTCAATGCTGTCTCCACGTTAAAATGCCAGCTGGGATGTGAATGGTTTTATAAACAACAGTAGCAACAGTAACCAGCACAATTAAACACACTGAAAAATCTCAGTTTAGTGTTTTAAAGTTTAATCTGCATTTTGGGTTGCTTGAATCCACTTCTTACTGTTTTCCAGAGGACAATATTGCTGCTCACAGCAGTAATTTCTCCTTATTTGGAGATTATTAAAATATCCTAATCCCCTTTTAGGAGAAATAAGGAGTAAGAGAAGAAATCAGAATTTCTTCTGCTGGTCTCACCAGTATCTCAGTTATCTTCTCTATTTGGATCTCAAAACGGTCTGACTTTGGTAGCAGAGACACATTTCAGATGTTTTAAAGGCTCATTAATAAGTTTTCTTTTGGATCTTGTGGTTGTCTCAATTTGAGACAAATAAAGATCAAGACAGAAAGAAAATTTAGACCCTAAATTGGGATTGGGCTGATTTTGGAGGATGCTCTTTCTCAAGAGCTGAGAAAATGGTCAGTATCTCATTTTGATATTAAACTGGAGATCTTATTTTGAATTTTCATTTTCTCTTGGTTGTCCTTTGCCCAAAAGCTACAACATGGCCTTTGCAGCTGGTGGTCTAGTGGGTCAAAAGTCTCATAAGAAGTGGGAGGAAGTACTACAGAAATATACATATATATATATATCCTCAAATAAATAAAAGCATAAATTACATTTGAGTGTATTTATTTCAGTATTTACGCACAAATGTATATGTTATATGTGTATACAATTATTTATGCACACACAAATATGTATGTATGTATAAAAACATACAGACATATTTGTATGTGTGTATATATATTCTGTCCTGTGTTTACAGTCCTCCCACAGTCAAAGACATTAAAGTCAGGTTAACTGTGGTGTGAAAGTGTGTGTGTGTGTGGGTATGTGTGTGCGTGTGTTACTCCGCCTTTCACCCTATAACTGCTGGGATTGGCTCCAGCACCTGGTCAGGATAAGCATCTTAGAAAATTTCTGAATAGTTTTATTTCATTCTTTTTGGTTTAATGCCACCCAATTATGTATTCATGTATTTAATTCACACTATTCATTAAGTAAATTAATTCAACAGGTTTAGTCCTGCTCTAATGACAGAATAATTTCATATATATGTGTGTTTGTGTTTGTGTGTATAGACCTCCTGTCCAGGTTTGTGGCTCTAACGGCAGCAAACACGCGAGTCTTCAGAGTGAGCCCAGTCATGGGGATAGCCAGATTCTGGATGTATGAGGAGTCCTACAAAAACCAAGGACAACTTACTCACAATGGATTGTGTACAATGACATGACTCCATACATCAGACGCAAAATCATTTGCTGGCAACTTCCATCCTTCGCATATAAACACATCTATAATTTTTACCCTTTAAATGACACCCATGAGTCATATGGACTCCCTCTTATGAAACACTTTCATAAAAACTGGTGATAAACCAAAAACACATTCCACACTGGCAGCCTAAATAGTGACACAATTTGAGATAAATCATTCTGTCACTTTAAAATCTGTCTCTGAAGTCCAGCTTGAAAGCATAAATTAAAATACTCACATTATACAACAGCAGGTTCAACGTGCTCACAAATGTGCCATTACTGTCCTTCACTGAAATGGCTGCAGCCGACCTTTAAGAAACAAAACCTTACAATAACTGTATGGACACAATGACGACCATGTTTTCATACATACACACACTCTATCATCTTTGTGTAACGATTTTGCTTATTTCAGGTGGGTTCTTCTTTTAGCTCCATTCATTATCAAGCTACGTTCGATTTACAGTGTCTAATTGGACTGTTTATATTGTTTCTCACACAAAGATGCCCATTATGCCATTCAGTTCTTGAAAAATTGTATTATAAATGATAATGTTTTAAACATCACACGTCTGGTGCTTTTTGTCTCAGCCAACATAACAGACCATCTGAAAAAACATTATAATACATACAGTGTGCTCTAACAGTCATGTGATACTACTCATAATTCAAGTGTTATCCAATGGATGCTACCATGTCATGTTTTATCAAATTTACTGGCTCAGAAAAAAGTTCAGGAACATCATTGGCTTGGATGCAATATGGTGCACATCCCTTCCCATGTCAGATTTTTTAAAAAGCAAAAAAAAATCACACCCCCATGTTTATGTGTTGGATGCCATTTTTATGCTCGAGTAGAGTAATTTGTGCAGATTACAGAGTTGATCCGTGAGGATAAACACTTACGATGCAAGCTGTGTATTGTTCACCAGGTACTCCAGGGGATAGCTACAGCTGAACTTATAAAGCAAGCCTGGGAGGTAGCTGATGACAGTTGGAGGATCAGGCGTGTCGATGTAGCCTGATATATAGCCAATTTGCACCAGGGAGAGGTTTCCATAGGCATTGGGTCCATGAGCTGTGGACACCTGGAAACAACATATTAAATATAGGATCAGAATCACTTCATCAACAAGAACAGAAATCCAGAAATCTTGGGCCCCATGAAAGATTAGAATCCCCCCCCTTTATTAAAATAATATAACTAGCTGCTAACAGGGCCCCATGTCAGTGCTGGGCCCCTAGAATCATTCTAATCTTTCCCCCCCTGGCAGCGCCCCTGCTTGCACATGCATATATTTATGTAGGTATATTGCCTCAGCTCTGGAATAAATTAAGTGACTGCTGCAATTTATTTTTAAACCAGCATCTATATGAGTATGACAAACATTCCATGCCAGTGTCTGTATAATTTCTACATAAGCACCTCATTCTGTTTAATGAGGGACTGGTTAGTGATCACCTGAATCTTATTTAATGAGGAAACGTATAAAAACACTGCTGTAGTCAACAGTCTCCTATCACAATATGACCAGTTGGATGGCAAAACACTACTAGACTTTTCTCAAAGGTAATTATTGCCGTTTCGTTTAAGAGTGAACAAGAGATTTGTTTTCTTTGAATTTTTTCATTTCTGTAAACACTGCATAATTTCTCATATTTTTATGTTTTGTTATTTCCTTTAAAATGATGCTTTAAAGAACAATATTTTATTTGCAAATTAGGATAAATATTTTCAGCTTTTTATAAATGAATGCAAAGCTGTTCAGTTCAATACTTACACCTACAAAGGATATAACCTAAGAAACCAGTCTCTTGTTTTTTTCTGGAGATGAATATTCACGTCTTATTCCTATTTTTGTCCTCCTACATGTTTGTTCCACTGTTTCTTGTTACACTGTGTTATGTGTTTTGCATGTTTGTTTTATTCGTTTTTTTGCTGTCTGGGCATCTGGGACTATAAAAAACACATACTGTGTTTGTGGATGGGGAACAAAAGCCAAATTGAACTTGGAATTGAACACATATAACTAATTAGCCTTAGCAAAACTGCATATATACTCGAAAAGACGAATCAGAATACAAATATTATAAAACAACGTGTTCCAGTTGTGCAAAGCATTCTACCATTCTATCGTCTTTGATAACATCATGTTATTTCTGCCATTCCTAATTAATTTCACTGATGACTGAGTACTAATTAACATCAGTGGTCACGTGACAGAGGAGGGACTGTTTGGTGAAAGACATGACCAATATAATATCACCATATATATCACAAATATAAGTCATATATATCAGAATATAAACTAAATGTACAAGGCTTTTATATCTATAAAGATCAGGTGTGATATCACTGTAACATGTGAAAATAAGAAAACCCACAACAAGGACCACAAACTCCAAAGCATCCAATCAAGATAAAACAAACAGAACATCACTGAAATGCAGTTTTCCACAATATAGTAACTCCAAATCTTTCTATTTTCAAAATTGTCTCTCCAGTGGCATCACAAGCACTTTGGTTGGGACTTGAGCTCCGTCCAGGTTTCATGTAGATGACTTTCAAGATTCGACTTAGAAAGACAGACACCCCTTTTTATATCCTGTATTCAGTCTTTTTAAGTTTGATTGAATCATGTTTGCACGCTTCTCAGCAAATGACCAAACGCTGGTTCAAACGCAGCTCTATCTGCGTTCTAGAATTGAACATGAAACATAAATCTGATTAGGATTACAGCCTGCTGTCTAAAGCGTAAGCGTTTCAACCGCTTTTATCTAAATTGCAGCTCCACTGACAGGCAATCACACGAGAGCAGTGTGTTCAGATTGCAAATTTGCTCCCACTAAACCTGATCAGCCGCTCTGCTCTCCTCCCTCAGTGTCCTTGCGCGAGGGAGAGCTCACTCAAGACTGCTATTTCTGGGTCAACGATCTATTCTGGCATGATGTTATTGGGCTGTTTCTTTAGGAAACAATGCAATGCATCATGAAATCACAGATGGCCTGATTTGATTCAGTTATTTGGGAATATTTGGTCCAAAAATTGGAGAGTCATGAAAGATTATAACCATTCTGAAAAATCCAAGACTGATGCAGTTTAATCGACACCTTCAGTATGATGCATCACGATGCACCGGTGCATTATTGCACCCCTAGACCAGCGTCCTACCACTAGCGAGTTGCCACAGGCTTCCAGCGTGCTCAGGCTGATGCTGAACAGCACCACTGTAGGAAAGGTGTTGTTGTTAATGAACCCTCTGCAGTGGGCATCACCGTGGCGGCCATTCAAGGCCAGGTCAGTGTCGGTGTAGCCGGAGAAAAGCACCGGGCAAAAATTTATTTTCAGAGTGATGGTCTGCACCCCACAGTACACACTGATGTCCCGCTCAGCTACAGGGAGAAGAAAAGGCATGTTCAGTTCCTCTAAATGCTATTTGTTGGAGGTTAGCTAAGGAATCATATAACAGGAAAGAAATTCTGTATAAAAATAACATTACATTTGTTTGCATTGGATTCTTGGATGCACTCACCTGGAAAACGGCTGTGAAAGTTGGCGTCACAGTTGAAACCATTGAACTGTGCCTTCACTATTATAACTTTAAATAACAGCATTAGAATCAAGCATATACGTTCCATGTCAGCACCTGAGGAAAATGATCTGTTAGCAAATTACTTTTGATTCACCTTAAGACAAAAAAAACAATGAATGCCATTTTGTCTTCTCAGAAGGCATTTTATTATCTCTCATTTCCCTCAAAAGTGCCTTCTTGGTTTTATCGAAAGACCAAAAATGTCAGGGAAAAAAAGAAATATGATTATCTTGTCAGATCAGCCAAAGCCGCCTCATGAGAGATAAATTGCATGGAATAATCTGTCCAATATCACATTTTTACATCATTCATAGCACAGAAAACATCAATTACAGTCAATGGTTTCATTGAATCTATGGGTATTAAACAGCCATGGGTGGTGACAGATTTCATGCAGTTTCCTCCTCACTGAAGTCTTAACCAATCTTTGTTAATGTTCAAAAACTCAAACCATTAATCGACCACTTCCCTTAAACTGCAGGGCCCTTTAAAGGAGGCCCAGGTTCTTATCGCATTACTGCACAAATTGCAGAATAGTTTCCTGGTACTGACGGAATAGTAAGAGATGTATTCCTGAGTGATAATAAGCCTGTATATGTGAGGGATGTGTTTTAAGTCCCTGTGTGTCTCACCTGGCTGGTTGTGTGTTGCCCTCACCTTCTCACCTGGTCGCCTGGCTGCTGAGTGGTCAGCGGTACTCCATGTGCTCGGACCTCCGGCATGAGACTGACTGGCCTCAGATTGCCCGGCTGCCCTGCAAAACTGGTCCAGACGTGGGCTTCGGCCCAGTGGAAAAAAAACGAGCATAAGAGATTCATTATTCGAAGGCGTCGACAAAAAGGGCTGTCCGGCGAAACATGGGAAAGTCCATCAAAAAGTGAATGTGTTATACAAATCCTTTCACAGTCCTGGAAACATGAGCGGTTTTTTGAAGTTTCCCACTCATATTCTTTCTAACTTGATCTCTCTCTGTCAGCGCTTCGCAAAGCGGGCCCCTGCTCCGCATGAGGTCTGCGCGGGGGGAATTATCTTTTCATCATCTCCGGCGCGGAGCGGATCGCTGACTGAGACAGGCTTTCTGTGTGCCAGGGCGGCCAGGACCAACCCGGGTTCGTCTGGCCACTTTTGGGGGCTTTGTTTCAGGCCTGACTCAGTCAGCACTTCTCCAGCCACCTCGCCTGATGGCTGCCGGGGCAGTTATCCCACCTGTCTGCCTTTGACCTCCCACTCTCTCTACTTTCCAGTCCTACACAGCTGCTGAAGGATTAACGGCCAGCGCATATATGCACTCTACTGTATATCAGAGCCCACTGTGAGATAAAAGGCAGATTTCAGGTCTTTTCAATGACACATCATCACCAATTTTAACCCAACTATTCTCATGACCTGACTGACCTGCACTCTCTTGTTGGTGCTATATTTTCCTCTATTATGTCTGATGTAGGCTGTTCTACTGTGTCTGATTCCGTGTCTGACCGGAGATCGTCAGTTAAATATATTGCTTTTTGTGTGCATGATCTGGCAAACCATTAGACACTTTGCCATCTTTTAATTTACCCACTGTTACTTTTCTTTTCAGCAAGAGATTAAATCGCACAAAGCTTTAATTATCAGTCCTTTGGGTATATTTGGCAACATTCCATCAGAATGCCTTTGGTATTCATGTAGATTCTACCTGGAAAACAACTTGGGAGGTTTCTGTTCCACACAATTCAAAACCTTTTGGCTTGAAGACAGTTCAAAATCTGCTAGATATCACAACAGGGGGCTTTGATATTTTCCCCAAATAGCTCTGTGCAGATATTTCATGTGACCCTTTTGCCTTCAAAAGAAACCTGAATGAATTGACTACAAAAAAACTTAAAACTTAACATTTTGGGTCTCCAAAACCAAACTGTACAGGCAGTATATTTAAAATTGTGTGTTGACAAATGAGTAAATGATGAGACGTCAGAAGGAAACAAGGAGGGAAAGCAGTCATGGCAGAAATGAACAGCACTACAACATCATCTGCGAACCTCAGAATTCCCTGAGCTCCAGCTCAGCTCAGACATTGGGCTTAATATACACTGAAGTCAACTGTGACAATGTGTGAAAAAATATAGATATCTAAAAGTTCACGTCCATTTATAGGCACTGGCATCATCAGATTCTCAAACCCTTAATCCATCCTGGCTGTAGCTGAGCCACACAGCAGCAGATCAGGCTTTGCTTCCTTCTGCTCAGATGGACCCCATATAGCGTCTGAGGCTTTCTTCAGACCGAGATCATGCCTGAAACGGAGAGAAAAGTATTTAGTCAGCCACCGATTGTGCAAGTTCTCCCACTTAAAATGATGGCAGAGGTCAGTAATTTTCATCA
>JBBKCR010000034.1:7733034-7752362 GCA_037577295.1 Ladigesia roloffi | reverse complement strand
TTTTTTTTTTTTTTTTTTTTTAAAGTAAGTAATTTGAAGCCAAATACCGTGTATGTTATTAATATATATATATACATAAATTAAAAACAACCTGTTTTATATTTTTGGTGGCATTTTTATGTACCCAGGCAATGATTATTTTTACCTAATTTTTTATATAAATATGTGTTTGTACCTTATGTTGTTTGTTGAATAAAAAAAATGTTAGCTGCAAAAATACAGTCAATCAAACATTAGTTAAATTAATCAAACATTGATTAGCACGTTAGATTCAGGAGTGCTGCTCATTTGCGTTCCCATAACGTGAATACTGTCGGACGTTGCAGGTACGTTTACGGGGCACCACCTAGTGGCGTGAATACGCCACTTTTTATTTTTTATTTTTCATGGAGAAAAACTAACATGCCATGGTACAATCCCATGTAATTTCAATCAAACTTCAAACAAACAAAATTAGATGACAGACAACAGACAATAGAGAAATAATCTCAAATAAATGCAAACGAATAAATGAGAAAAGAAAAAGATTATTTTATTTACAGCCAATCATGCTATCAATTTTTCAGAAAATACAAATATCACATTTTCTTTAATAAATTCACATTATTTGTTCATTTTATTAACGGACCAATAATGTAGATCTTCCCAAAGAGCAGGCAAACACACATTCATAAAACAAATGTTCTGTTGTTTCAATGTGTGAACACAAAATGAACAGTAATTTTGGTCTATAGCAAATCATTGTCTTAATAAATAGGGGTAAACACCATTAATAATTATAAAATCTTCCTTTGCTTTCAGTGTAATTGGAAATTGATCTTTATTTTAATCTTAATTTTTCAGAATAATTTCTTTTGAAATGTTTGAATAGAAAGGATGTATTTTTTTAACCACAGCTTTCCGACATTTCAATAAGTATTAAGTCAGCATGAGTCTATATGACAAACAATTTAAATACATATAGTAACAATAATTCGTTCAACATCACACAAAATATTACAAAAATTTAATATAATAAATTATTGGGGGCGGTTTCTCTTAATACTTCTGAATCAGACAGATCCCCACATTTTGTTTTCAGAAAGAAGAGGTTCTTGAGGACCAGTAACATTAAGTAACAAACCATCAGCACTAAATGTGTTTGCAGCTCTCTTGGGTTTAGAAGTTAATAAAGTAGGTTTAGCATGTAATTTTATTTTTTACTGAAGAGTTTAGAGCAGTAATACACATAACATTCAATAAATAAAAATAAATAGTTATAACCTTACTAATTACAAAAGATAATTGCTAATTTTTTATTTGTCCATTTGGGGACAGTTAGCTCAGAAACGGTGGCAGTAGTACACTGAGTAGTGCTGCGTCCTCACATCTCCCGTGTTGGCATTTTGAATCTGGGTCCTTTTGTTGTGTGGACTTGTGTTTATGTGTGCCCTGTTGTGGGCTGGTGCCCTGCCCAGTGTGAGTCCCAGCTTCATGCCCACAGACACCATAATACTCACGCCCCTATGGAGGATTAAGCAGAAAATGGATAAAAGTATGAAAAAGATCCAGACATCATCATAAAACATTTAAAACTGCTTTCTCTGTTTTCTGAGACTTTACTCTGTTTCTGGATCATGACTTTCTTTTATAGTGAAAGTGTGATTCTCCCTTTCCTGCATTTTCCCAGCTGACTATGAGGCCAGTAATACTTTTCCACCAGAATAAAAGTCTGGAGCTGTTCACATCATCACAATAACCTGTCAATATTCCATTATGTCTTCTCTATGAAAACCATTGTAACTCTTATTCCACATACCTTACACAATTTGGGGAAGAGAAGGTGAATTTTATTTGTTGATATATTAATTACAAAATATTTATCTGTGGAAATACTTTGTTATCCTGTAGGCACAGGTGGCGGGTTCTAATCCCTGAAATCCTAGTGGCACCACTGAGCAGGGTACTGTCCCCATACACTGCCCCGCGGGCGCCCCCTGTTGATGGAATCCCCTGCTCCACTTGGGTTACATGCTCAGACAGAATTTCACACTGTTCACCTTGTGCCGTGGTGTGTTAACATGTGACTAAAATGGGCCACTTCAAAATAAAACTTTCTACTGTGTAATAGAATAATACAGTTATTTTTTTTTATCCAATTTACAATTTACAATACGAGGCAATACTGAAGTTTCAGGATAGTATGAGAACCAGAGGGAAGTACTATGTACGAGTTGTGTGTAAAGACAAATGCATTAGAAGAGGAGATGCTTTCTGAAGAGAAGTGTCTTCAGGAGTTTTTTTAAGATAGAGGGGGATTCTGCCTTTGTGGTCTTTGGCAGTTTATTCCACAAGATGTGAACCAGAATGAGACCAGGCCAGCGGCGTATCAAGCTTTCCAAAAGTGGGTGTGTTCTGAGAAGGGGATGCCAAATTATAAATACAACTTCATCAATTTAATCTAAACGTCATTTA
This sequence comes from Ladigesia roloffi, assembly GCA_037577295.1. Taxonomy (NCBI): domain Eukaryota; kingdom Metazoa; phylum Chordata; class Actinopteri; order Characiformes; family Alestidae; genus Ladigesia; species Ladigesia roloffi. Next base: position 7,749,908 of record JBBKCR010000034.1, on the reverse strand, counting down.
GGTAGGCAGTGTAGGCCAGTCAGTTTTTAATTAATGTGAGGAATACAATAATGTATATAATCTAATATGGAATATAACATAATAAGTCTTTTTTAAATGTCGTAATCATAAATAAATGTTATATATACCAATATAAAACCATAAGTACATTAAAAATAAACCAGTGTAAATTAATAATATATTTTATATTAATAAGAAAAATACATATATTTAAGTACAAAATATATACATCCATTAATATAAATCAGTCTAAAACAAACAATTACTTAATATAAATAACCTAAATTCATAAATATATTTAATATAATTACATTTAGAATCCTAAATGTATGTAATACGAATAAGGGTAAACTACTTATTTAAAATAAGTATAGCATTATATATTTTTCAAGTATAAAATAAATATACATAATCATAAACACATATTTAAAAAAATTATACACTTATAAATGATAAATACATTATACATATATTATCTGCTGGATTCCTCTGTAGTTTCTCTGTCTGCAAACGGTGCTCTATGATTGGCTGTGTCTGGTCACGTGCTCCGTCCCACCTCTCCGGCAGGGCCGGCAGATAAAGAAGGCAACTGCAGCAGGAGCGCCGCCATGTTGGCTCTGAGCTGCAGAGGGCTTGCGGGGACCGACCACCTCTCCGTCCGGGCTGGAGCCAACATGGCGTAGTGTGGCAGCACCCACCCAGCGCACCAGCCTCTGGGAGGATCCAGAAAAGAGAGGAAACAGGCCCGCCATTTTCCTACGAAGCTCCAGTCCTTTTAAACAGACAGGCGAGGGGGAGGCGCGGTGAGGCCGGAGAGGAGGAGAGGAGAGCCGGAGGAGAGAAAGAGAGAGAGCCCGCGGGGAAGGAGTCAGAGAGAGAGGGGAGAGATAGGAATAGCGAGAAAGGAAGAGGACTGTCTCTAACATTTTGTTGGTATGTAACACAAACTTCACTTAGTGACTTAACCTGTACATTTTCCTGTCCTAACTCCTTTCCTGATGTCCTACTCTCTCCGTTTTCTCACTCTTCAGGGGCACGGATCTGGTGTTTTTGGGATTTAAAGGGTTTCTCGGATCTTCGTTAACATCTACAAGCCGAGATGTCTGGACAGAGCATAACGGACCGGATAACAGCAGCCCAGCACAGTGTGACCGGCTCTGCCGTCTCCAAGATTGTCTGCAAGGCCACCACGCATGAGATCATGGGTCCAAAGAAGAAACACCTGGATTGTAAGTAGAAGCAAAGAGATGAGTGCATGATGGGTGACTTCAACCGTCACTCTGCACTATCCACTGTCCACTCGAATGAGATGAAATAAGAAAAAGTGTAAAGTGTCGTTTGTGAACACAGCACAGCACACAGTTGGGATCAGTATGGATTTCCTTCTCTGCATCAAGTGAAGCAGCAGGCAACCAGGAACACAGCGCCTGGAGGGGGGCAGCTGGTGGCTTAGTGGTTTGGAAATTGCCCCTGCGTTTAGAAGTTTGTGGGTTCAAATCCCAAGATTGCCAGTGGCACCACTGAGGTCCCCTTGAATAAGGTACCATCCCCACACACTGCTTCCTGCGTATCCTGGCAAGGGTTGAATGCAGAGAAGAAATTCACACCGCCTGCTGTGTGTTCCCGTATGACAAATGGACACTTTACGCATATGCTCATATGAAATGGGCTGTAGTATGAACTATACCAGCTTAGCTCTCTGCCATACTCCTACTCTCACTGAAGCAACTACTGTTCAGGCATTTACAATTAATAGACTTGCAGGTATCGTTGTGTTTGCCAGCTGTCTTTTTTCATCAGCTACAGCCATACCTTACCTCCCTCATCCTCATCACTCTGTACTGCTTCCCTGTCTTGACTACAATGGTTTCAATGTTATTTAAGTTAGTCAAAGATAAAAAAAAAAAAACATGCTTTTATATGTTACTGTAACATTTCTTACATGTAAAACATGTTATATTTTACCTGCTGTGCAGAATTGATTTGCAGAATGTGCTACGCTTCAGCTTGTGGTTAAAACTATATTGCAGCACTTCGGAGATATAAAAACATTCACTCATATCAATATAAATGAATGCACAGACAAATGAATTGTTTTCTTGCTTAAAGCTGAACGTGAGATTTTAATGGGGCACACCACATGAATACTGGGGCATGTGCACCAGTGAAAAGGACCAGTGAAGCTCCTGGCTGGGGCCTAAATATTTCACTCCCATTCTGCCTTTTTACCTCCCCAGTGAGCTTTTTGCCCTATGGGGGTCTCGCCATGCCCACCTTAAATGTAACACGTTCATGTCCTTTTGCTGTACTGTCACACACTTAGCGATACACATAAAGAGCACATCAGCTACTTTATCTAGCCTTCCACCCATTTAATGATTCAACCAGCCCCACAAATAATTAACCACGCAGAAATGGGAGTCCATCTGCTGCCTAATTAGGACACCCTATGGACAGAGCATTCTGTAGGATCCCTTCATTCAGAAATCAGAAATGAAGTAGCTGGCTTTCCATAGCCCAGAGCCATGAACAGCTTCCACTCTTCTTGGAAAGTCTTTTACATAACTTGATTTGGGGCATTTCTGTGGGAATTTGTGCCAGGCGTTGTGGCACGGTCATGCCGGAATTGAAAAGGTTCTTTCCCAAACTGTGTCCACAAAGTTGGAAGCATGGGGTTCAAAATGCCTTGATCTACTGAAGCATTGAGATTGAGCTTAACTGGAAGTAAGTATCCCTGCCCAAACCCTGAAAAATAGATGTATCCTAATACTGTTGTCCATAAAATGTAGTTTAATAAAGAAAACATGGAAAATATTGTTGCGGGCAAGTCTTTATCAAAACAGCAGACCCTTACAATGAACTGAACTGATTTTTGAAAAGTTTAGCTGCCTATAATGAGTCATCTCAGTTTATACATTGAGGGTATTTAGGGGTAGCTATGACTTCAAGTGCAGTTTTCATAGTCATTGCAAATTAATACCCTCTTTGATTCATCACCATTTGTCATCACAATTGTCATTACTATTGAAACCCTGTCCCTTGTAAGTTTCTCTACAGTTATAAAAGTCACATCAAACCAGTCTTAATTACAGTCCGCGTCTCAGCGGTTAACTTGTGCAGAAATGTGGAAAATCAGTACCCATTTAAATATAATGGCTAATTGTTTGCCTACCAGTTAATATTATGATTGGATGGAATGTTTCTTGGTATTTTGAGCAGTTCAAATTGATTTGCTCTTAAGGCCTTTTCAGTCTGTGCTGATCTTGCATTTCAACTCGAAAGTTAAGCATCAAAAAACACACTAAACATTTACAAAAGGAGACAGGGAATGTTCAGTTACAGCCCTGAAGCTCTGATACAGTCTTCCAGTGCATGTCCGATCAGCAACAGACTATGATCATTTTAAGAAACCTCTTATTAAAAAGACATATCTTTACTCTGGCTTTTAAATCAGTTTGATTGTATTTTGTTTATATTTTGCTGCATTCTGCCTAAATTTCATATATTCACTCAATGTAAATCACTTTGGTCAACTAGGGTTTTAAAGCGCTATAGAAATAAAATGTACTTACTAACAAAAGTGAAATTTGTATGGACTTCTGAGTTCACTAAGCAGGTTTCAAGTTAACGGCGCTGCCCTGCAGGTATTTTTGCCCGCTGCCTACAGAGAAATTCTCATGCACTCCGATTCTGTATCAACTGGCGTGGGAGAAAATTTAGGGGTCAAGTTAGAGCAGTGCCTGAACTAAACACACGTTGATATTTGGCTGTTCTTTTTCCTGCGTCCTTGGTTGACTGAGTCCTTATGGACTTTTTTCCCCCCTCCTGCTGAATTTTTTTTAGGCAATTAGTAAAACACTGGAAAAGAGGCATGCATTGCCTTTAGGATGTGATGTATCCTGCTTGCTCCTGTAGATTATTTGCAAATTCATGGTGAGCAGATTTCTTTGATGTTTTGCTTTCTTCTTGATTTCATACTGCCATGGGTTACTCGGGTTCAGATTTTTGTGTGCATGCACAGCAACATTATCAGTGTTTTAAGTGAAAGCAAAGGCTTTGCCACATCAACAGCCCCTTCCCACACATTTCTTATTCACGTCCGGCATCTTTCTTCAGAGGCTTTGGCCCCATAATGCTGATTTCTAGGGGTGAGGATTATTTTTAGCATTTGCTCCACACTAAGTCATGGCATGTGAGGTGATAGACTGGTTTCGATGGAAGCGAGTGGTCCTTAGCTGATTGAGCAAGTGAACGGCATTCCAGTAAGACCGATCCTGTTTTTAATCAGCTCTTGTAGAGTTGGAGTTACCAAATGGGAGCTTGTGATAGGTTATGTTTTGCTCTAATAAACTGCATCACAATAAATGTATTTTGATTTGAACCAATTTTAAAGAACGTGCAAAAAATTGGTTTATTTCTAATTTGATTAATATATAGGGAACTGCATTGTGGCACAATTTTTTCACATACATTTACACATTTTATATGCGCAACTTTTACATACAGATTTAGCACCGAATGCTCTCCTCTGGTTTTCTCGCTTTCCTGAAACTTTGTCACTTTGGATTAAAGCATCCACCAAAAAAGTTTTAGGTAAAGAAATTGTGAGACATTGTAAAAATGTCAAGCATCTATTTATTCTATATAGCATTGTTTCTGTGAGTCCTGTCCATAGACTTATGTTTCAGTAGTTCATGGATTGTGGGCCCGTGTGCCAGAAACTGGGCCAGTGTTGCGGTGTCTCTAGAATTGCGTAGAGTGAGCTGGAGTTCTAGGGGTAGGTGACGAAATCTGTAGGTATTTCAGGACTCCAGTGTGCTCTGTTCTGGAGTTTCCTTTGGGACAGAAATAGCAGTGTGTCTCACCCTCCCCCTGTTTGATTGTACATTAGATATGGCTCCGGCTCCCGCTTCTTCTCCTGGTCCTTTGATTTGGGTTGGGTTTCCGGGGTTGAGAGAACATTCCTCTTGAACTACCCTTATCCCCTAAATGACCGGCCCAGTGAAAAATGCCCACCAATTGTTTTGCTGTTTTCTCCAAGATCTCATTTGAGAACCCTTTGCTCTTAGTGTTAGTAAGTGTTGATATTATGATCTCTGCTGCACCCAGCATACACTGTTACTAAACGTTTAACTGAGAATGAGACGTACTTGTCAGGTTTTTTTTTATTTTTTAATTTTTTTTTAAGTAAGTTTATTTATATAGCACTTTTCTAAGCCAACAGCTACAAAGTGCTTTACAAAAGAAATAACATAAAACACACATCAATAACAACACATCAATAAACATACAACACAGTAATCGACTAAACTTCACCACAACCATTATCTCTCTTCAAAGGTGTGTAGCGAGTGACCCAGTGAAGGGATCTTGCTCAGGCTGAGACTTTGGACCAGCAATGAGTTGACTCCTATATAGACAATGTCACTCCAAAGGTTGTCCAACATGCCATCTGCAATCAGGTGCTGAGACATTGTAATGGTGATAATTTTTTCTGGCAGAATGTTGGCTTGACAGCACATGACCCTTCCAGATAAAGTCAATCTCTGTGAATTTTCTATGCTGTTCTATTTTTTGCATGCGTGGAAGTCACCCAAGTCCTGTTTCCCAGACCATATTGGCATGGCACTTAACCATGTGTAATTTGCTTATACTCAAAGTTTATGTGCCTCAATCAGCGAAGGCCATTTTGGTGTCTGAAGTTCTTCTTTAATTTTACGTTTGAGATTCGATGCTAATGCAGCTGATAAGTGTTGGCAACTCCTAGTAAATTCTGTTCAGGTAACTCGCCCGGGCAGCTCAGATAAGACTAGGCTCATGTCTCTTAGAATGAGGAAGGACACATCTAAAACTAAAGCCTAAACATTTCTAGAACATATTTGAATTTGTTGACTTATCATGCAAGAGTTAGCCTAAACAAAATCTGTTATTTGAGCTTCTCATGCATTTGCCTTTCTCTTCCACAAGGGACCTTTTTCCCTATAGGGACTTTACCAGCAAGACGATTAGATCTGTTACTAAAAAGCGGGACCTTCTCTGAAAGCCCTGTGGACTCCATGCTATGAGTGTTTTTCAATCAGTGAATTGTCATCTCCGTCATAACATCTTTGCTTGTTCCCTGCCATTTTGCAAACCATGCAAGTGTCCTGTTTGTTTTACGTGAACACACCACAACACACAGAGTGAACAGTGTGAAATTCTTTCGCTGCTTTTAAACCCATTCACTAAGCAACAGGCCGCCAGGGACACAATGCCCGGGAAGCAGTCCTCAAGCAGTCCTGGGATTCAAACCCATGATCTTCTGATCGCATGGGTCAACTTCCTAATGGCTAGGCCACTAGCTTGTCTTAGATACATTGGCCAAGTAGCTGCAGTACAAAAACAAGGATAAACACTTAGGACATCAGTATTGTTATTGGGAAATCAACTACAGGTGGGCTGAGAAAATGTTTATGTAAAAATTTATTTTGGCATTAAAGGGGACATATTCTACAAAACTCACTTTTTTCATCCTCTTGTATTTTCATTTGGGTCTCAACTGCTCATATAATCTCTCCAAGTTTGGAAAAAACCTTCATCTGTTTTCTGTGAGTCAGTTGAAAGATTTTGGTGACAGCAATCATACACTTCTAAGAGCCATTTTGACAGGACCCCTATTATGATGTAATATTGGGGGAAATTTGCATAGAACCAGCAAGTCCCCACCCACTAGATTAGTTGAAGGTCTGCCATATTTGTCTACTGGTTTAAAGAGCACACATAAAATGCCGAGTACTATGGCTACAGGCAAAGGCAAGTCACAAGTGAAGTGTTGTTCTCTTGCTCTGGGTCCAAATTGGGGTCCAATAGGGCTGGATAGTTTTCTGCAATTTTCATGTGTGTTTTATGCGCAGTGTTAGCATGGGTTGGGTGGGGCTTGGCCAGCAACAGCTTATTTGCATAAAAGTGCCAGAGACCTTAAATGGTTAATTTTGAAAGGGACTGAAACTGTGATTAATTAAGCTGGTGATATCTATGTATGTGAGAGTGAATTTGTGAAAAGAACTTCATGAAAATGTTTTGTATAGCCCATAGACCTATTATAACTACAGTAAATGTTGTGTAATGTGTCTCCTTTAACAGTTGCTTTATACTGCAGGTAGTTTATCTACTCAGACTTGATGTCAGTGCTGGTAGGGTTTTTTAGATTATTTTCTGTTTAGTTGGGTTTGCTGAAACTCAGCCTTTTTATCCTCCTGTCTTGTCTACAGCACTGTAGATTTTCCACTGTCAAGTGCCCTAATTTAAATGGTTTTGTGTAGAAGTAAAGTGTGAAAAGGTGCCTTAGACTCATTAGTGTGTCTATTGTGGTCTTTAAAGGAGGCTACGGCAGATCTTGCATTGGAATGCACTGCTCCGTTGTTTTAAATGCTGCCGGAGTGGTGTTGGTGAGCCGCTCCCTCCCACAGTGCTGCGTAAGCATGTTCTATAGGATCACTGTGGCTTATTCTGACCTCTCATTCATATGACTCAGTTCTGCTCCATGATGGACACTTCCTAGAAAGGACGAATATGCGTCCATATTTCTAATGGAGGAAGTTTTAACACTGGAAAATTATACTGAATCGTACATAATGAAAATCATTGCGCTCCTTGTACTCTTTGGATATCCCCATACACTGTAATTGCAGTTCATTCACATACTCTTCCTGTTATTAAAGGAGAACTCACTGGTTTAACCTTTTGCCACTATGCGGTGTGGCGGGTGGCAGCTTTAGGGTGCAGCTGATTTTGAATAATTCAAGCCAGAGAACAGGAGGCCTTTAGCAAAGCACAGAAAATAATCAAGACACTGATGTGTGTGAGGGTCCCTTCAGCATTGGGTGGAGTGTAAGTATGTGTAAGGTGCTGCCTACCCTTAAAAAGGAGTACTTCAAAGTGGGAAATAAACAAAAAGAAAGAAGTCAGTCATCACATTTTCATCAAACTACACATGTGATATTTTAATGGAGAATTAGAGCTTTATTTTAAACCTACCATCCAAAGTGGAGTGTATTTTTAATTTAGTTAAATTACCTACCTATGATCCAGCTTTTTTAACCCATCTGCTGCACCTGTAGATTTCTAGGTCATAATTTTTGTGTGTTTCACAGAAATGAATAGTGTAGAGAAAAAGCTTGATCTCATGTGGTTTCTTATTATGAGAGGTGATGGTTGTATTCTTTCCTGAGTATATGCTAAGTGACCTCATGCCTTTAATAGTAAATATGGTTAAGAATGGATCTGCAGAAACCTGCGCTGGCCTTTATTTGGGTGGTTGTGGCGTGACTGACTGGCTGTAGATTATGCCTGATCATTGACCAAATTGCCGAGTTAATGACCATCTTCCTTTTCAGGTGTTACTGTAGAGGGGAGGGCTCTGCCTTTGCCTCAGTAATGAGTCCTGTAAGCATTTCCTGTGTTCTCCAACTGATAAAGGTGGATACTGGAATGTTGTGAAATCTCAAGTTAGTCTATACAAACGGTAATGTTTTGGTTAGGTTGGAAGGTCAGTGCAAAAGAAACTGTTTTTTGTAGGCTGGGTAAGCAAATGGAGCGAGTTATCTAAGAGTCGTAAAATGCGAAAGCTACCTTTGAGCCCTGTTTGGCTGATAAGTTATTGAGCTTTGCAGACCGTCATGTAACATGAAGTCATGCATGCATGCTTGTTTTATTTATTTGTTTGTCTGTTTATGTACTTTGTGATATTTGAATTTGAAATATGTAAAAAAAAAAGTTAAACTAAACTAATCAAACATTCAGCAAATAATAGTACACTTATAGACATGGCATGTGACTATGCATCAAATGACAATATGTCAAAAGAAAGAAACGATTGCTGACCCCTGCTCTTTTCTGCAGTAAGTGTGTGGGTGAGTAGACACCAGTACAGATGTGAAAAGCCTTTTGTGATCAATATGTGGATTACGGTCAGTGACTGGGAGCCTGCATTTCTCTCTGCTGGCAGTAAAAGCTCTCCTCCGCAACAGCAGCTCTGAACTTAACTGCTGTTTTTTCTGCGTTTTCCACCTGCTCTCTGGGAACACTAGCAAGATAGATGTCTCTCTTCATGTCTTCATGACTCACTATTGGGGGCTGGGGGGAAGCCTGAATACAGCTGTTACAGCTTCCTCAGCACTACAATTGATTTTGATCTCCAGCTGATCTCAACAGTACTTACATCTGTTGAATGATTTAGCAGAGAGCAAGTTTATATATGTGGAGCACTCTAACATAGCAGAACCGGAACACCCTGTGATACAGGTTGTTAATGTTAATGTCATTTTATATATGTATATTTAGTCATATATATGACTAAATAGCAAGTACTCTCTTTCTCTCTCTCTCTTTCTCTTGTGCACGCTCTCTCTTTCTCTCTCTTTTTCTCTCTTTCTCTCTCTTTCTCTCTCTTTCTCTCTCTTTCTCTCTTTTTCTCTCTTTTTCTCTCTCTGTTTCTCTCTCTCTTTCTCTTTCTCTCTCTGTTTCTCTCTCTCTTTCTCTCTCTCTCTCTTTTTCTCTCTTTCTCTCTCTCTCTCTCTCTTTTTCTCTCTTTCTCTCTCTCTCTCTCTTTAAAATTATAATGCATGTATGAATGCATATAATATGAATGTGTGTATGTGTGTGTGTGTATAAATGTATACACACATACACATTCATATTCTATGCATGCTGGTGTGAATTAAAAGCACCTGTATCACAGGGTTGTTCGAGGGCTTTTCCATACCCAGTTAAATGTGCTGCCTGTTATGGACATTGCTACATTGTGATTATCTTGGTAGATTCAAGCTCCAGTGGTGCCATATTACACAGCACAGCTGTTAGTGAGGATCCTCTGCAGCCTCCCCTCAGGGTTTAAGTGATCCCTGCACAACAGCGCCAATCACATCAACCCCAAAACCTGCAGAGAAGGAAGGTTAGGCTGTCCTACTTAAGATTGTCTGCTAGAGATAACTCAGAGAAGTAGGCCATGAAGCTGAAATTACTGAGTGTTTAGTAGTCGTGGCAGAAAAGGAGTGACAACAGGATAATGGCTCATCAGCACAGTCTAGATTTAGTCTTTTGTCTGTTTAATTCTTGTCCCAACTGTTTGAGTGTTTAAACATAGTTTGACACACAGTTCTGGCCTTTAAATCAGGAAATCCCACTTTGTTTATGAGGAGATGATGCAATGGTCACTTTAAATTTAGGCATGGGTGTCTCTTTCGATCATGTGGAGTAGACTTGAGGTTTCTGACACTGTGTGACCTGCTTTTATCTGTAAAACTGCCACGTAACTAAAATATTTTGGCCTGAGTTCTGAGAGTACTACTGTCTGTAGGACGGGGAATTGTAGACCACAAAGCTCACTGATGTCCCGGAGCTGAACTTTGATCAGTCTATTTCCCTATCAGTCTATATTCCATGGGTAATGAAGACTGAAGCTCCTGCATTAACACTTTTACGCTGTTAGACACTCCCAGGAATCTCTGTGTGTCCAGTGTGAACTCTGGGAGCCTCAGAAGGGAAAAACAGTGCTTCCTGCATTCTTGTAGCTTGTCTGCTATTTGTAATGTAAACAGCCAACAGGAAGTTATTACATAAATCAGAAAAATGCCGGGAGCTGGTTAAACAGGAGATGGGAATGATAGCAGGACGTGGTGCCACCAAGACCACTCAATCAGGAAATGTGCCACAGCCGGGATTTTGCATTCCTTTGCCTTTTTCCTCACTGTCTGCAACATCTGGTATCCCACAGTGTGTGTGTGTTACTCATGCGGTGTCCTAAATTGATATTTGTTATTGAAATCCTCATTTGGAGCAATGGCTTCTTACTTATAGGGTTTCCTATGCGTCTCTCAGAAGTTACTGCTTTACATCATTACTCAATGTATATTTCACACATTGTCTGTGAGGTTTTAAAAAAATATATATTAATATTTTTTTAAACCTCTCAGAGAAGTCATTGGTATTTGACTATTTGCATTCAGGCTGCACGATATGGCCAAACTACTATTATTGCAATGTTTTGTTACATGTTGTAATTTGTTACATACTGAGAAATGCCTTGCAGTGAATTAAAGACGCTAAGGTGAATCAATATTGTTTAAAAATTGGAAATGATCTTGTCCAGTATCCTCACAGCACAAAGTGAACATGTTCAGGCTCAGCTGCAGGTTAGTAATTAGTTAGTCAATAGTTTTTTAATTCTGGACAACTTTCCAGCCAAAATATGCGCTCTTCTTCAGGCCAGCAATGTTGCATGCTTTTCTATGGCATGTACCTTTTTAGAGGTAAAGGGAAAAACCCCACAAATTTCAAATCAGGTAGTTTATTGATCTTCAGTGCACAAGAGCGTGGTTTTCCAGATTAAGCCTAGTCATGGACTAAACCGCAAACACCTTATAAAATGAGATTTTTCATAGAAAGGGAAATGTAGTCCAGGACTCGTCTTAATCCCTGTTTGGGGAAACTGGCGTTCATCTTCCCTCTAATTACACAAATGAACTCCCCTCCATGAGACACAAGGATGAGGTCTGGGTCTAGAGAATAATACCTGCACTGGTAGGATGATTTGTGTGGGTTTTAGTCTCTGGCCTATTTAGAACTCGCTGACTGATTTTAGCAGAATTGGGGAGAGAGAGACGCGGGGTGGTGTGATGTGCTCTTCCTCCTCAGAGCAGCTGTCCCTCTTCTCCCTTCATGAGCTCGCAAGGCTCAGGGGAGGCAGGGGTGTGCTCTCTTTCTAACTTTCCTCTTCCCTGCCCTCGTTAGCAAGCCTACTGCCCGGAGCGGAGGAGGAGGGAGGCAGTGCAGAAATCTGTCTACTGTCTTTATTTTTTTTTCTCTCTCTCTCTCGCTCTCTCTCTCGCTCGCTCGCTCTCTCTTTTTTGTTATTACGCGGCCTGTTTATTGAACTTTCTGATAAAGGTAAAGTATAAACAAATACAAAGACTGGAAGCTGGGACTGAGACAGTTCTGCATTATACAAATTATTTGCTGGTCTCAGAAATTGCACTAAAGTCACTCTACGCAGTATCGATCTTTCTGCTAGATGCTCTGGATGACTAGCTAGCAAGTATGCTTCTATTATTGCAGCTGAAAGCATGCATGCCATGATTTGATTGTCATTTCATGAAATGGGACTGTGGTGATTTGGTGCAGCAGTTGTTTCTGGTGAAATAAAACTATTCTACTTCGCATTCTCCTTTCTGTCTTTATCGCTGACCATTTCTGGAGGTGTAGATCCCAGATATGCCTGTCATCAGTGTCCTGATTTAGTGTGTTTTCAGGGATTCATGTCGATTCAGTTTCCTGTCATGAGTCGTAGGAAGCTCAAGGCATCCGCTTGCTGACTCAGCCTTCCCTGCCTTAATTGCGAGGCCTGCAAGGATAAAAATGTCACGTCTCTTTTTTTAAAAAGGTGATTTTGGCAAAAACTGTCTTGCTGCTGTTCTGGCATCTGTTTGTCAGAGAGCAAAATTATGTTCGCAGAAAAGCCAGCCTTAGATACATATTTATTCTAATCCCTGACCTGTAAAGTCATTGTGACTGATTCTAATTCTGATTAAAGGATTTTTAATCATGTATATGTAGTCAATCATACATTACATGTTTACTGTTTTTAAGTTTTCGTTTTTAGTTTTGTATTGTAAGTATGAGGCAAATGTAGATGGGCAGTATTGGATTTTTTTTTCTTCTTTGTTTTTTGTTTTCATTGCATTGTTTTTCATTTTGTTGCTGCTCCAGTGCAAGACATCAAATATCAAACGTTCCTGGGCTATGTAAGGTGTAGATTTTTGGAGTGGAACCAAAGGCAGAGGCATAATACACAAATTAATATGTACACACAAGACTGTACATCCCCCTCTCTTTTTTGTTCATTTTTGGTCAATGAGTTTATGTACACTGTATAAACAGTTGGGACTTTAATGACATTCAAATACAGAGACCTTAATATGGAATTGGTCTCCTTTTGCAGCTATAACAGCTTCCACTCTGAAGATTTTCCACAATATTTTAGAGTTTCTTTGGGAATTTGTGTCGATTCATTATGTAGGGCTCTGTGTGAACCAATCAAGTTTTTTCACACCAAACTTATCCTGCCACATTTTTATGGAGCACTGGGACACAGTCATGTTGGAATAGAAAAAATTCTTCCCCAAACTGGTTCCACAAAGTCGAAGGCATGGTGTTGTCCTAAATGTCTTGGGCTCCTTACTCCTTAAGTATGCCCTTCACTGAGTAAAGGAATGTGTCCCAATACTTTTGGTTACTTTCATCCACATGAAGCTGATCCAAAATAGGAGGTTTGGGGTAGGCTAAAAGCATTTTTTTGGAAATTGCTTGACTACGGTTTGGTATCAAATGTTTTTGTTTTGTTAAGCACATTGTGTTCCGTTGACTGTATGAAAAGTGCTATATGAATATTGTTGATTTGATATTACAGAATCTCATGCAGGCCTGTTATCTAAAGGCAAAACATTTTTATTTCAACATTGCATGAGTCCAATCCTGTTTAATGAAGGTGTTTGAGGTGTATATCAATGCATGTTTTAATGTGTAGCTATATAAATGCAGTTGTGTCTGGTATTTTTATATTGGCCAGTAGGAACGGACCTTTTCACAGATTGCAGTTACAGTAATTCCTGTACATTTTGCTTTCTGTAAAATCTGCACTGTGTTGGGCAGCCCATCCATTCAAACCTCCATCGCACCTGGCTTGGTTGAGAAGAGACGTTAGGATGAAACTGAGAGTTCGCTTTCTAACTTTAGATTTTTGTATGATATGCAATTGTTTTTGTCTAAATAACATTTCTCTGTCCATTTTCAAATGAACCACAATACTCAGATACCAAGTCAGGCATGGGTACTGTGTTTCAATGTGACGGACAATACAAGCTTGGTCTGGTCAGAAAAGCTACTTCTAGCTCTGGTCTTCCAACATGTGGTGTAATTACATGTGTAGTGCATTCATTGTGTTGTTTAAAAAAAAAAAAGAGACCATCCCAGCCCTGCTCTTGTTTGAAATCACATACACACAACACAGCTGGCTTCTTAGGTGATATCAACCGACCCGAGTAAAAGTCCAGGGAAACGCAGCTGTATATGTAGCTTCTATAATTGACAGTGACGGACGTTCAAGATCAGCGGCCCAAGCTTTTACCCAGTGACCTCAGTCCATCCCAGTGTCCAACCATAGTGAAGGTGTAGCTTAAGAGTAGCCTGTCAGCTGCTGAGAAATGCGGCACTAAAACCTGAGGTCGTACAGCAATCATGGCAGGTTGTGAGCCAGACCTTCTCATCCAACATCAATGACAGAACCTCATAAGTGTTCTACAGAATGAATGACACAAATCCCCACAGAAACTACTTCCAACATGAGCGGAAGCTGTTATAGCTGCAAAAAGGGACCAACTCCATATTAAACTCTATGTATTTGAATGTCATGTCCTATAGAGTTGTGGTGTTGCAGATTGGCAGATTCTCTCCTATCTGATGAATCCCCTTTGTCGATTCATGACTTCAAGTAAAGGCACTGTAATATTTATCAGATTGCCTTTGTGCAATGCCAGCAATCTGTTTGGCAAGTGATTGATTATAAATGTTACATTAAGCCTTTCTTTCCCCGCCAGTCATTTCCAGTCATGTGTGTCAATATCTGTGCTACATGTATGCTGTTATGTCTATAGAGAATAAGAAAAGTTGATGCTATTGCGTTGCAATGTTGAGCTGGAACAAGAGGAGGAAATGTGCTTCTAAGTAGCAGGAAAGAGAAGTGCCATTTTTATTTTCTTCTGTGAGCATACTTAATACCCAAATGGTTGGTTCAGTTGGCATGAAAATGTGTGATGATACCAGAGAAACAGTTCTGTCTGAGGTCCATTTTTACAGATTTAAAGACTAACTTTGATAGTTAAGAGTGGCTTTTACCTTTCTTAAATTCTGACTTTTGATTGTTACTGTAAGAGATTATTAACCAACAAAAAATTAACCAATAATAAAATGGAACAATAAAGAGTATATACAAATACAGATACATATAATAGAGATACTGTTGCTGCTACTACTAATATAGTAATATTAAATTATTGATTATACTTTTTTGCAGGTATTGAAAGTTTTATTGTTCGTATATAAATGATTTAACTAGAGGTCGACCCATATTGAATTTTGGTCCGCACTTGCCGATGACCGATTAATATTATTAAAAATGGATACAACAACACAAACATGTAAATTAGTACTGAACTTTATTACAAAAAACAAACAAAAAACAGTACTGAGTCATAAAAATGTGTTATATTAAATAAAAATGAATATATTACTATCGGCATGGATTTTCGCCGATAACCGATAGTTCCGGGAATCAACTATCTGTGCCGATTAATCGGCAAAACCGATATATCGGTCAAACCTAGTTTTAACATTAAAATACTGGGAGTTTTATAGTTGTTGACTTTAGAATCGTATTATTTCAAACCTGATTATTTATTACAGGCATGGGGGCAATTTATTTGAGAAATTGTTTGACAATACATTAGTACGTAAATTGCAGTCCCTGCAGTTTCATGCTGTTAGCGTGACTGAAGGAAAAGGCTTCTACTCTAATGCACATTACTGAGTTCAAGTTCATTAAACACGTGTACATTTCACTGACCGCATCAGAAAATCTTATACAGGATACTCTTCTACTTCTCTTACACTCATGCCATTTCTTACCCCCCTCTCACTCTTCCTCTGCTTGTTATTACTTTCTCATTCTTTCCTCTTATGAAGTCTCTTGTTCTCTCTCTCATACTTGGTTCTTTTTCTTTCTGACACTTACTGTCACATGTTCAATCTGTCTGTCTTGTATGTTACTAATCGATCGAGGAAATCAGTCAGTTTAAATCAGTCATTTGTCTTCATGAAAAGTTGCTGGTCATGTGACTTCATGTGACAGTCACATGAGTAGCAGCTCTGTCAGACCCTGTTTCAGAGTGTGCTCAAAGTGTGTTCAGTGGATTGTTCTTCAACCATGGAGATTATTGTGCGTGCCTGTCTGTCTTTCTTTCTGTCTGTCTGTGTGTCAGTCTGTGTGCTTGTGGTCACCAACCTCTCAGTTGATCCTTTATTCATGTATTTTTTTTTTAAAGCAAGGAAAGTAATGTAAATGTTTATTCTGGTACTAATTGTTGTTTGATTGACAGCTGGGACAGTACTAGCTGACCTCTAGTGTCTAAACTTAGCAGTGGATGTGTCTGTGGTATTCCCCCTTTACTTTAGATGCATTAGTTTTAGCATATAGTAAAGTCTATGGATGCTTGTGTTCTGGCCCCTCCCTTCATGCAGGAGAGTTCTTTTGCCTCTCAAAGGCTTTTTGTTGTCATGTGGTGGTTGCTTTGTGCAGGTTTAAATAGAGAATGCAGGGCATGAAAGAAAAAGTGCTCCATGGACCACCCAGATACTCTGGTCTCAAATAAACAAAAACATACTTCTCGTCCACTTCAAAGAAAACTGAACAACCGTTCATCACAAAGCTTTTGTAGCTGCACTATAATTAGTCTCTTTTTGTGATTTGTTTCTTAGTTTCTGCCAGTTTGTAAAACATCCTGAAAATAAGTGCATTTTGTGGGGGGTTGGTGGCGGCGTGTGTTAGAGATGGGGAATATGGCAGACACCACTAACGTAATATCTTAAGACATTTACCTGATACATATTAGAGATGAGTCTAATATTTGAAAATACTCAAAGTCTAAAATAGTGAAATGAGGAATTTGGAGTTTTATGTACTGTAACGCACTCATCTAGTATTTATCAATAGGGATGTCCCGTTCCGATATTGATATCGGAAATAGGTCCGATATCAGCCCAAAAAAACTCTATCGGATTATATC
>JBBKCR010000034.1:7715568-7732934 GCA_037577295.1 Ladigesia roloffi | reverse complement strand
CGGTATCGGTTAGTACTGAAGGCTGCAATATCGGTATCGTATCGGAAGTTAAAATGTTGTATCGGGACATCCCTATTTATCAATGCAGGAACGCAGCGCCCAGGGAGCAGTGTGTGATTCAGTGGTGTCACGATCAGTGTTGGGATTTGACCCCACAACCTTTTTATCACAGAGGCTGCACCAGTAATTATATGCCTTAAATACAATGCAATAAGAACATAATTTCTAGCTCAATACTCTTATTTTGAAATGCTTATAGCTGGACTCATGAATGAGATCATGAATTAAATGAAGAATCTCATGGTGTTGCTACATTTCCTTGTGCGCTCTTTCCTGACCGTCTCTGTTACTCATGCTTGCTTGCTTGTACACTTACTTGGCTCCAAATGGCTATAGAGCTAAGCCAAACACCTTAAAGCACAACCTCTCACTGCCTTTCTTACACACACAGACACTCGCGCGCACACACACGCACACCTCTGTCTGATGGGTCACACTGGATACTCTAGTGGACAGTGGGCCCATAGTTTGCATTAAGCTGTTATGTCAGCTTGCAGTAAAACTGTTATGTGCTCTGCTTCTGTTTAAAAAAGATTTTTAAAAATAATTTACTGATACTTTTAAGTTCATACATGAATAGGTACCATTTTATCCAGGATATAGACACGTTCAGTAAAAGCAGATTTTTTCTCCAAGTAAATCAGGGATTTGACAAAAAATGGCGAACAGTAATAATAATAGTAATACATTTTATTTCAGGGCGCCTTTCAAAAACCCAAGGTCACCTTACAGACATAATAAATAAAAACAATACATTACAATAAATTACAATAAGATAAAAAAGGAAAAGCTATAGACAAGATTGACAGCAGTAAAAACTGTATTTAAAGTGAGTAAACCATTTTGAACAGATGTGTTTTGAGCTGTGACTCAAATGAGGAAAGAGCCGAGGGGCGGAGCGACTGAGCGACTGTGCTTCTCACGACATGAGAACGGATTGTGAGAAGCACTGTTCGCTATTTTTGGGAGAATTCTATGAACATCAGACATTATTGGAGAATTTATAACTGTTGGAACTTCCTGAAAGTGGCTGCTGTTACTTTGAACACATTCCTTTACCAAATATTGGAAAAAAGAAGAGCTATGAATCATACTACAGTAAACACTAAATACTAAATACTGATTTGAACTCTTGTGTACATTTTGACTTCAAAGTAGTTACCTCTTTTTTCTCTCCCCAGATTTGATCCAGTGCACAAATGAGATGAATGTGAACATCCCTCAGCTGGCAGACACGCTGTTTGAGCGCACCACCAACACTAGCTGGGTGGTAGTGTTTAAATCCCTCATCACCACCCACCACCTCATGGTCTACGGCAATGAGGTCAGTGTAAAACACACAGACCCCTAAAGTCACTTTTTAAGCACTTATTAATCAACGTACCTATATATATATATATATATCTATATATATGTTTTCACTGCCAAGTAAAGGTCTTAAAAATGTGTTAAAGTGAATTTTAATTCTTTACTTGTCATTCATTTATCTTATTTAGTAACAAATACATTGCTTACATAGTGCACTAACAGGATTCAGAGGATAGAGATTTCTATGGCTGACCTTTGGTTCCTTTACAGCTTTATAGACAAATTGGGTATTATTCCTCAATAGCAAAAAAAAAAACAGTAATGTTAATTTACTTTGAGTAGTTCTCTCCCCAGTTCAGTCATTCTCACTTCCACTCGGTAGCTAAAACTCTCCAATCACTTAACACAAGATGAAGGCTCCTAATGGCTCCCTCTGAGTGAATCACCTCTTCATCTGTTCAGGCTGCTGCTACTGTTAGATCATAGTCAGGTAGAAGAACCTCGAGGAGAACACTTATGCCTGGTTCTGTTGCATCAGCTAACAGGTGCCCTCATTAGATATCATGGTAGTGAGTGCTGGAGGAAGAGGGAAGGCCATCCTATCCATCAGAAAGCGCCAGTTATGCTCTCATGGACTCTGGGTCATGGATTTCTGTTGCACCACTGAGGAAGAAACTAGTGATTGCCCACACTTACCAATTAATTACTTAAAAAAAAATTAAATTCTTGCACTTTGCACTGCAAAAGAAAACGCTGAAATCAAGCAAAAATGAAACCAAATCATTAACCTTCGTGTACTTCAGCTAGAGTGTTTGTAGGGGCATTTTCATACATAACAGACTACACTCTTTAACCAGAATAGAAGGCTGCTAGCAGAAGTATTTTTTTTTCTTTTTTCATTCACAAGTACAGAATGATTCAGTGTGAAAGTTAAAATAAATTATATTTAACATACATTGTGCACACACTTGATACCAAAACTGTTGAGAGTACAATTGCAATTAAACGCAGTGTGTTACTGTTAGTGTGGCACTAACAGGTTTGACCATTATACTAGTGTAAAATGGTGCCGATCCCAGGGCTTGCAGGTTAAAAGGCAGAGAAACATCCTGGGTGGGTTACAGATACGCACATTAGCACACACATGCACACATGCAATTTAACATCCCAATTTCCTGATGTTATATGTGGTCTCCACACAGAAAGGACTCTGGTCATGCTGTTCAGAAACAAACCCAGACAGCCAGTGTGAGGCAGCAGGTCCACCCGCGGCCACCTTTATTAGAATGTATTGTATTTCATTAAAGAACTGTACTGCACGAGGACATGCTCGAGTAGTTTATGTAGTTGTAGTTGTTGCTGTCCTTAACAATACCCTTAACCATGAAAAAAAATCACAAATACATTGGCTTATTCATTTCTTCATACACCGAGGATGTTTTGACTGACTGTGTTTAAGGAGAAATTGTGGTCTTTAGTGGTTGAATTTTTAGCATGGAAACAGCTTAGGGTTAGTAAAGTTTGCTCATTGGTCTTTCAAAGAATGACAGGATCAGTTGTTCATTCCTACAGTATCGATTTCAGTAATCCGTAATCTTTTGGGGTTTTTTGTGTTCTTAACTATTTGTCAATGGACTGTCATTTTCAAAATGTCACTTGAAGTTTAATGAAGTTGCTGTTTACAGCACTTAAGAGGCCTTAAAGAGAAAATGGAAAAACAAATTTTCCTCGCCTTTTTATGTTCACAGCGATTTATTCAGTACCTGGCCTCCAGGAACACGTTATTCAACCTCAGTAATTTTTTGGACAAAAGTGGCTTACAAGGTAGGTGATTTTATGCTCATAATTAGTGTGGGTACTACCAATATCAGTATGTCCGAACCCTGAATAGGGAAAGTGTGTTCTGTTTTGTTGGGTTTCCTGTGTAAATCAGTTTTGCAGGCCTGCAGGGTCCAGAGCTTTTACTGCTGTGACAGCTTGTTTTGGGGTCAGTGTGTGATCGGACAGGACCAGAGGGAGCAGTGGCAGCTGCCAAAGCTCTCTCGCCCTTCTCTTACTTTCTGTCCACTTCATTTCCCCTAACGGGGCATGTTCAGTAGCATGGCTGAATTTTAACCTGAAGCACTCCTGGATTTATTTACCCAACACTTTCTCAGGTTAACAAGCTGCCAGGCAGACAGGGCTCATCCAGAGTGGAGCGTATAGAGCAGATCTGACTTCACTTGGCAGAACTGGATTTACTAATGACATCTTGGGATATAATGGGCTTTCCTGATACAAATGCGAAGGAATGGTTATCATGAGCACAAACATTGCTTATGGTTGAGGTGGCAACTCTCTAATTTGAGTAGAAACCCTGGCTACAGGTTTAGGTGGTCTATTTAGTCCGATTGTGTGCTTTGGGAGGGGCATAAATTGATCCCAGACCAGCATTTATTCTGTTATACTGTTGTAAGTAAAGCTGCAAAGGACAGTTCATCTGTTTTACCTACAAGACTAATAACCTTGCACTCTCAATTTAATCATGCACTCTGTATGGCATAGGAGCATGAGGAGGTTTTTTTGTTGTTTGTTAGTTTTTTTAATTTTAGGTCATTACTAAAATAAGTTTGACATTATTGTCAAACTTTTTGACAGTGGGATCTTTCTCTCCCAGGGTATGATATGTCCACGTTTATCCGGAGATATAGCCGCTATCTGAATGAGAAGGCAGTGTCCTACCGACAGGTGGCTTTTGATTTCACTAAAGTGAAAAGAGGGTAAGATGCTTTATTTTTTTCGAAGAATTAGGTGTTTTTGCTAGAATGCAGATTGCAAAGACCAGTGAAGACATGCTGTTTACATGATGGTCTTGTTCACTCCAGAGCCGATGGTGTGATGAGAACCATGAACACAGAAAAGCTGCTGAAAACCCTCCCCATCGTCCAAAACCAGATGGACTCTCTTCTTGACTTCAATGTGAGTTTGATCACCAGAATGCATGCATCTCATTCATTTAACCATCTACTAATTCGTCTGTAGTTGAACTGTTTGATTGTAGGTTCTTGTTTTAGCCCTGTCCGGAATAAATAACTTCACCCTCAGAGTAGCTGAGCCATATTAATTTCTGTTTGTAGTAAAGTAATGTTCATTAAACAGGAAGAAATCTGTAGCCGTCGGTTTTCTACCACATTTTGTCACCATGTAAGAGACCCCATGCTGTCTGACCACTTGTTGGATGTACAGTGAACATTAATGCACAGTGAGAAGTGAATTTGGATTTCTGAGGAAACTTTTTAGGTTATGTTTAAATTAATCAGAATAACTATGAATGTGGACTGAAGTGTGAAATTTGTTCCTATATTTGAGTTTTCTTATTCAAAGTTGTGAACAGAAATCTACAGAGAATAAATGCAACCAAAGTTCATAATTATACCCAAAAAGTGCCTTAACTGTCAGAAGTGGACTTGTTTTCTTTCAACAGGTAAATGCCAACGAGCTCACAAACGGGGTTATCAATGCCGCCTTCATGCTCTTGTTTAAAGACGCCATCCGGCTGTTTGCTGCGTACAACGAGGGGATCATCAATCTACTTGGTGAGCTGCCTTTACCCTTAAAAAAAAAACGTTGTGCTTTGCTGGCTTCTGCAGCCTGTTGACTTTCCGCTGTGTGCCTGCTCCCATCGTTTCCTGGTAAAATTTTAGTTGATTGGTCCTGGTGCAGACCTGTCAGTAGTGTGTACTTTGAGCCGTCTCTCTGTTTTATGGGCCATTCTGCTGTACTTTACTGCATCCATCCCTAATTACTTTCTAGAGCTCTCTCAATGGTTATACACATAATAACAGTTATAACCTTAAGGTTGTTTAAGTGAACTGAATGCAGTTGCAAACTCCTTGTATGGAGTTTTGGCTGGGTTGCTAAGTAAGGACAAAATGAGGTTTTGAAGAGGGTTGGGAAGAAAGTTGTGAAATTTAATGGAGTGTGTATCTTGAAAATGAGTTGTGAACAGCCTTGTGTTTGATAGATGTATTACAGCATGTTTATACTGGCTGAGTGAACAGCTGATGTGGGTTGCGGAGTGGTACTGCTGTAAACGAATGTGAACGTTTGTGCAGAATGGCAGACTAGTGAGACATGCTTTGGATCATGTCCTAATGACAAATACCAGAAATAACCAGACCTTGCGAAATCCTTGAAACTGCTCTGTAAACAGTCTTGAGTACACTTAGTCAGTGCCGTTTTCTTTTAGAGAAAGTGTACCAGTTTACTAAAAGGTGAGGGAAAAGTTCATACTGTACACAAATCTGAATATATGAGCCTTTTTTCTGAAATTCTATGGGTGTTGAGTTTTAGGGCAGAAGTTCTGTTTGAAATCGAATGAGAGAAATTTGGATTGGAATCTTAATCTCAGAATAGAAAATCCTGCTGAACATGAAAATGTCAGTTCTTTAGAATGTAAACATGTTTATAAAACCACTATTACTGCTATGCTAATATGTTCCACAGTCGCAAATAGTTAATTGGGATGTATGTGTAGTCACTTTATTTTAAATGCAAAACTCGATACTGTAATAAACTTGCGGTTTTGTGATTAAGATTTTAATATTATGATGTATAATGTTTTCCTGCCTAGCTTCAAAAACCTCTAGTTCAGAGAGCATCTTTTCTACTAATACCCAATCTATCCTCTTGCACTAATATTACATAAAGATTTACCGCTTTATACTCTCCTCTGGTTCTCACACTGTCTTCAAACTTGAACGTGTCTTCATATTGCATAGAATTATTTGCCAAACAAATATAATGTTTTAAAGTTTCGCCTGTAAATAATAGTATCTGACTGACTGAGGTCCAAGAGATTTGCAGCCCTGAGATCGAATCTTTTTTCTTCTCCACATGTTTTTTTCTCCACAGAGAAGTACTTTGATATGAAGAAGGCTCAATGTAAAGAGGGACTCGACATATATAAGAAATTCCTCACCCGGATGACAAGAATCTCAGAGTTCCTCAAAGTGGCTGAGGTGAGTCTGTCCGCCCGTCTGAGTTCTGGATGCCAAGACTAATGTTTGAGACGAGATGATTTTATGTGGCCAATTATTATTCATTGGCCCCACCACCCCAAGCCTCACCTCCATCCTCTAATCCCCTTAAACAAAGGCCTCCACTCTTGGCTCTGATGGAGAGTAGTTGGTAGTATTCTGTCTTACAACATTCCGAGCAGGCCTGTCTCTTCGAGATCTTGACAATGTTTTGATCCCTGACAGCTGATGGAAACTGTATTTAGTTTTCTGGCACACACAGTAATGTCTGGTTGTTCATAGTTGTACCAACTACTGACTGTGAAATTTGTTTTTCTTTTTGTTTTTGTCACAATACAGCAAGTGGGCATTGACCGAGGTGACATTCCAGACTTGTCTCAGGTAAGAGCCATAACTTCTGATGCTCTCTCTCTCTTGCCCTCTCCCTCTGTCTCTCACCCCCTTTCTCTCAGCCGTATTGACCTGGTTCTTCTGCTTGTGGGCTTTGACTGCAGTCTGACCTCTCTAACCTCCTTTTGCTCTCACTGCCTTAACCAAACACACACAGCCCTGTTCCACTGATACGTGGCCGACAGCCAGACTCTTCAGACTATACATAGCTAGCCTGCCGCCTAGTCTCCTACTGTAGGGTTAGAGAGGACTTTAGAACTCCAGATTTTTAAGTTTAGATACCAGACGTGTGGTCATGAAGCACAAGCTTAAATAGATATATCTGCAAAAGATCAAATGTCCCCTCACCCCAAGTGAGATCAAAAAACATATATTTGGTGTCCTAAGTTTGCTTTTTTTTGTGTTATTTTATAAAATCATTTGAGCATTATTATAGTTATTGTATACTTGTCAACAGTGCATTAGCTTGGCTTTAAATCACTTGGATTTTAGGTTCTGTAACTTATGTATTTACAAACTTGCTTATGTGTTGTCTGATTCTTTGACGGTTTTCTCTAAAATGAATAATGGGATTATATATAGCCCAGAAACAGAATTAGCCTTGTGATTCCATCCGTTTCATTATACGGTGTCAGAAACCAGCTTAGCAGCTCTTGGACTATTCATGGTGCAAACAGGAAGGGTATTATCCTCTATACTTCTGTACAGGTAAAGCTATTGTAAACTTGCAGGTTCAATTCAAAACCATAGAAGCAATCTTCAGACTCTAAATTTGTCTCAGGTGACTATTTGGTGGTTGCTGGAAAGTGGTTTCATTCAAATATTTGCAGCATTTTTGCGTTTGATAAGTGTTCTACACTCTTTCACAGCACAGCTCAACTCAGCCTTGCCTCAGCTCAGTGCCCCCAGCGCCCCCTGCATGCCATGGGCTGCTTGCCATTTCTCTTGTTGCCCTAGTACTCTGCACATACAGCCATGAAGGTGTTCGCCTTAAAGAGCCATTAAGCCATAGAGTGTAGAGAAACCAATGCAGATTGACTTTTCTCCTTTCTGAGTTGTGGGAAATGTTTGTTGTAATAATAATAACTAGTAACTCACATTCCTCATAACTGTGTGTACAAGCATGCCCAGGTGCTGAAATAGAGCTGGCAGGGCGCAGAGTCCACACGGACAGAGAAATAAGCTCAGGGAACATGAGTAGGGCCCCATCTCTGTGGTTTGGCTGCTATCGTTCACACTGAAATGTGACTCTGTTTAGAAAAAAAAAACACTGACCAGTGTGCATGACTGTCCAGGAAACTAGCAAAATTAAGTCAAGATTTTAAAGGAACTATCCTATGCTATTTTAGCTCAGTCACCAACTGCTGCATCTGTAGCACATGGCTATTTACAATGGCTAGTAGTTTCTCTGTACTTCGAAAAGAACAGAAAACCCGTTCAATAAATTACATTTATCAAAGCCAGTGGGACGGTGTTTCATCATCCACACTTTTGTTGCCTATTATAAATATTTAAAGCAGGTGAAGAACTGGAAAATTATTGTCTCATAATTAGGTTGTGGAGAGATGGAGATGGAGTTGAAAGATGAACACAAAAGTTAAATGCAATGTGCCCCTGGTGAAATTACCTTTTATTGTGGACTGCTGCACAGTCGGTTGCACAGTTATTGTTTATATCCTTAATGTAATTCACATATTGGTTGGGGAGGGGGGGGCAAATAGTCCAGTTTTTCCTGAATTGACCTTTTAATTGTATCGATTTTTTCCAGTATGTTATCCGAACCCAGTAATATTAATACACTAAAACTTGCAGAAATGTTCCATATTTCAGTTCATTTACTGTAGAGAATGTGTTCAGTTATTTTTAATTAGAAAATCAGTTCAACATGACAGGGACGTATTGCTCTAATGCCCAGACATTTTTGTTAGTTATTAGTGTACAGATTCTCCTTTTCTTAATTGCTCTCCTTTCAGAATTCCTTTCAGACTTCCACCTTTATATTCTGTCTTTCCCTATCTCTCTGTTTTCAGTTTACAGTCTGTGTAAGTATCTGTATCTCCCTATATTTTTCTCTGTTAGATGGTGGCTTGTTCCTTTCAAGTGCTTTGTTGAAGTATTTTGCATGCCTGCTGTGGCGCGTGTGCATGATTGTCTGTTTAAATGTGTGTGTCGGCACATGTGTATGTGCATTGCAGTAAATGGTAAATGTTCCTCTCTCCAGGCCCCCAGTAGTCTCCTGGATGCCTTGGAGCAGCACTTGGCTTCACTAGAGGGTAAAAAAGTGAAAGACTCGACGGCAGCAAGCAGGTACAGTGACCTGCATCGTTGACCTTCCCTTACAGTTTCCCGGCAGGCCCTTGTGCAAAAGTACCAAATTTAGCAAGTGTGTGAGATTGTCTGGAGCTGGGTGTGTGTGTGTCTCAGTGTCAGTATCAATCATGTGGCGGTTTCTGGGAGAGTTTTGAGCCTTGCCATTGATAAAATTGTGAATTTTGTCAAACTGAGTTAGAGTTCAGCTGTACCTGATGACCTGTCTGTTGTCCCTTTATGAATTGGGAATTTCTCATTTCTAGAAAGTCTATTCTTTTTTTTCTTCCAGTTCTTTATTTTCATAATTTGTGTTTCCTATGAAATAATTCCTCAGCTGTGTGGGAAATCCTGCAGGAATGTATTTTGTAGCTGCCTCTGTCATACTGCATGCAGCAAAACACAAAAATGGATTCAAAGCATTAAATTGCGTTAGTATGTGTGTAACCACTGTTTCTGCCATTCACTGTGCTGCCATTCATTTTTAAACATTGTTTAGTAACTTTGTTAATTTTTTTTTTTCTCAATGAATGGTCAGTGGCAAGGAGACATAATTTTGTCTGCACCGAAATTAATTCATTTTTATCTCCAGAGGCCAAAGTGCATTTCTATTATGGCTGGGAATCTTTAAGCACCTCACTATTGATTTCGATTACGATTTGGAGGAATGTGATAAGATTGTAAAACAATTTTTGAAGCACCTTAACAAATGTAGAGGTATCATTTAATGAAATTTTCACATAACTTGCACACATTTTATGAGCTAAATGTGTTAAATTAAATGTAGCGCTCTTACAAATGGTGACTCTAAATGTGGGATTATTGAGCTCTAAATGTTTTAGATATTCTAATTGGCCACACCCCATGATGGCAGTTGGCTCTTATTAAGCAGGGGTCTGGACTGTGCTGTGATCTCCTCTCACCAAAATGGAGTATTTGCCCTAAATGGTCTTAAATCAAAATGTTAAAAATGAAAAATATATCTTGCACTCGAAAAGTGAAACTTCACAGTTAGATAAAGCTTGGTGACATGTTTCCGATGACCCCTCGTTTAACATAATAACACCCACCCCGGCGATCCAGATTTATTAACCTGTTCTTCTTGGACAAAAGTAATGGGACACTGGGGCAACATGAACAGTTTTCTGTTAATAACTTTGAATTATGGCAAATGAGGGGACATTGGAAGGAGTGCGAGATATAAATTCCATTGAATGAACATTGTTCAAGTCTGGGCAAATCTAAATCTTTGTGCGATTTAAATGTTATGTGCTTTCCAGATACTGTCCTGGTGATGCACTTTCGTTCATTAGAGTTCCGCGTTTTTCGTTCCTCATTATTGATTTTTTTTTTTTTTATCAGTTCAGAATCTTTAATTTCTGCATCGCAATGCATCTAAAAACTGATTTTATTTCACACCCCTAATTTCTATGACTGGAAACAGTAAAACTGTTTGTGATATTTGTCTGTCTGTATCTGTATTAAAAGGGCCAGCACTCTATCCAATGCGGTGTCCTCTCTAGCAAACACGGGCATATCTTTTACCAAAGTGGACGAGAGGGAAAAGCAGGCAGCCCTTGAGGAGGAACAGGCTCGTTTAAAAGCTCTTAAGGTGTGTTATGGCTCTGCAGCTTTCCTAACTCTTATGTTAACTAACGTGTGTCTGTGTGTCTGTGTGTCTGTGTGTCTGTGTGTCTGTGTGTCTGTGTGTCTGTGTGTCTGTGTGTCTGTGTGTCTGTGTGCGCGTGCATGTGTGTTTAGTGCTGTCTCTAGTATCTTTGTTTGTTTGTGTGTGTCTCTCCATTTATGTGTGCATGTGTTGCCTAATTTATAAGAGATGCAGTAGCTGAAGACAAATCATAACTTATCCTGCAGCTGCTGGAAACCCTGCACATAAACACTGTGGGCTCCCAGACTGAAGACCCCTGATGGGCCATGTGATATTTGTTATGTATAGAAAAATGATCTTCTAAGCCTTCTTACTTTCTAACTTATAGATGCAATGCATAGCAAAAAATCGGACAAAAAATTAAACTGCCTCCCAGCACGCTCTGCTTAAAACGCTTTAGAGCGTCGTCGTTTTCGTTTTTGCAGTCCATAGAGATTTCATAACTGTGCCACCTCAGCAGAGGTGCAGATGAGTAAACCTGGTTTGGACTTGCTGGATTCCTCTTGCACACCATTTCACAACATGAGCAAGCGTGTAACGCCTTTCCCCAAGCAAGCTCGCTGAGAAGCTTTGATCTGCCCCTGTGGATAGATTCGTTGCATTATTGACCTCAGGCCATCATCCAAGGGCAGCAGTTCAGTGATGCAATGCCCTCTCGGGGACCAGAGCAATTTGCTCTGCATGGATCTAGCGGAGCCTGCAAATGTTTTAATATCACTGCTGTGCTTCCATGATAAAATTATTATTCTTTTCTCCCCCCAGAATTGTACCATTCACCCAATTAAACCTATTATTTTAAAAAGCTGTAAGTTCTTTTAATTGGGGATTGATTAATATAAAAATTGTTATTTGATACCAGGAGCTAAAAAGTCCAATAGATAATAACGTTTAACAGTGTAGTGTATATATAGTCTGAAGCAGAAACTGTAGCAGTTTAAAATTGTGCTTTATTCACCAGTATGATTTTAGTCCTTTTTTGTTTTATTTTTATTTTAACTCTCATATCAGGAAGACATTATTAAATGATAGCATTGATTAGCATAAGCATAATAGCATGAGCTGAACTACCCAGAATTCCGATTGTTTTCTGAAAGAAACACCGGTTTCTTTCGTCACTTTACATAATGTGTTTATTTATAATAAAACTACAGTGAAAACTCTAAAATCTTCACGAGTGAATGATTACAGCTGAGCATTGTAAGCATTTTTAGTTGGCTTGGACCTTTTTTTCTGAGATGTGGTAGTTGACAGATTGTTTAGAAACCCTAAACTGTCTGTTTAGTCTGTGACACAGCGCTCCTTACGCTGCTCATTTTGATTTTGACAGTCCAGCAGAGCATTTTTCTCGCTCAAGTTTCTGCTCTTGTCAGTGACGAGTGCGAAAAAAGCATCCCTCGCGTTGCTCATATTCACACTTGCACACTTTCAAACCTACGGCTTGCAGCCCGTCATGCTACGTGCACAAATGCTTGCAGGCATGTGGCAGAGCTCGGCACAATCCAACCCTTCATTCTGAGGAGAGCTTGTAGGTCGGAGGTTGTGTGGATGGTTCTTTGTGCAAACGCTGCTGGAGGGAAGGACGCAAGAGGCAGTCTCTCTCTGTCTCTCTTTCTCGCTCACACTCGTGTACCTACACATATCTGCCTGTTTTGCCATGCCTGTTCACACTGCATAAAATATAAGGCACAATGTAGGCCAGTCGGAGCAGAGATCATTTAAATTTGTCCCTCTTTATGGAAATGTAAAAATGAAATATGACTGATTGTGGCATGTATACCTGGTCATTTTAAGTGGACATAATTTGGTTTCAAAAGGGCTAGGCAGTGACTGATAATTTTTTTGTCTTAAATGAACTTACAAGTAATTCTTATCATAAGCACATTGACCAGCTGCATGTTGCATCACACAATCAGTATTGGTATTGATTATATTTAGGGGAGCACAGTATACGAAACACTAAACATTATTTTTATGATATCTGTTAGGAGGGTTCAGTAGGGTCACTGGTTTTCTTTTGTGTGCTTTACAGAGGTCAGGAAAAAACCTGTGTATTATATTTTTGCCATATTGCCCTCTCTTGAGCGATGTATTCTGATTGAAATCTTGGTCTTTGAATAGAAAGCTGTCGTGATGATGAGTAACAAAATCGCAATGGGTTTGTAATATGTGCACCTTGACCTGTAACATATGTGGCTCACTCATGAAATCAGCATCTATTAAAAGAACCTGGTGTTTTGAAGATTTTCGCTTGTGGCCAGAGTTGGTAATGATGAGACGAGTGCTGCATGCAGGCATGGAAGTTCTTGCTTATCTACATGCAGGGGCTGCTCCAAATGTCTAAATTGCAGACCTACGGAGATTCACTGAACCCTGTTTGCACCTGTTAGTAGCGCTGTCCACTAGGGTTGTTACGAATGCCATTTTTTGAGCTTCGAATATTCGGTAGGGAACAACATCGAATACTCGAGGCTTCGGTGGGAGGTTGGATTCAGAAATCCATATTTTCAAAGTAGAATTATAAGTAAACAAACCACTAAACACAGCTTTTTCTGCCTCATTAGCCACATGGCTAACCAGTTAGCAGAAAGCACACACAAATCTTCACACAAATCTCACTCAAAACTCTCACACAAACATCTAAAAACCAACTCGAATGCATTTGTACACCACCAGCCAGCTGTAAACACTGGCGGCGAAGTGCAAAATAAACCTTTTATCCAGCCTGTTTAGTGGATCTATGCGGTTCGGAAATCCTGGGGGTAAAAAATAATAAGCTTGGTTTTTTTTCTTTCTTTCGAATACTCGAATCTCAAAATGAAAACTCGAATGCCATCCTGCCGAACGAATATTCGAATGTTCAAGTATTCGGTTACAGCCCTACTGTCCACTTATGATCAGATCACTCAGGTGTTGTCAGGTGGGGATGGAGACACTGACTCATCCACTAAACGCTCATCTGAAACACCGTATTCAGCCGTCATAGGAATTCAAGAAATAAACTTTTTGTTTAAAATAAGGCTTTTCAAATACCATGTCACATTGCTGATTAAAAGGAATGTAAAGTGGCTCTTTATAGTCCCACATGAACACACCACATCACAGCAGCAATGTGAAATTCTTTCTCTGCATTTAACCCATTCACCAAGTGTGCTGCCACCACGGGGTGGTGGGGGGGATGTTCTAGAGACAATCATCTGGGGTTCCTGATATCACTCTGACCCTGAAGTTCAGACACTACATCAGTAATAATGTTTTTATCTAGTGGAGAGCAGTTTCCTGCTTTCTTTTGAACAATCTAATTGCACTTCCTCACTATCATAATTCTGAGGTGAGTCGATCGAACTTAAAACCTAGCCAGGCCTGGCAGGGATCAGGTTTTTTTCCCCAGCATCAGACAATGAGTTTTATCTGAAACTCCACCACAAGCCTTACAGACATACTGCATAGTTTATTGTGGAGCAATTGGCTATTGACCATAAATGTGTTTGGTACAGTAGAAGAAAAACATTTTAAACAAACAGAAATATGGTTAAGACTCACATAAGAATTCGTCCAGGAAGACATTTAGAATCAATGTATCTGAAACTAAACAAATTTCACAGGAGTGCAGAAAGGAAAGTAGTCTATTACAACATAACTGTTAAAAACCCTTAGTGAATGTTCTATACTGGACCAGTAAGATGTCCTGCTGTTTCACCCCTGCCAGATTTCATCGCTGCTTAAATTCCACCACTCCGTCTGTAATGTATATTCAGTAATAATTGTGCCTGAATAGTCAGGTGGTAGTGCTAGGTTTGAAATTGAATTCATATTCCTAATATATCCATGCACCAAGATTGTCAGCTTGTTTTGTGTGGACTGGGTTATTCTGTTTCTTAAAAGTAAAATTTTGATTAGTATTATACTGTACGGTATAATTATTTTTATTAGTTAATTCCATCAGTTCAAATGTGTCAATTTTTTTCAATCTGCCGAAAGCTTTTCCCAACTATGCAGAAGTTCCCACAAGTGTGCGGCACTTATAGGTTGTTTTGCTTTCACCCTTCAGTCCAGTTCATCCTAAAGCAGCTAGATGTGGTTTAAGTCTGGAGACTTCTGGCCCCTCCATGTTTTCCAGCTTGAGGTAGTTCTGGCAAAGCTTGGACTTCTGTTTTGGGTCAGTGTCTTGCTCTAGGATAAACCTGAACAACTAGACACATACCAGAGTGTCCTGCGTGGAGCTACAGTATTATTTCTAGAGATCGACCAATATATCGGTTTACCAATATTTTTACCGATTTTTAAGCATTTTACCATAATTGGTTATCGGTTTTGTAATATTGGGTTTGCCGATAAACACCGCCATCTGGTGGGTGTTTTGAGAATTACGCGCATGATCGCCATTTCAGCACAGCGTCTGAGGGGGAAACTGTGTGCAAAAGTAAAGTATACTTACTTGATTTCCTATATTTAGTAAACTTTATTAAACCTAACTGCTATTAATGCACTCATTAGATGTGTTACATAAATGACTGACATGTAGTTTATGCACCATTGAAGACTTTATTAACAGTGTATTTTTTTATTTTGTATTTTTAGCACTTTGGATTTGTATGCAAGGAGGGAGTGTTTATTATACATGAAACAGTTTTTTTTCATTTGAGTGGTGTTGTAATAATTGTGTCAACAACAGAAGTATAATAGTAAATAAATTTCGGTTCTGAATGTCGGTTATCGGGCACATAAACATGCAAATAATTGGTATTGGTATCTGTAATAAAAAAAAATCGGTCTATAACTAATTATTTCCCACTTCTGGGTAACCTTACCATTTTTAAACCTCTTGCAGTTCAGTACTGTCCTTTTTACCATTTCATTATATTATTTGGACTATAACTATTTGAATTTCAATTACTGAAACACTGGGTTTTTCAAAAACTATTGTATGATCTTTAACCTGAGACAATTTCCATTTTGAACTACACTCCAAACACTCTCAAGCACCCAGTAACTGACACACACCAATTATAACATTAAAAGCACATGCCTAATAACGTATACACCCACCTTGTACCACCAAAACCGCTGTGACTCATGGAGTTGCGGCCTGGACTCCAGACCTCCGGAAGGGATGATCTGGCTTCTGGCACCAAGACTTTAAGTCCTTTAAGTTGTGAGATGGGTCTCCACGACTTGGACTTGTTTGTCCAGTACATTACAACAGCATTTCAAGACAACACCACAAGACCTGTGGTGGTTGGAGATCCTTCACTGGTAGCAGTGTAATGAGATCTCCAGTGTTCTTCACTGTCAGTGGTTTTAATGTTGTTTCCAATTTGTTTATACTGAAGTCTTATCTATCTGTTCCCCCCTAAATTTCAAAAGGGGATTGTTTGTGTTGCTCCTGCACTGATATAGGGCATATTGTGTGCTTACTCATCAGCAGGATAAGTTCTAGGAACAGTTTATGCAGCACAACCTGAATGTTGGAACAGCTGTGTGCACTTGGACACAATCCAATATGCAGGGGCACTCATTGGCAGTGAGATTAGATTTGATGAAGTGATTTGCACTCATCCCAATTGGGGTGAACCAGAACGTCACTGAGGATCATGGTAACCGCCTCCATGACTATGGCAGTCCTTGCCTTTCTCTGCAGGCCATCTTGTTTTTGTCTGCTGGATCCGTTGTTTTGGCGTTTTCTTGTCCCAGCTTTGCCTATGTGGCGAGACTGGATGGTTGGAACAGCGACTAAAGGGGTGAAATTTAATTGCTGTCAAGGTGGCAGCACCAGATGGTCACGGGGCAGAAGAGAAGAGAAACGCGGCTATTTATAAGTGGACTTTTATGACTTCTCAGCATGAGCTGAACATGTACTTCCCTTTTGAATAAATGTGGCTCATTATGTGACTTATGGGAAAGGGCTTGGTTGTGCTACACTGCAGAGCTCAGAAACACTTAGACACCATGTGAGTTGCTGTGGTGACTGCCATTCCATTACATCTCATCATTATTGTACTTGGCAGTTATTGAGAAGATCATAAGGCTGGGCAACATTGGTAGCAGCAGAGAAATGTGTCAGAACAAGAGTGATGGTGTGTATGCTAGGGGTATTAACCGCTTTTGCTGTAATGATCCATTATAATTATGATTGTTTGGGCTGATACGATTTGCAATGAGTAAAAATTGCACATTTCAGTACATTCAGGAATCACCTACTCCTCCCTGGAACATAAAATTTTTTATACACTGAAACTCTCAAAGGAAATGAGTCTGAGCACTTACAAAAGATTCTTCTGGAACATTCTTTCATTTCTTAGATTGCTCACTGCTGAGTAGTTCTGTTTTAATGCTAGGACTGTTTTTACTACTTCTTCAAAAAATGTGTCTATTATAGGTTTTTATAATTTACACTGCTAGTAATTATGCCTTTTTCCATATAAATACCCCATCAGTTAGCATTTGTCTTGCTTACGTTCCCTTACCTCAGTCAAGTGACCTTCTCTTGCTTTTCTCTTCTCTTTCATGCTCTCTCTCTCTCACTCTTTCTCTTATCTTTTTCTTTCTGTCTCTCTGTCTCTGTCTCTGTCTCTCTCTCTCTCTCTCTCTCTCCTCTCTCTCTCTCTCCTCCTCTC
>JBBKCR010000034.1:7696662-7710310 GCA_037577295.1 Ladigesia roloffi | reverse complement strand
ACACACACACACACACACACACACACACACACACACACACACACACACACACACACACACACACACACACTCTCTCACTTAATTTCTCTTGCTTAGCCTTGCTTAGACATTTGTATATATGTGTACACACTTTCTCCCTCTGTCCCTCTCTCTGGTTATAGTTCCATTCAGAAGCACTGGTCAGCGTCCGCAGTGCCTTTGGAGCAGTTGAGCATGTTCAGAGTGTGCTTAATGTCTCCCAGATGTGAGCTCAGTCCTGCCAGCGGGTCCGAGCCAATGAGCAAATGAGACTTAACCGTTTGAGTTAAAGAAAGAGCCGTGTTCTGTTTGTCCACCTGCACAAAGTTTTCTTTATGCACCGGAGTGTGTGAACACACGTGCGCATGCGTGTCTGAAAGGTGGAAAGTGAAAGGCTTGTTGTGGTCTCAGCGAGCTGCTTTGCGTGGAATATCTGACACTGGAGGTGTTCAGCTGAATGGTGCTCTGTCAACCTTTCTGACTGGTGCGTTCTGTACTGCTTGACTTTCTAACTCTTCCCTTGTCCTCGCAGACGCCCTCCGTCATGGCCTTTCCTGCCACAACGCCCACAGGCATGATGGGATATGCAATGGTAAGCAGCTGCAGTTTCCACACGTCTCAGAGACATACATGCATTGAAGCTGTTGTTTTGACAGAACACAAATGAAATTATTTTGAATAGGAAAGGATGCACTTCTGGTACCACGTAATTTTGCTTTGTGCTGAGTTTGTCTTGGTGAACATTTATGAACGAAGTGCTGAACCTTGGTAGCTTTAGTCAAAAGGAAACAAGAGGGCAGGTTGTAGTCTCTTCTGTCTGGGGAAATATACACCACCAGTCAAAAGTTTGGACACATCCCATTCATCTATTTCCTTTGTTTTTATTGTTGGTTGTGTAGTAGATTAATATATAAAATATGTTTTCATATTTTTTCATATTTCAATATTTATGAGTAATCAGCCTGGAATGGTATTTAACTGGTGTTCTTCGTCCTCAGTTCAGTAGTGGAATTTCTTGCCGTTTTAATGTGTTTGGGATCATCAGTTGTGATGGCCGGGTTGGTACACTGTTAGTAATCTTATTCCACTATGATTCTACTCTACGTAATGGAAAGAAAGTAAAAAGAAACATCAGTCCCTCATTACCTTATTACAATAGATATTCTGGTTTGTTTACTGCATAATTAATTGTGTTCCTTCATCATTTAGTTTTCCAGT
Source organism: Ladigesia roloffi (assembly GCA_037577295.1). Lineage (NCBI taxonomy): Eukaryota > Metazoa > Chordata > Actinopteri > Characiformes > Alestidae > Ladigesia > Ladigesia roloffi. The sequence goes on along the minus strand of JBBKCR010000034.1, from coordinate 7,709,074 downwards.
GTTAATCTACAATGAAGAAAATAATTAATTTACAATGTAGATAAACAAAGAAGAAACATGGAATTAGAAGTTGTTTCCGAACTTTTGACTGGTGGTGTATATTGCACTCCGTGAAGACACTTCCCTCAAGGAGCTTTTCAACTGTTTGGTCTCTGAATCACAACAGGACACCTTGCCTCATCAGGAGTAGAAAATGAGATGAGAGACTGATGTGACTGCCTTTTGATTGCATGATTAGTGGTTTTGATTAAAAAAAAATCTCAGTAAACTTCCTTACTATTGATGCAAATTGGCCACTTGGGGTAGAGGATCTATTATCGATGGCCTTTTGCATTTGCATCATATGTGTAGTTTTATTGTGAACAAAGTTGACTCTACCCAGATTAGACCACACCACTAATATAAAGTCAAATAAAGTGGTCCAAAAGAGCTGGTCAAGAGCTGCTTATGGTTTGAAAATCAGTTTTCCATTTGCATGTAAATGTGTTTTAAAAATTTAGGAACAATCATCAGACAGGATACATATAATCTAAACAAAAAAATCATTGTAGCTAATAAAAATACGCTTAATCTTTTGGATTTGTAAAATTATTCCTTTACTTTCCTTATAACATACATTTTGGCAAAACTGTTAATTGCAAATTGCATGACAAGGAGTGCTATATTCTCATTGGATGGCAATTGACTGACATTTTGTGTGCAATATGGAATAGATCCCTGATTTTCCTGTTCTGAGGAGGCAGCAGGTCCCCATAACTGCAGATGAAAATCAGTAGAACACGTCAACTACAATTTAAATTGACCATGATATCAGTTATGATTAATAGATAAATGAAAAATAAACACAACAGGTTCACCATACATTAATGAATGAGGCGGTGTGTTGATTTGTACATTCCCAGTTGTAACACAGTCGGAGGCTGAAACTCCTCTTCTGAAACAAAATTTACTGTTGATGGTTTTTATTTACTAACCTGCACAATGCAAAATGTTTTCCTGTAATGCTCCATGAAGCAGGTCTAGAATTAATGTTTTTGTTAGAATTGAGTGTTTTATGTGTGTCCAGAGTGAGGACCAATAGACTTTGTTTGCTAAATGTCAAAACAGTTGCCATTGTCTCCTCTGTGTATAGCTGTGTAGTAGTGGGTGTATAGACGGGAAGAATTCAAGGATTAGTTTGAGGAGCAGAGCCGTTTACACTCTGCTTCTCCACATCATGAAAGGAAGGGTTTGTGTCAGAGGAAGCCAGAACAGACCGAAGCTAATGGTTAACAGGCAGCACCATGTTGGCAAGGTGCTGCTATGTGGATCTGCATCATCGCTTATGTAACCTTTGTTCTGACTCATTCCACTCTTACCCGAACACACACACACTAGCATATTTATATATTTATTAATTTTTTTTAAGGGTTAGTGTACATATAACCTTATCATTGCTGGTCTTATCGTTCTGTTTCTGATGATGTTTACCGCACTCCGTGCCGCAGGCCTGTGTGCAATGCAGTTCTTCTATTAGAGACACAATCAACAACCTTAACAGTAATTAATTTTTGATGATGCCAGTTTATACCAACGGGTCTAAACTAGCTGTGCCTTGGGCCTTGTGATAGTGTGATGGTTATTTATAACACTCTTTAGACTTTCACTGAAAATTCTAACCTATTTATTCCAATCCTTAAATGGTATTTTATGAGCAATTTCAGAGGAAGAAAAGAATCAGATTAACAACAGAATGTATTTTCTGTGTATTGTCTGTATATATTTTCTGATAATGGAAACAAACGATTTATCAGACAGCATTTTCTGTGCTGTAACGTTAGTTTTGCAGCAGCCTCTGTGCATCTAAAGTGAAATTTGGGAATATTTGATCAACAGTTCAGGTGTTTCGTCCATCTCAGAGTTTAATAATGCATACTGCTCTAAAAGTCACCTTGCTAATAGTCGCTTTTAATCAGTTGCCCACTTTCGTATTTTAGTCAAGTTAGATAATCCCATGTGTGCTCCAGACTGCGTAAGTACATTATATACGTAGTGTAATAACGAAGTCCAAGCTAGGGAGATATAAACTGAGTATTTCTGTTGTTATTCTGTTTTCTTCATTTCTAGTAACGATTATGATGGAGCTGGTCACATGTCCGGTCTTTAATAATTAATCGTGGGGTCTGGTACTTATCCCTACTCTTCATGATATCAGGAGTTTTCTTCTAAGTTGATGCAAGTGCATGTAAAAAAGCAGAAATTTATTTGATTTTTTTTTTTGTCATGTTTCCGTTCTTTTGTGTTGTGTTTATGCTGATGTTTGTTTTGATTGTCTGATTGTTGCTACAGCCACCCCAGATGGCCCCAATGGCTATGATGACACAACCCACCATGATGTACACACAGCCTGTGATGCGGCCGGCGAACCCCTTCGGTCCAGTTTCAGGAGCACAGGTACCACCCATGACCTATCATGGTTACTGTTGCTAGGATGCAAATTTCATTATTAATTTCTGAATAATCTTGATACACTTAACTGTGTGGTCCTGAAACAAGTCCTCAGGAAACCACACACAGTCCAGGTTCTTTCCTGTGTCCTGGTGCATTGTAAGGAGGTTGGAGCACAAGTTTCAACAGTTTGGGACTAGTTTAAGAACCAGGGCCTTCATTTAATGAGATTTCTCCTGGCTATTCTGGAAAATTACATCAACAGCAGTTGAATGTGATGTTGAATGGGGGGAGATGGGATTTTCTTCCGAACATCAGAGAAGAAAAGTCATTCCCTGATTGACAGAATTCTATTCTATGAGAAATAGCAATTCTAGAGCATTTAAAGCTCTGTTCAGAAGGCACTTGAATCTCATTCACCTCCATGCTCCATTGCAGTGCTCTTCTGAACATGACTAGCATGACGGCATTGAAACATCAATTACAAAAGGATATGTGTTCTGTTTTGGCACATGAAAAACAAAACTCTTTGTAATACATATCCTGGTCCAGTCACTCTTCATTTCAACAGTTTGCTAGCGTGAAGTGTAAAGTGCCTCTACAATACTGCTGGGGTGGGGAGGGAGCCATATTTGGCCATTAGCACATTTATTTTTACTGAGGGCCTTTCATAGACCGACCTGTCCCTACGACTGACTTGCTTCTCCACTAATTAGCCCTGCGTGCGTGCGTGCATGTATGTGTGCGTGCGTGTGTGTGTGCGTGCGTGCGGACTCCTTCACACTCTCTTTTTCTCTGAACTAGCCTTCGACTGCCTCTAGTCCCTCCAGCCAGAGTCCTCTCAGGCCTCCGGGACAGGACCCCTTTGCACAGCTCTCTCTCAAGGATTTCCTTTAGAGACTCTTTTAGGTACAGCATGCTTGGGGTCTGTGTGTGTGTGTGTGTGTGTGTGTCTGTATTTGCACTGCATGTTGATAGCACTAACTGAGTTTGCACTAACTGAGCATTCTTACTGTCTACACCCTGTTTCTCCCTAATCTCTACCCAACACTCGTTTACTCAACCATTATGGTTTTTGTTTTTTTTTGTTTAAAAATGAATCTTGGCCAGATTTTTGGGGTGAATAATATTCCCTGTATTACTGTGGTGTTCTCAGTTACTGCTAATTTCATCATGTTGTGATAAGTTGCAGCCCATATACAGTCATCTCATGAGTCATCTCCTATTTCAGTAAAAATAAAATCTCTGGTTTAACCTTTTAAAACCTCATGACCAGATCTATGATTGCCTACACTGGTTACATCTTTAAAAAATCATGTGTCATTCACCAATTTAGATGTCAGCAGTGAATTTCATTATGACCGATGAGTCATATTGCAACCATTAAATGAACTCAAGACATATAATTAAAAAAAACTTGTGAAGAAAATCTATCAGAGGTATTTACTGTGGTCCTGAAATGGTGCTGCCCAATCTTTGGCCCAAGAGCTGCTATTCTAGACATACAGGAATGCTGTAGAATCATTTTAAATCCATTTATACTTTTCATGCACCTTGTAGTGTCTGTACTGCATCTGGATTGGTGTATTCAACATAATGCAAGTGTACATGTACTCAGTTTGCATTTTAAACAATTGATTGCTCAAACAAGAAGGAATCCGAAACTTGTATCATTCAGATGTTAAACAACTGTAACTACATTATTTTGCCCAAAACACAGTTGATAACTAAATCTTCACCTAATGCATTTTCATAAGTGTTTTCCATCACAATTGAGTGTTTTTACACATTTTGTCATCAATGTTCGTACTGAGTATTTTAAAGCAGGGAATACACGCAAACAATAGGCCTGCAGCTGGAAAATACTGTAACACAAGATTGCTGTGATCTGACCTTAGTGATCAGATTATCATTCGGATACAGTGTGATTACACTAGCCTTCTTCAGATATAAAGATAGTAACCAGAAAACTGACTGGGCTTCGTTACCCTTCGCAGATCAGGACTAGTTGTCACAAATGCAGCTGCATGGGTATATATAGACGACATTCAGATGGAGGCGTCATTTTAATGTGAAAGCACATTCGGCAGGCTAATTCCAGAGATCATGCATTGCTGGCATGTGGAGTTCAGTCTGTTCTTTTGACCGAAATGAACTATTGACCATGCTGGCATTAGCTGTGGCTGTGGTCATTAATTAGTGATCTTGTAAAGCAAAGTTGCAGAAGTTGGCACTTTCCTCTGTTTACAAACTGTGCCGAAAGCTCCATTCTTTGTGCAGTACTCATTTTCCACAGAACAGGGAAAACGAGAAATGAGGCACAACAGACACCGTTTTGTTGTCTTTGATTCGGATAATACATATAAAATATGGAAATATAGAATAGGATATTTAGAAATCTATAATATTTGCTTCAAAAACCTGAACACACAACTGCTGATAGTCTTTGATGTAATACACTGTTTGCTTTTTGCCTAGGCCATAACTCTGCCCCAGATTAAAAAGGTTCATTCAGTTGATAGTTTGAATTTTTTTTTAAGATGGCTAGTATATGTAGCAGAATGGCATTAAATACTTAGATGTTTAAAGGTGTACCTCTCTTGTCTTACCAGGGTACAGTCTAGACACAAGTTGCATGAAATAGCCAGGTTTTCTGATTCCTATATTTTGCACTCATATGAGCCCTGTGGGTTTGTCCCGTTGCAGATGCAGTTCATGTGAAGCCGCAGCGAGTGCGTGCTCCCTGAGGACGGTGCACGCAGCAGCCAGTCTCAAACCTTTAATCTGTCCCGCAGTTCGCTGTCGGACTCCGCGGGAAGAGTGCAGCCCCAGAGCCGACTTGGACAGGAACCAGGGTGGGAGGGGGAGGGTGTTGGATTTGGGCTAAAAGGGTGGAAATGTGATGGGTGGTGTGTCCCGGTGAGACAACAGGCAGCAAGACTAATGTTGTATAATTTGTCTAAAAGATAAGTTGTTTCCCCCTGTACAGAACCGAAATCTGACAGATCTGCATCTGTAAAGACACACATGGGTAATTTGTGGATGAAGGAGGGGTCTGTGAGGACATGTTGGGATTATCTTTCCTCTAAAATTTGAAAAATTGTGGGTTGCAAAAAGAAGACCAGGCCAGGGGGTGGGGTTTATTTCTTTCTGTATCTGATCACCAATCATGCATTATGTAATTTAACCACCATTTAAATATGCTGACTTCAGTTTAAATTTTTTTGTTTGTTTCTTACATTTGCAGTAGACATTCCTTGCATATTGTTTGTATTTATTTATGATTTACCCACTGAGGACATGACCGAGGACAGATGATGACTAAATGGGACTCTTCTCTTGTGGGAGATTTGAAGGAATTGCTTTCATTGGAATGGTTGTGGAATTGGATTGAGAGTGACCGTGTCAATAAAAGGAATGGATGATAATATAAAATGGAGGAGGGAGTGGGGGGGAATACACCTGTAAACTGAACCATGGCACTACATGTTCTTTGAAACTCACTTCTTGTCTAGTGCAATTTTTCTGTAGCCGGAATCTCCCCATCCCCCACCCCCCACGCATTCGCAAGGAACATGGGAGGGAAGTATACAATTTATTAATCCACATAGTTGATTCTGTGCCTAGGGTTTTTTTTGTTGTTTTTTTTGCAAGGGAACATTTCAGACTAGCATCACTACATTTGTGATTCTGCAGCGTTGCACTGGGGAGGAACTGTGTTGCTTTATGCTTGGCATGTCATTATTTTACATTGACAATTATACGGCTGCCTTTTCAACCTGAATGTGCGGAGTTGCCTTCATGCTTGGGCCATCTTTCCCTGCACAGGTATTATGGGGCACCCTTTGCTGCAGTAGGCGCACAGGGAAAGATGTACGTGTGTGTAAGGGAGTGTGTGGTGTGTGTGTGTGTGACTGAATGTAACAGGTTGCCATCAGAGTGGGGTCGTTAGTGTCTTTGTAAATTAGCAGTAGGTGCAGTAGAACAGGACAAAGAGAAGCACTGTTGATCGGTGCTTGGTGTAAATAAACCCGTACCCTGTCCAATAGAGGCGCATGAGAAGGATGGTCCTGATATGAAGGTGATTTCTTCCATTGATTTTGCATATTTGCTGCATTGTCCTTGCAGATTCTATTTTTGTTTATATATATAAATATATATAAATATATAAAAATGTATGTGAGCAGAATTTGGTTGGTTTTCAAATAAAAGAGCAGCTTCCACGAAAACAATTTACTGTATATTCATTGATGCACACGGTATTTACAGTAGTCCAAAAGTACTTGGTATTAAATTGCATGACTCTGGGCCATATCACCCCCTCTAATACATTTTGAGTTTGAGATTTGAGGGGTTAGTTCATGATTGTGAAATTAATCTTAAGCTGGGCATAAACTGCTATTTTTTCCCAGTCATGTTATTCAGCTCCTGCTCAAATTGTACGAATGAATCGCAGGGGTTCGAAGTTTAGTTCTCACACTATATGGCTGATGCTCTGATGTGACCTCACGAGGAGCGACCTCAGGGACCTTTAGGGTCCAAATTGTTCTTACAACGAAAACCTTAACATGCCACTCCATTTACTCGTATCGCATATAGCTCCTAGCAGCACGTATTGTATTGTTGTCCTGAGACCTAGCTGCCTCATTAGTGCCTGTCATAGTTGTAGCGGTAACCACAGTGACCACTATCTGACTGACTGACTTGAACAACTGCAGAACTTGCAGGATGAAGCCAATGAATGCACAGCAGTTTTCCAAAAAAAACAATGCACCTATGGAACCCCACTTTTTCCACAGATTCAAATGCCCAGTCAGGATAGTAGGGGTGGGGCCGAACCCGAATATGATATTCGGAAAGTCAAAAATAACGTGTGTTTTACGAAAACTTATTTTGAACAAACACTTTTACAAATTAGTATTCAGGAACAAGAAAATCTGTGTTTCCTCATGAGTCTGCAGCGGGAGAGAGAGGGAGAGGGAGCTGTGCAGGAGTCGGGGGGGCTGCTGCACACAGCAACAGAAGGCTCGGCTGAGCCAAAACAGATTTAACTGCATCACTGTTTTTGTTGAATAGATTTTTGTAGCTTAACTGCGTTCCAGAGCAGTTTATAACTGTTGTGAACAAAGCAAAAAAGCAGGGAAGAGCTGAACCCAAGCCCCGCCCTGCAATTAATTCCCCCTGCATTAACAATGTTATCTGTGCCCCTGGGCGACCAGTATTTCAAACAGGGTTGGTTGTCTTGCGACCGTATGATTGCTGATTGGGAGCTGATCGGGTAGTGTTAATTGCTTCTCGTTACAACACAATGCACGACACACAAGGCGAAACTCAAGGCCGATTCCCAAAATGGTCACACGTGAAAAATCGTCTCAAAATGGGCCAAAAATCGGTCTATGGGCTACAAAACATGTTAATGTATTTTTTTGCACCAAATCATTCTCACATAGAGATCTCACCTGCTCCTTTCACAGTTTGTCCCTTTTTAAAATGACCTGTTTAAGGGCTCTGTCAATATTATGTAAATAAGCTGTTTCTGGCCACCTCACTCATCCCATGTTAATACTGCAAGTTTAACACACATGGAAATGGTAGAAAACTGGCACTATCCAGCCCTATATGTTCGACCCCGACTCTGACCCAGAGCAAAATGGACACACCTCGTGTGTCTTGCCATTGCCTGTAGCCGTAGTGCTCGGCAGGTGAGGGGTGGTTGCTTATTCTGAGGTCACAATAGGGGAGTAGTCAAAATGTCTCATAGAAGTATATGATGTTTTTAGGAGCAGTACAGATGCAAATGGAAATACAAAAGAATGCAAAAAGTGAGTTCTGCATAATATGACCCTTTTACAGTTTATCTTTCTGGTAAGAGACCGGTCTTGAGTTGGAAAAGACTGAGGTGTGCTGGCATGGTCAAATCCTCAGAGTCTGAGGACAAAGAATGCAAGTTCATGGCCCGCCACTGCTCCCCGGGCACCTCACTGGCGGCAGCCCCCTGCTTCACTTGAATGCAGAGAAAATATTTCACTGTGTGTTGTACGACTATGCATGTGACAAATAAAATTGGTAATTCATGTGATGAACGAACGACTCAAACACGACGACTCGACAGATTAACTAATCAATTCTCTTTCCGGCTCAGTCTGTTAGTTAAGCTTATGGGGCTGTCACATGATGAATGAACGACTTGAAAAACACTTAGACCCAAAACAAGTGAATCAATAATTCCAATACAAAAACTATGGGATGTAGCGCAAGTGCGCTAAATGAATCACTTGTACGAGATGACTTGTTCTTCTCGAGTCACATTTAAGATTCATTCAAAATGAACGAATCATTCAAGAACAGCCCATCACTACTTAGTATAGCTAGGGTAAACACTGGTTTATTTAGTCAATGTATTTTAAACAGTTACTCCTATTACTTTTCTGAGTTGCTTATATTACTTGCAGAAATCTATGTAGGTAGTGTGTTTTAATAATTAGTGAATTCAGTAGACATTTGTTAGACATTACCCTGCTCTTTTGAGCTGCATATTGGGAGAAGAATTGCATTTAATTTTACTCATCCATTCAATCAGCTGTTTTAAGTTTTCATTTAATTTTTTGTTCCTCAGATGTTTATGGAGTGAAACCAAAAACAGCAGGGACCTTGTGCTAGAACTGCAAGATAATAACTACATTCATTATATTGCTCGATGTTATGTTTGCTGTGCGCACTGTAATATTACACATTAGCAAACCCTTAATGTAACTGTAATTAAAGTATAAGAGTAAAGTGTTTGTCACACAAATGTAGGATCGCACACGGTGTGAAATTCTTTGTGTCTCTGGGCAGGCATAACAGGCACTTTCATCCTGGATCAATTAAGTTTTCTGATTCTGATATAAAATTTTCCTTTCAATTTTTTCTCCCCCGATAGAACTGGACTTAAATCGCAAATGGAATGTGAACCTGGCACTTCAGTAAACCAGCAAAACTTACACTGAAAAAAATATCTAAACAAAGTAGGTTTGAACTTCTCTGTCTCTCAGCACCTTCAGTACATTTATTGTAAACAGTGATGTATAGAACAATGATACAGGAAAGCAGGAAAGTACAAATAATTGTACACAATGCTAATTGAGTAGTGCAGAGAAAGTATTCAACATTTGTATATTGCTGCCGTTTGCAGCTTTAAATTTTTACAGAGGCTTTTATCCAATTCAACAAGTTTTTGCACATCACATGTGTTGGTGAATGTAGTGTTGGGTATCTTGCACAAGGACTTTAATTGGCTTAGTGTAGTGAGTTAGGAATTGAACCCCATTACCACCAGAGGTCCCCAACCACCGGATTTTAGTTGTATCTACACTTGTCCGTGAAAATATTGGTTTACATGAAACTGGACAACACAAACTCACCAAATTTAGCTGCAGGACAACACTGAGATTGCAGTCATCGCTAGAATTATTGCACAACGACACTAATTCTGGTATGAGTTGTAATTATACAGTTGAAGATATGAGTTTTATTTCTCCTCAACAAAAACAGAAGCAGTGAGAAACAAAAGTTGCACCAACCTGCCCAATTCCAGAATACTTATAGAAACATGCTTATAGAAGGGCTAATAACTCTGAGGTTTTTCTGGCTGCCAGAGAGGAGCATGGTGAGGTTGTGAGGAGGGGAGGAGGGTTTGCAGCTGGGATCTGTTTCATCTTTCTCCAACTCTGCAGCCTGCTGCTGCTGCTGCTGTTGTCCCCTCCCAGTTTCCGCTTTAGGGCCGGCGGGAGACAGGGGGCTACTTCTCAGATCTGTGGAGAGACACACTCTGCTACTGATGGAGGCATGAGAGGAGGTCAGTAGGCGATAGCAAGAGTGATGCTAGTCAGCACTGGCAACTGTGAAAGACTGCAGTAGCTCTGAACTTGAACTAAAAAAGTCATGGTAAATGAGTGCTAAAAAGAAAAAAATGAACAGGTATGGCTCAGAGTTGGTCTGAGGGCTGTGTGATAACTTTGGAAGTTAACATCTAAACTGATCATCCATAACAATATAACCATTGACTGGTGAAGTGAATAGCACTGATTATCTCATTACAGGGACTCCTGGCATGGGGTGGGATGTATTAGGGAGCAAGTTAACAGTACGTTCTTGAAGTCGGTGTGTTGGAAGTAGTATCAGAAGGGCCAGTAACCTGCAGATGGAATTATGGGCACCCAAGGCTCATTCTTAGGCATTTGAAGTGAAGACTAGCTGATCTAGAGCAATCTCACAAAAACAAAAGTTATCGGTGGCAAAGAAATAATCCTAAAGGGCGAATATAAAATGTTCAGATTTTGTTGCATTAAATAAAGACAAAAATCAGAAACAAAATTCCAGCTGTATTAAATTAATGCAGCTCATAATATCCAAGTTAATAATATAACAACTGTTATGTTATTATGAAAAAAAAAACAATTAACCAATCAACAGTGTAACCAGTCACCTTCTCAATGCAAACCAAGCAATTTGCCTTACACTTGAGATCAACTGTGATCATTTTGATATGTTCAGCATAAAACCGGTTATTCCTGGGACTTCTCAATGATTGGTAGTGCAACTTAAAGCAAACAATAAACTATGAGAGGCAAGGCAATGTCAGAAGATCTCAGTTCTGGACATGCAGAGGTCAAGACATTTTTACAAAAAAAATTAAAAGGATGTATCAATCCGTAATTAAGAAGTGGATAGTGTTTGGTACTTCTAGGACTCTCCCTTGATTAGGCCATCCCTACACATTTTATGGAAGAGAGAGGATGAAGATGTTCAGAGGGGCTACTAAGAGGCTTGTGGTCGACCCGGGGAGGACGGGTTCCCCTTTTGAGTCCTGGTTCCTCCAGAGGTTTCTTCCTCCAGCTGAGGGAGTTTTTCCTTGCTTCTGTCATTCTTGTTTTACTAACAAGGGGCTTGGACCTGGACTCTGTAAAGCTGCTTTGCCACAACTTGGTTGTAAAAAGCACCATAGAAATGTAACTAAATTGAATTGAATAAGTAGGTAAAGGAGTTTATGGCAAAGAGGGTCGTAGTGTGCATGTGACTCCATCAATGTAGCTTGTATGGGTGAGTTGCTCCCCAAGAGACAGCATTTAATCTCATTAGCCCCTTTTCCTAAACATACCTTGAATAAGTGAGTAAAGGGTCTATTTGTCATATGCCAACACCCAAGCATACAGTGTGAACAACATGAAATTCTTCTCACCGGTCACCGGCGGTCGTACAAGCATTTCACTGCAGATCGTTCTGTGTATGACTGTGTACGTGACAAATAAAATTTGAATTTGAATTTGAATTTGATTCTCTGCATTTAACTCATTCAAGTGACACACCAGCCAGCCAGGAACACAGAGCAGCATGTGGGGATGGTACCTTGCTCAAGGCTACCTCAGGGGTGCCACTGGCAGTTCTAGAATTTGAACCTTGTGATCATAGGGGGAACTCCCTAAGCACTATGCCACAAGCTGAATGCCAGGTGGAATCAATATGCAATGGGCAGACGACACCAAAATCAAACAATTTGGCCTCAAAACAAAATATATCCGAGGTGATCCTTTACCCATCTCAGTGGGTTTGTTTTATTCTGTTGCTATCGTGTTTTTCACTAGGATGCAATAAGTAAGAATGGGTAAATAGATTTGTTTGTCTTTATTTCAGGATGCTAAGAATGTAAATAATTTGAAGGAGGTTGTTTTCTAAACCCATGGTATCAATTAACACTGAGCAAACTACATGGGAGTAAGAGGAAAACTGTGTACATTTTTTGTAATCATGCATGGGATACTGTGATTACGATGCCTTGTACAACTGTTAACAGCAGAACTGGTAATCACTCCAATCGCATCAACAGTAAAAATATTTGCAACTAGAATGTCAGTCATGTAGACCTGAAAAAACCTGGGGCCTGTACTACGAAGCGCGATTTCTGGCTTATCACACTAAGTTCGAGAGTAACTTGGTCACGTGAGGC
>JBBKCR010000034.1:7667733-7681360 GCA_037577295.1 Ladigesia roloffi | reverse complement strand
CCTCCAGTGTTTGGCCCTACACCTGCCATGTTTTGTGCAGACTAATAATAATAAGCAGCATAAATCCCATAAAGTGCTCTGAATCTTCTATCAGCCATTGCTGGGATGATTTCTGCTGAATGTCAGTCTGTCACAGAGATGTTCTGCACATTTGATAATTGGAATGGCGCTGTTTTTCTCTTCATTCTGGAATCTACAGCTTTTTGATGCAGATGAATTATTTAATTGTGGGAATAGTCAGATGAAACAGTTCATTAAAGGAATACTCCAGTCTCTAATCGTTTTCATCCATATTTCTGTCTCAGAAATGAGAAGAAGAAGCCAAACGGCAGTTCAACTGGTTCATAATATTCTTTTTATTTCATCATTTACTACAGATATGGAATAGCTAGATAGAGATTTGATTGACCGACAGTTACATTATTATTTTATATGCTAAAAAATGTCGATAAATATATTAAAAACATGACCCAGTGGACTCGTTTGAAGCAGGCTACCTTAAAAACTATTAGAGGAAGGCACTTTCATGGCACTTACACTGGGATATTGCAAATCGCTCATTGTCCAGGGTGGAGTCCATCAGCTCCTAACACATTAGCCATAAACGCTAAAGAATAATACAATAATGCAGAGTCATTTACTCCCCAAACTCTGTCATCTGTCTTGACTTAGCTTGACACTAATACTCCCAGAGTTAAAGGGAAGGCTGCCACAGTGTCTCTGTTATTTCCTTCATACAGATCCATGAAAAGGAAGAGGAGGAGATGAATGAAAAGAATGAAAATGGCAACTGTCTGAGTGAGGAGCCGCTCATTACTGCCGACCAGGTGAGTCCCGTTTCCACTGTGCCATGTGAACAAATTAATCATCAGTGATTTTTCTAATGTGATTAAAAAACATCACCAGACCTTTATATTTATTTAGCTTGTCCAGAAAAGCTAGTGCTAGTTTTTTTTGACAGTGAGGTTTTAATCAAGTTTCATATCATAATTCTGATAGATTTAAATAAATATACCATAAATTTCGGACTACAGAGTGCACCTGATTAAAAGCCGCGTGTGCTAATTTTAGAAAGAATATTTATTTTGTACTTGTACAAAGATTATAAGCCGCATGTGTCTCATGATGTAATATGAGATATCTACACTTAATTTTTTTTACTTTTAAATGGTAACATAACAAGTACATATTGCTCATGGTTTTATTTTTTGAACAGTGTCTGTAATATGGCTACCTTTAAGTGTACGTACATATCAGTAACACATCATGTTGCTTTTGCCTTTTTACTGAACAGTGCAGGAACAACATTCCATCTCCTAACGACCTGTAAAAATATATCCTGTAAATATACAGCAGCCTACAAGGAAAATCATTGTTGGCCATCTTCATCTTCCTTATCTTTGTCATGGACCGGCCTTAGGGGGCCGTGTCCGCCCTCGGACTCACTCGGGCTCACCCTGGGAATACGAGTCTCCAGGACTGGAGTTAGAGCTGCTTAAACCCTCATCACAGATGCGCATAAAACATATCCCCCGAAATGCCTCCCCAAAGGTCCATCCGCAAATCCGTGTTTGGCACTGGGTCTGGTTACGAGGCAAACATACCTTAGCCGCACCGTATTATTAGCCGCAGGGTTCAAAATATGTGAAAATTTGAGAAAATGTAGCGGCTTATAGTCCGGAATTGACAGTATATATATATAAATATATATATACAATCAGGTCAGGAAAAAGGGTTTCTTTGGGTATTATTATAATTATACAGTATTATTTTATTATAATTTGTATTATAACTGCATGTACTCAAAATTACTCTAAAATAGCAAGCAAAATTTCAGTAAATACCATGTGTAATAGCTTTCTTTGTAATGGTTTTTGTTGCATTAGATGTACTGTTAATTTTTTAGTTATTTTATTAGTATGATTGAGATTATCTTTGAGTTCGTTTTGCGACTGCCTCTGAGTGACTTTACAGAGGATTAACTCTGAGTGGCAGTTTTAGGACAGAACTAGTGGGAAACCAGTTTTGGTAACTGGTTTGCCTGGTCTTGAAGGTCCTCCACTCAGTGTAATTTAGTATATACACATTCTATTCAGCTGAAGTGAGTTAGAAAGATCTGGAAAACATGAAAATGCATGGGGAAGGCGGCCACAAGGGTGGGTACCTCTGGTATAGATAATGAGCCAGCTAAACGAATCAAGTGAATTTAATCAAATCAGTGTTTGTGGAATAGAGCTTTGTTGTATGGGAGTGCAGGATTTAGAAGAGTTTGGCCTGGCTCAATTGTTACAGTTGTGTTGAAACACACTATGCTGACTAGTGCCCGTGTTTAGGAAACAGCCTCACATATATCGTACCGATGCTGATTTATCATTCATTATGTTGTTAGAAGTGCTGTTGATTCTAATGTGGATGAAAGAGGGTAACCCTTGCTTTTGTCATGGGCACCAGAAATGTGGGAACACTAAATTCAGATTATGTGTCTTAACATGCAGTTTCCTCGAGAATATGCCCTTAAAATGCCCTTATCCTACATTTTTAATTGTCTTTTATTTGCTCCTATTTTGGAACAAATAGAAGACAATAATAAGCTCAACTTTTCAAATTTGTAAGGTTTATGTACCATAATCTATTCTTCAAGACCATCATTCAAACATTTATCCCTTAGAAATAAACAGGCAGTTTTATTAACAGTGCCTTTAAGACTGGAATATGTAATCGAGCTCTGTTCTGATTTCAGAGTGTGCTGAAACACTTCTAATAATGTTGTGAATGGGCAGGCTGAATGGGTGGATTTATACATATTAAGCTCTGGGTACCTGCGACCATAGAAAGATTAATTTGTAACAGAGAGTGGGTGAGTAATTAAGTGCGCTTGAGTGGCAAAACATTTGAATGTTTCATGTTTGTCAGTAAAAATGGGTTTACATGCTTGATTTCATTTGGCCGTCTGCACCCAGGTGTCTAGTTGTGATCATATACACTGGTTTCCAAGAAAGACGGTAAATGAGAGAAGAGCTTGTGTGCAGTGTTGAATTTCAGTGTGCAGGTTTTAGAACTCGATTTTCAATGCCGTATTGGATTCGCTGTATCGATCACATCAAGAGGACATGGCATTAAGCAGCAGCAAGGGTTCAAAATGTACTTCACAAAATAATAGCTACAGCAATGCAACAGTAGAGGGGTCGAGCGATTTATTGTTTAACACCTGATTTTGCATCAGTGTCATGGTTTAGCGCTTTGCTATCAGTCATGTTTACATGTATTTTCACACTCTCACCTTGACCATCAGGTGATTGAGGAGATCGTGGAGATGATGGAGAATTCTCCAGACCCGGGAGAGACTGAAGAGGAAGAGGAGGAAGAAAGCGGAGTCGTCTCCCCTAAAACAAACCCCTCTCTGCTAGAGGAGATCCGTGTGCTGTCTCAGGCCTCCAACAACAACTGCTCTTATGAAGGTCAGTCACTTTCTCCTCAAAAGTAACACGCAAGATTTAACCGAGCTGGAGTTTGAGAAGTCTCCTGATATACACTGATTGAACCTTCTTATTAATGTTCAGACAAACCAGCGATGAGGCTAAAGATTAAACATTAAATATTAATGTTCAGAGACTATTATTTGCTAATGTTCACATATTTAATGGCTAAATTATAAGATTTAACTGAAAATCTGGGATTTCTGTTCATTTAAACCTGAAAAAACAAACTACAGACTTTTTGGATTTTGAAAATGAAGGCCTTTGAAAAAAAGGTAGTTTTTCAGTCTCAAGCTGTACATTGAATTGTGTATTCAGGTGCATCTCAGGTGAACCTGATCTACTCATCAGAGACTCATAGCCTCAGAGCTGCAGCTGTTTGTCATCTGACAGGAACCCAGTGATTAGGCTGCTGCTCCTGTTCACAGTCAGTGACAGATTTAGGACTTGTCAGGAGGATTAGAGTGACATATTTCTCTCACAAAATTGATTCCATCCATTGGAAGCCAGAAAAAGATTGTACGTCCATAGACCTACCCCATGTGAGAGGTTTCTTAAATATGTCTAGTAGATACCATAGAGACAAAAATCTTTATTGGAAATATATATATTTTTGTTTCCGATCAAAAATGTATAATAAAATACAAGAAGTCATGCTTGTCTATTTTAAATGCATACATGATTCTAACATGACAGAGGGTATTCCAGTCAAAAGGATCACTCCAGCATTCAGCCTAGTCTTTATCATCCTTATCTGTGGTAAACAGTCATTTAACACATTCACTTATGTCATTATTTGGCTCAAACCCAATTGGAGGTCTAGTAGAAGGAAGTGCTTGGTACAGGGAAATTATTGCCCATTGTAATTGTAAATGATGCAAACAGAGATTAAGGCATGTGCATGTACTGCTTTAATATTTACAGACATAATATGTAAGCAACACACTACATGATATAATACAGGATTATAAGATTCAAAAATAGTGTAGGAGTTCTTGCACAGATTGGAATCTAAATACACAAGAAGGGAGGGATGTTCATTGGCTGTTCATAAACTGCTCATCTTATCCTAATTTGTGATATGGTGGCTCCTCCATTATGTTTGCTTGCATTCAAACTGAAATGAGTGCTGAAGTGTAGAAGTCTCTACCATCCCCAGCATTTATATTAAGTGCAGCGGTTCATAGGAAGAAAAATGAATCATGGTAATATTATTAAATAGGCCTCCATTTATTGGTAATATGCCCCATTTATGAAGGAAATCTGACATCTTTGTCTTATAGTGATTAACATTAGATGATTAGTCCAGTCTGACTAAAATTTGGTGTACATTCTTTCAAGCTTGAAAGAGAACATTTCCTTTCTTCAAAAAGCCTTTTTTGTACTTTTTTAAGTGAATCTATACAAATTTCTGTATTTAATACTGTTGTCATTGTTGTTTAGCATTCAACGTTAGCATTACGCCAGCATAAGCAATGTCGCCCCCCTGTGGTGATGTGGACCATGACATATCCCTGATCAATGCATAACTGTCTGCAGTGCCACGCACAGTAACTTAGACACAAATCAATTCATGTTCTTAAAACAGAAAGTATTTCAGAGAAGAATCACAGTTGTTAACCAGTATATATAAATTTAAATAATTATTATTTTAAATAAATAATACAGCAATTGTCAATATACAGCATCTGCTTTATTTTTGCTGCCTGATAACTAAGACAATAATATTGTTAGTAAAAGAAAACATCCTTTGTTTACTTTTACACGTACAGCCATGTGGTATCATATATATGTTGGATAATTAGCAGATGGAGAACACTGGAAAAGAACTCTGTTTCCAGAGGATTGCATGTAGACATTGTGGTCTAAGTCTCACCTTCAAAGTAGCTAAAAGCTTGAAAAATGTAACTGAGAAGTAGTTGTCCTCGTTTTTCAGCAGTGTAGCCTTTCTTACTGAACTTCACCATGCCGACTCTCTGGCAGGTCTGAGTTTGATGCCGAGCTCGGCGTTGATGGAGCTGCTGTGTCGTGTGGAGGCCGCGATCCGGGAGTACTCCGAGGAGCTGGTGGCTCAGCTGGCCCGGCGGGACGAGCTGGAGTTTGAAAAGGAGGTGAAAAACACGTTCATCACGGCCCTGATGGAGGTGCAGAACCGGCAAAAGGAGCAACGTGAGCTCAGCAAGCGCCGCCGCAGAGACAAGGCCATGAGTCTGCAGGGATCAACCCGCACCGAAAAGACTAGCAGCATGCCTGTCAAGGTGTGTGTGTGAGTGTGTATTAGGGTGTGTGTGTGAGAGAGAGAGAGAGAGAGAGAGAGAGAGAGATAGAAAGTGATGGTAAAAGGGTAAAGGTGGGCAGAGTTAGCTTGTGAGTGAGAGAGAAAGAAAATGGGGGCATTATGACAGTATAATACAAAAACCGTGCACTATGTATATTTATAAGTGTATATATTCAATGTATGTGTGTGTGAGTGAGTGAGAGAGGGAAGGAAATAGATGGTGAGTGATAATGACAAAGATTGCAGAGTGATAACACGAGAGAGAAAGAAGTGAGTCACAGAGAATCAGAAAGGTGATGTGTTTGCATGTGTGAGAGATCAACTGGGAGAGAAAGTGAATGATTGAAAATGAATAAGTAGAGGTATGTAAGATGCTTTCCCATCTTACACACTTCTCTCATGGACTGTTCTCTCTTTCTCTCGGGGTAATGGACCTACATTAGAGTAAAACTGCACTTAGTGCTTTACTGGAAGAGCAGAGGAAGCGTTCCCGGAGATGCAGCCTCATCAGGTGGCAGTGATGCTGATGCTGCCTGCAGTCTGACTCGAATTCATATTTCCCATGTTCTGTCAGGGGTTATATGTCATATTCACAAAGCATCACAAAATTGATTGTGTTCTCATATTTTGTTGTTGTTCTTATTCAAAAACAACATAAGTCAGCAAACAGCATTTTCAATAGAGATGCAATAAATAAGACTCTTTAATTTTCATGAAATATTCAAGAAATATAAACTACATTTTGATCAGTATCAGCAGCACTAGCCTCAGCTCTAGACCTCAGCCTTTTCTGGAAAGCTCTTTCGGTTCTGACTGAAGAGCCAGAAGCCGAGGGGAGATTTCTTCTGCCTGGTAGCAGAGCCAGTGTTACCTAAGAAGTGTTTAATATTTCACGTCTCTGATGTTTTCATGCAGCGTTTCAGTATGGAGGGGCTGTCTAACATCCTGCAGACGGGCATTAGACAGACGTTCGGCAACTCAGGGACAGACAGACAGGTGAGAAACATGATACAGCAAAAAAGGGCAGAATTTCTGCATTGCGACCAAGCTCAAAGCAGCTGTATTGTGTGGATGAATGAGTGCGGCATTGTCCATTTGTCTCTGAATGTAGCCTTTGTTTTCTCTTGTGTTGTGCAGTACCTAAACACAGTTATCCCATATGAGAAAAGGGGAAATGCTCCATCTGTGGAGGAACTTCAAATGCTCACAAAAAGTAAGTTCACTAGTGTTGTGTTCTGGTCTTACTGCACTGGACAAGTGCTAACTTACATGGGGCAGCACATCTGCACATTACATAGTATATACTAACTTATTTTTATATAAATCTCTTAACTCTTATCTTGGCATTTGTGTGGGCAGCAAGGAACGAATTTAATTGCAAAGAGAATTGTGCATGTTACTGGCAAGAAACGTTTTGAAATTTGAATTTTGGGGAGTATCGGGCATTCAGGATGTTCGTTTAATTTTAGAATTCCACACTCACTGACCAGCCACATCTACTTTATTTTGATTTGGTCCGATTCAACTTTATTATCGTTGTGCCGAGTACATGCACATGTACAGAGCCAATTAAATGTGGATAGCATTCAACCAGAAGCGCAAATTACAGTATAATTTACATATCTAATTTACAGTATGATTTACATATACAGTATAATTTACGTATCGGTGGTAGTTTACACATGTATACAAATACAGATGTTGAAATGTATACATAGTTGATTAAGACGTACCATAAGTGACAATTTTGCACAGTATGAGCATATGTGCAGAGATTTTACACAATATATATGTGATATGATATTATATTTTAGAGTATTATAGTATTAAGGACTATATCATATTCAGTGTAATAGATTTATTCTGTACTTCTGAATCATTAATGCAGATGGCGTGTAAAGTACAGAGCAGTTTAGGCTCCTTGTGAATATATAGACACTAGCTGATTTGCTCATGCCCAGTACATGTTAGTTTTTATATGTGGTCACTTTCTGACCATAGAACTGAGAACACTGATGTGTGAAGGCCCCAGCTGGGTTCACTCAGCACACACACTACTTTCATACCAGCACTACCCTAATACTCTGTGTTGAGAAGGCTGCACCACTGGACCCAGTGTGAACAGCACAACATTATTTCTCTGCATTTAACCCATTCACCCATTCACCAAGTGAAGTAGTGGACAGCCAGGAGCACAGGAACCTTAGTGGTGTCACTAACAGTCCTGAGAATCAAACAATTCTGTGCTGTTCACATGGTGTGGTGATTTCACCTATGACATATGCACACTTTACACTCAAACTTAAACTCCACACCAGGGATGCCCAACTCCAGTCCATAAATGTTGATATCCCTGCTCAAACATGTCTGGTTCAACTGGACTTCTCATTGCCACATTTAGTGAATGTGTTTTGGAGACAAACTACCAAACTGTGTTGGACTCTGATCTTTGGGCCCCGCAGCTCTGTTAACAATGACTTCTTTTCACACTTTTCTTTTTCTCTCCCTCACAGTCCTTTACGCCATGAAAGAGGACAGTGAAAAAGTTCCAACACTCCTAACTGACTATATACTAAAAGGTAATGAGGTGCTGTTCTGCTTCTCTCTGCATTTGACAGTTTTAGTAACAATTTGAGTTATTTTCAATTTGGAAAAATTTGAATTTACTGATTTGTCTGTTTTCCCCAGCTGTAGTCCATAAGCCAAGACCTTCTTAATGTCCACATTTAGCTTCTTTAGTAGTAAGGGGCTCTTATTGGTAACAAACACAACATTGCCACCAACATAAATACATCCTCAGAGCTCCTGTAAGACAGATTCATCCCTGTGGTTTAAGGCACTGTATAGTATTCACAGCTGAATATTGAGTGTAAACTTTTTAGACCATGAAGCCTATATTCCCAGATCTCCTCGTGGTGATCTACAGTTGGTTTTGTTACTATAATGGTCACCATAAACCAGAAGGAATCATTGATAATCATTGATAATGCCATTTTTTCTGAAAAATATATTTCACTGCTAAATTGAAGAATTATACTAATCAAACATGTTGATGGACTACATCTTGGGTAAACTGAGTTTTCGAATGCTACCATTAAAGAATTAACTAAAAAAACTGCCCTGTATGATTTGTTAGCTTAAATGTAGAGTTCTAGGCAGAACCTAGAATGTAAAACATATTGCCAGAACAGCCATTGTTTTTGTCGTTGACGCATTTATCCATACCCACCTATTCAGGTTTTACCCTGCTTATTAAAATGTCTAAGCCTGGACTGCTTTTTAAATGAAGCACAATAGGGTGAAGAGTTTTACTACACTGATGGTGTGTGATGTGCTTGTTTTTCAGTTCTGTGTCCTACATAAACAGCCGTGTGTGCTTTCCTGTCTTGGGGACTGTGAGGAAGGCTGGTGTTCTTCATCTCACTCTGTTTGTGCTCCAGTCCCAACTGCATGAGCTCCCCAACCCATTTATCAACGAGGGACCCTTAACATCTAACCATCCTCCCTTTGCTTAGCTAATCCAGCTCATCCCACTGTCCTTCCTGAGCTTGCACAAACCCACAAGGCCAGTAGAGTGGCGCCCGGTGCTTTCCACCTTTTTTTACAGTATACTTTACAATGGGCCAAAAGCCATACGGAGCATGTAAAGGGGAAAACAGGTAAACACGAATCTGTCTCAGTCTCTGATCAGGTATTCTCAATTTTTTTTAAAGCCAAGCCAACACAAGGGCATTTCTTTCCTTCTCATCTGTTTGAATCGTAGCTGTACTGAGGGACATTATTTAGAGACATGGTTAAGCCCCATGGTCAAGCCTAGATTATTGTTTGCGCACATTATTGAATAGATTCTCCATCTCTCACCCTCTGCTTTTTGCTGTTTCAGTATTGTGGCTTCATTTCAGCAGCTAGACTGTGTTAATGTTCACCATTAATGTAAATTTTAAGGGGGAACCCATGATGACCACCAGAGGCGATTTTTTAAATTCTGTTTATTATGTATTATTACTTTGGGCGGTTAACCATTTGTTTGATATCATTATTTTTTTTAAATCATGTAATTTCTTACCAGAGTGTGCAGTTTCTGCACTGATTTAGTGTAACTGTCATTTATTATGCCATAATGCACTCATATCTTTAATGTATATATATCTTCTTTACTAAGAGGCATGGAGGAAAGCAAAGTATGGCTGAGTCAAAGTTCAAATAAATGTCAATCCCTGTGGAAAAAAAAGGTTTGTTTTTTTCTTCTGTGTTGCTGCTTCTATGGAGGTTTTGTGGATGGCTTTGCCTTGAATACGTGCAGCCTGCTTCATAATCCAATTAAAAAGAGACATAATATAGCTGTTTTTAAACAAGTTATAAGATGTCTACGGTCTACAAAACATGATGTTATTTGCATAAAATCACTCACACATAAAGAGGTCTCACCAGATCTATTCTTGACAGTTTCAGTCCCTTTAAAAAGGAGTCATTTAAGGGCTCTTTCATATAAGCTGTTGCTGGCCACGTTCCACCCATGTCATGTTTATGCTTGGCCTTTAACACACATGAAAATTGCAGAAAGCAGAGGCGATATCCAGCCCTATATGTTTGACCCCAAATCAGACCCAGAGTAAGATGAACACACTTCATGTGTGACTTGCCTTTGCCTGTAGCCATAGTGCACGACGTCTTATCTGTGCTTGTAAACCAGAAGATATGTTGGACCTCCAACTAATCTAGTGGGTGGGGGCTCAACAGATGAATGGTGGTTTTATGCAAATTTCCTCATCCTGACATCAGGATAAGGGAGCCATCCAAACATGATTCCTGACCCCAAATATTTTCAGTTGCTTCTCAGAAAATGGATGGGGTATTTTTTCACACTGGGAGTGTTTATAGGAGCAGTAGAGACCCAAATGAAATACAAAAGGTTGCAAAAAGTGAGTTTTGCATAATATGCCCAATTTAAATCTTAAAATTTTAATTCAAAAGGGGTGGCAGTTACATTCTTGGATCTGTACAGATGCTAAATATGGCATCATTAAATGTGGAATGGTTAAATCTATGCTACATGATTAAATGTGAAATTTCAACTAAAGTCAACTTGAGGTTTGTAGCTTTATTAAAATAATGAAATACCTCTTCAGTCCTGTAGATGACAGCATTGTAAAACAAAGAAACCACAGTTAATCCCTCACCCATCAGGGCAGCAGTGAAAATTGTAATACACTTTTATGGTAAAATATTGGGACACATCAGTTATTCAGGATTTGGGCAAGCGAAGGACAATTTAAAATCTTCAGCAGACCAAGAGATTTTGGACAATGCCATGATTCCAACTTTAGGGACTATGTCCCAGTGTACAAAGCGAGCTCCATAAAGACATGGCTGGAGGAGTCCAGTGTGGAAGACTTTGACTGGCCGCACAGAGTCCTGACATCAACCCATTCCAAGACCTTTGGGATGAATTGGAATGAAGATTATGAGCCAGAACTTTTTGTTCAACATCAGTGTCTGACCTAATAAATGTTCTACAGAATGAATGGACACAAATTGCCCCAGAAACCTCAAAAGCTTGTGGAAAGCCTTTCAAGAAAAATGGAAGCAGTTAAAGCTATAATGGTGGACCAACTCCAATTAAACTCTGGATTTCAATGCAAAGTTCCTGTTGGCATAAAGGTCAGATGTCCCAATACTTTTGTCCATATAGTGTCGTAATACAGTTTTATATCAGAAAACTTTGTCCTCATAAATATTTGAATAGAACAAAACTGGCCAATTTATGTCTCGCCAATACTTATTTAATTAAAAATATGAATACAAAGGTCTTTTTCCCCCATGTACATCAAATGTCCCATACACATAAAAGTTTGAGATCCTTCAGAACACAATGCATCTTAATAAAAGCCAATATGCTCAGTTTGGAGTATATACATGAAACACAGCTGGGTTCCTCATATACTGTGAATGAATGTGCTCATACAGGTGCCAACATCCACACAAAAACAATAAACAGAATGTGCCCAGCTGGAATTTAAATAAAAATATAACAAAATATAATGATCACTGTATCTTAAAAAAGCATCAATGTCATTAAATATTACGTATAGAAATAGAATTAAATCCAATAAAATGTAATGTTAATAATCACTAATACAGCATTTAAAGTTTTGCAAAGAAAATGTTTTTTTGGACACAAAGGCTTGACTTGATTGACAAGCTCCAGTGAGCACACACTGTAAGGTTTGTTTAATCATTGACAGCATTGCTGAGGTTGGCAGAAGACATCTACTGAACATTTCACAACTTATAAAGAATATAAAAACAAATGAAAAATAAAATGCATTGCTTCTTGTGGGCAGTTGTAATGGAAAAAGTGTCACAATTTAAGAACACGCTACATTCTCTCTATTCTCTCTTTTAGTTCTCATTAGTCCGTTTTTAATAGTATAGACACAAGCTACATAGTATAGCTTTCAGCATATATTTCAGAAATAATCATAAATCATGACACACGACACATCTTTGGCTTGATATCCAGTTCACTACTGTGAAAGTGAAAGCAATAAATGCATTTCGGAAGTGGGGGTAAACCACTGAGATGAAATAAGAATAAATATCTTATTTACAGTTTCAGGTAGATGTCAGTATAGCTTTGATCATTACTTCTGCCTTTTTTTTTTTTTCAAAAACATGGAAATAAGGACTAAAATAGGACCTTCATTACTCGGAAATGCCAAATTCTACATTCTACATATTAATAGAAGACCTACAACAGATTTGGATCTAAAGCTATATAATTTTTCCTATATGTATTTGGCCAAAGAACATGTAAAGGCAAACATTATCTTGTTTTGCTTCTGTATATACAAGTGACAGGTGACTTTAATACAAAAACAAAGTATATAATGTGCACTAGGCCAGTTTTAAAAAGAGCGGTATTAACATCTCAACA
Organism: Ladigesia roloffi; assembly: GCA_037577295.1. NCBI lineage: Eukaryota > Metazoa > Chordata > Actinopteri > Characiformes > Alestidae > Ladigesia > Ladigesia roloffi. The sequence goes on along the minus strand of JBBKCR010000034.1, from coordinate 7,668,669 downwards.
GAAACAAACCAATAAAGCACAGTGTATTCAGTGATAACATTAACAACAACAACAACAACAAAAAAGACAAATGTCTTACAAACAGTGTTCAGTAACTTTACAGTAGACTTTCTTGACCCTGTTCTGGATTACTCTGTAAAAGTAAAAAAAAAATGAATAGTAAATTTGTATTAAGTTTTGTATGTAATCATGTTTGTTTATTTTTTGCATAAATTCATAGTTTCTTAAAAAAAATCATTACAGTAATGAAAGTTACATCACACTGCACATTCTTGTACAGGAGCAGTTGAAAGACCCCCGAGCCCACCGTAACACCACCTCAGGTACTGTGACCTGCTCTCCTCTGTGGGGTCCAGCAGGGAGTGCTGTAAAATCAATACGAGCTTTTAAAAGAGACCCTACACCAGTGAGCCAGCTTGATTCTGTGCTGGCACCATAATGGGCACGCCCCCCATCCGGGAGATGTTGGCGGCGCTGACCCCGGTGGGCGGGGGCGGTGGGTGTGACATTCGTGGCGGGGCCGGTTCCATTCGGGGCAGGGAGCTTCCATTGGAGCTGGGGGGTCGGGGAGGCTGGCGGGGTACGGTGGGGTCGATGCTGTACCTGGGCAGAGTGTGCTCCGGGGTGGTTACGCCGGCGACAGGACGAGGGCGGTAACCTGTTGTGCTGGCAGTAGCAGTTATGATGGAGGCGGTGTCAGAGGTGGGGTGTGGTACGGGGTAGTGGTGCTGATGGTGGTCCAGGGTGTCACGAGGGTGATGGCTGGAGTGAATGGACGATAAAGTGCCATTTTTAGAGATGATGTCTGAGCCTGTACCGCTTTTCGCCCAGGAGACACGTTTGGGAGCCTGAGCATCCTCCCTGACACACACACAAACAGACACACACACACACACACACACACACACACACACACACACACACACACACACACAC
>JBBKCR010000034.1:7637476-7652561 GCA_037577295.1 Ladigesia roloffi | reverse complement strand
TATCTATCTATCTATCTGTCTATCTATCTATCTATCTATCTATCTATCTATCTATCTATCTATCTATCTATCTATCTGTCTGTCTATCTGTATGTCTGTATATTTCTTTCCATCTTTCTGTTTAAATGTATTCTTTATATTTTCTAGTTTTCTAGATCATTTTGATAGAAAACACAAACACTTTAGGTCTATATGAACTGGTGAGCCATGAAAACATAGGAAATTATAATAATGATGATAATGATATACTAATAAAAATAATAACAATAACATGAGACTTCTGCATGCAGCTGCTGGACTTATTTCTGAGTCTGTCATCTAGGTGACAGAAACAGATTCTGCTCTGCTGCCAGCAGTCACTGAAAATCAAGACGCTGTCCCAGTGTAACCTACGACAGTGTTTTCTCCTCTTCAAAAAACACCTGACTGATCTCGTTAACTCATCGCAGAACCTCTGTGCACTCACAGAGCTTAAAGTGAGCGTTAAGAGCTGAGAAAGCACTGAAATATGCAAGGCTGGGGAAAGAAATACCATCATGTTATTAAAGGAGGAGGTGGGACTTATGACTGTACGGTTCCTCACTCACTGCAGAGCTGTTCGAAGCCCAGTCTGTCCATTGGCTGTGCTTTTCCCCACCGTCTGGGTTTGGCTAGTTGCCATGGAAACACTGCTGAGGCTGATGCGGTGTGATCTTCTTCTTCTTCTACTTTGGGCTGCTCCTGATTAGGGGTCTCCATTTCCCTCTATCCCCTGTATCTTCGTCTCTCACAGCAACTGCCTGCTTGTCCTCCCTCACTACATCCAGTCACTTCCTAATAGGCCTCCCTTCTCTCCTCATCCCTGCAGCTCCATCCTAAGCATCCTCCTCTCAACACACTCAGTCTCTTCTCAACATCCTTCTCCCAAATATTTTACAACCAAGATGATGGATGCTCTAAAATCATGCCATTCAACCATTCCACCCACAGGCTGAGCTAGACCTATTCATTACATGTATCAGCTTAGAAACTGGAGTTTTTTAGGTATAATGATCTTTAGGTCCAAATTAAAAATTCTAAGCTAGAACAAACAAATAATGAGCAGCGGTAAAGCAACCCAGATGCTGAACCAACAAAATTAAACTAGGGGATTAAACTGGAACTGAGTAAATAAAGAATTGCTTCAATCAAATATATCCCTTTAGTTATAAAATTATTGCACTTTTACAATAATCCAAAAGTACACATGAATCAAAACTGTACTAATATACATGAGACTAGACCATATTTTTGTTACAGACTGGTAGAAAGGATAAGGATTTCCATTTACTCAAATAAGTTTGCTCAAGTAAAATTTGTACATTGTAGCTTTTTTATACTAGCCCAAATACATGTGTAAAGCAATCTCTGACCGCTGATGTTTATCATTTTATTTAGTTTCTATGCATTTTATTTAGGGGTGCACCAATATAATAATCAGTATTTGTATTGTTCTGTTAGAGGCCACAAAAATACATTTATTATTTTATTTGTGAGTATGTGTTTAAGCAGCTTACGTACTTCACACCTATGTTTAAATCCAAACCTGCACCGGCAAGCTATTTTTCTGTCCCTCCACTTGCTACATTACAGGGTATTCAGATGTAATATATACTCTTGTCAGTTTTATTTATTACTGTTGTACCGGCAGTTTATATTTCCACTCCAGTTGCTTCCCAGTCATAAAGTAAGACATAATGTTGGAGCAGAGGTCAGTTGAGTGACTATACACAGCCACATAAAGCACCAATCACCTTTATCCTGTGTGTGTGTGTGTGTGTGTGTTTTGGATTGGGGGGGTGACACTTAAATATTTTATAATCCAGATACAGACGGAGAGCACCATATCATCTGAACAGAAAAAAAGACTGTAGGAATTCTATCGCCAAATTGAACATTTTTGCATCGTAAAACAAGGTCTACGTTGGCGCTGATTGCATAGTATTTATTATGAAGGTATAGTAATTATACTATAATTTACTATTTACTTTCATTATTTGAACTGAAAGTTTATAGCAGCTTGTAAAAGCCTACCAAACAGAATGTGTGTATGTAAATAAGGATAAGTTGTAAAATACAATAGAATTCACATATCAGCCATAATATTAAAACCACCTGCCTAATATAATTTGAAAGAGTGCAATTTTAATAAATAACTTACATCAGGTGTGTAAAATCCAGGGTCCAGCACAGTTTGGAAATTAACAGATGAGTTGGATCAAGTGTGTTTGAGCTAATCATCAAATTTTGGATTCCAACCCACCAAAACCAGAACCAACAGCAAGTAAGGAAATTCATCCAAACAGAATAGAGTTCATGAACTGGCTGCAGATTAATAAGACGCAACCAAACCCCTACATGTTGTGTACATGTCAACAGAACTAGATTTCTGGCACATTGTGTATAGCGAAAAAAAAAACATGTTAAATGTAGAAATATAAATGCAATAGTTACACTCTTCACTCTCCCACAGAGCTGTGAACCTTCTGCTAGGCAGCAGAATTACCTCACGCCTCACGTGGCACATTTAGTGTGGAAAGTAGACTTGAAGTTTTAATAATTAATTCACTGTGCTGGTGTTTAAAGCAACATGAGTAAGGTCTGTGCTTCCTCCATTACCTGTCTGAAAGGTTTTCAATCACTTTTACATCAAGAGTGTACAGAACAAACATGGAGAACATTATACTGACCAGAATCATTCACTGCTTACAACGGGAACATGATGGTTGTGAGAGTACATGGGGGCTCTACAGCCCTTTCGTGCTCAATGAAAAAAAACACAATTCTGTGACCCACAAAGCTGCAGGTTAACAGGCACATTTAACACACAACACCATTTCATAGGTGGCCAAATCATACAGTTAATGCATCATTCACTACACTACAATGTAACACCACACGCAATTTGTTCACAGAGGATTTGGTTTTGGGGTTTTACTGCCCCCTCTTGGTAGTTTGATGAAAGAAAGACTTTTCTGCTCCTCACCAAGGTCTTCAGAATTAAGTGAAGAAATGATATAGGTGATTTTAAAAAAAGGACAACATTACCATCAGAACCATCTCACAAAAGATTTGCAGAAGAGCAGGCAGGTGTGGTAACAATTTATACCATCAATTGTAGTGATTAGGATTCTTCTGCAAAACCAACATTCAGGAACCTTGAACAACTGAACAACATGTATAACCCTAAACCCATTTAGAGAATCAATACTCCTTCTTTTTTTCTACTTATCTTTTTCAGACCACCATTTATAACTCTCTTCACCAACGAAACCATCAAAGTTTTTCAGTGTATTATATTTAACAATATTATATTTAAAATTGGAAATGCATTTTTCACGTTTTCAGACATTTTTCACCAAAGCTTCGCCACAAACCTGTTTTTGCTTGATGTTCAATACAATAATAAAGAACAAAAAATACCCCGAGACAAACATTCGCTTTTAAGAACATCATTAAATGGCAAATGAATAGTGCCCAATTTATTTGTTCTTCTTCTTCCCAAACATGTAAACAATACTGTGATCTGGAAACAATTATACATAAAGACACTGCGTGAATCCACAAATAAAAACAAAATATAAACCAATATTCATACTCTTTGAAACATCTTTTCAATGCATTTCTGTAAATGCTGGAATGCTTGACAACATCAATATTCTTAAATATATATATATATTTATATAGAATCCTATAGAGATAAACTTTAGATTTTGTTTATTCTTCCCCAGTTTTTAATGGGAAATTAAAAGTGCCCTTGTTCCAACACACGCTTTTATCATTTGACCTCCGATGCATTGGTAGAATAGATAAAAATAAAGGCAGTTTTAATACGGAGAGGGCATCTTCTAGATGCCACTCTCTCCCTCAGTTCAACCTGAAGAGGTCAGACACTCCCTGATAAAACAATACTGCAAGGGAGGAAATAAAAAAATCAACCTTCCTGAATATTTTCAACCTGGGCAACCAGACTGAAACAACATTCTGCTCAGTCAGACTTCTGTTTCTTAGCCCGTTTCTTTTTTCTGACTGAAATTTCTAGATTACGAGGTGACTGGTGTCTTGATTTCTTTCATTATGTTTGTGCAACACAGACTTTAGTCAAGTACATCTTTTAGGCCAAGTCAATGGAAAAGAATGGGGGATATGCAGCTATAAGCAGTCTGTCTTGTTGAACTTTAAGGGATACCCCACTGCAATTTCTAAACATTCCACCAGGGAACCGGCAGAGAGAAAGTCAAGCTCTACTTCAATGAATTTAATGTAGATAGGCAAGCCAGAAGAGAGGCCCTCTTCCTTGGGCCAGCCGGAGCAGTTCTCCTGCAGAAACCTGGTGATGGCGGGCGGTTCGCCACGACTGCAGTGCTTGCTTGAACTTTGAAAGTGCTGGATCAGACACTGCTGCAGGGTGCGGTCCTCCGCTATGCCGAGGTAGCAGTAAGTCACTTTGGCTGACGTCCTGTTTCGTTTTCTCTCTCCTGTCTCTGGTTCCCCGGAGGAGGAACCATTGTCCTCTGCACTGGAGACACTTGTCCCTGTCCTCTCCTCAAACCCAATAGCATAGAGGCCATACGTTTTCGGTATACCGCCTGGCAAGAGGTACTGTGATCCGTTGCTGCACCCTGAAACACTAGTTTGTGCAATACGGATCCAGTCAACCTCCATGTGGAGCTCCAGGCAGCGTGCTTCACTGATCGTGATGTCCAGGAATTTGTAATACACATTCTTCCAGTTCATCTTCTGCACCTTGGTCATAATGACCCGGCCCTCTGACTTTTCAGGGTTGAAATATTCACGCAGGCGCTTCCCCAGAGGCACCTGTGAGCTGATCTCTGCGTAGTGGTAACGGATCTCCTCCCGCCAGCGAGTGTTGTAGCCTACGCCGAATATGGCCAGCTTGTTGGAGAGGTGAAGGCGTGAGAAATCCGTCCACGTCTGGAAGTGCTCCCATTTGACCTCCACTGACTCCAGGATGCGCATCACGTTCTGCATCACTTCCTGACGTCTGCAGGAAATCACACCAGAGTCTCTGTTTTGAACACGCACAAGCCTCAATATTAAACATCATAACAGATTCAAAATAGATCACAAATACATTGTGCCAAAACAGTACGATTAATGCGGAGCATCACATGGATGAATCAATACATTCTTGCTTTAAGAGCCCCTTCATTTTTCAGACTGCTGAGAAAGAGTTCCTCTTAACTTTCATACCACAATAGGGCTGCCACGATTGGTCGACTAGTAACGATCAACTATCAAAATCTGCGATGACTAATTTAGTAGTCAATGCATTTTTTATTTTTTATTTTTTAAGCTTTGTAGGACGGTCTCTGGTACCCGGCAATGGAGCTCGAAAGTTTGGGAGCATTTTAAGAAAATATAAGAGAAGAACATGCAATGCAAAATGGAAAAAGCTGATGCACATGCATCTGAATGGGAAGCATGATGCGGCTGACAATGTAGTGGGACGGTTGTCTCAGTGAAATAATAGGCAATTTAGCTGCTAACATTAGCATAAACTACATACAGTTAATAGCTGTAAACGTTAACATTAAAATAAATTTCATTTTCCTCAGCACACATGTTATGTTATGGATTCCAAAGTGTTTCATATTTTTGTTCTCAGCACAAACTAAGCTACAATAATATTGCAGGAGTAAATGTGTTCAAATAATATGTGGACTGTTCATTTACTTTAGCACATTAAACTACAGTTAAAGAATAGTTCGTTGCTACAAGCGACAAATATTATTAAAAGCTTAATAAGCCATCATATTTTCTTAATTTTTAGATGGTACATACTTTAAACATTTCAAGCTGTAAGATAATGATTCAAGTCTTTAACTCTTGCTTTCAAAGCCAAGAATGGTCTAGCACCCCTATACATGACGACGTTGATCAAACAACGTATCTCTTCTCGTCCACTCAGGGCTTATTGCACCTCCACCACTCAAAAGATAAGGGAAACATGCATCAAGACTCTCCTCAGTCTCGCCCCCTAGTGGTGGAATGAACTCCCTCTCACCATCAGATTGGCAGAGTCTCTTACTGTTTTCAAATGTCGGCTAAAGACCCACCTCTTCAAGGAGCACCTTGGTGACTAACTATCTCTTATTTCGCTCGCTTACAAAAAACAAAAAAACAAAAACAAAACATTGGTGAATGTTAACTTAAATCTTGCTCTACATGTCCTTGATACAGTTGTGGATTACTTGAGCACTGTTGTATGTCACTCTGGATTAGGACGTCAGCTAAATGCCGTAAATGTAAATGTAAAAGTAAATGTAAATGTAGTGCAGCTGCATGCTGGTGTGATGAGCTGTGCCTTTTACGTTTAGTCAACTAAATAATAGTTTGTGGCAGCCCTGTACCACAATGCACTGAAAACACAGAAATGCAAAAAAGGCTTTTAGATAGAAAATGTATCAGGAGTTAATGAATCAGCACTTACTGGGCATGCTCAGAAGGCTCGGGTTTTAACTGTAGAACTCTGTTCTTTGGAAGTTGAATCTCCTCTGGGAAAGAGGAAAAGAAATTACATTCATATTTAAGTGTATTAAAATCATGATGTTAACATGTTATTATTGCGTGATAATGCTAGCTAGTTATGTACTGGCATTTGTAACTATGCATACGTGCACTGATGTTTAAAAACGAAAGTTTCAACATTATGTGCACAGCTTCCTCACCGGCCTCTATCTCCCCCTCCTGGAAAACAGAAGACAGGTCCTGGTTGCACCAGTCCTCCTGAGGGTAGTCCTCCATTGTACTGCCATCTGACTCCATCTCCTGATACAGGCCACTGCTGTTAATCAGGACTGGCTGGCAGCTCTGGGAGTCCCAGCCTCCCTGGCCAAACACCTTCTCCAGCTGCTCAATTGAGTAGCTGCTCTTTCGTTTCCCAATGCCATGCTCCTTCACACGGCTGTAACACCGCCGCAGGGTCTGCCGAAAAACACGACAACAGTCAGTATCAAGTCTGGGTGTAACAACAGAGAGAGATAGACAGAGAGACACACACATACACACACAATATGTGGTTATAGACATTCACAAAAAAAAGTAGTTATTCACCTGAAGAATTGTATATTTAAATTGCACACTTTGCCCTGTAGCAATGTACCTGCAAAATTAGAAAAATTGCACCCAAATATATTTTATCCAGCCTACACCAGTATAACTCTGCCCATTTATACTGACGTTCTCAGGGGTCTTTCAAGGTTTTGAATGAGCTGCAATAGAGGACAGCCAATCAGAACCAAGATCATTTAAACATATCAGTCTTAAATGCACAGTAACAAAAAACATAACTGTATAATTCTATGATAAGTAAACATGTGGGTAAACAAATGTACACAATCATCTTTGGAAAATGGAATAAAAGGAAAACGTAGAATGTGGGCTCTCTAAAAACACTGGAAAATCAATTTCTTGAATGATTAAAATCAGTCAAAAAAATTATCTTTTGTTGGACTCTTCAAAAACCTCAATGCAAAAAAAATACGTCCAGTCTGAAGCTATTAATTGTCACCCTGACCAAAACAATGTGACTGGTTAGTGGCACACTTACATATAGCAGCCTTCTGAGCTATCAGTAAAGCAAAGACTAATATTACAGTACCTATTAACTGAGTTTTGTATTTATATTATGGTTACATGAGTCACATTGCAATTATTTGGGAACATGTTCTTTTGTAATAGTCCTTGTCTAAAACAAGCTTGAGTAGGTGAGAAATAAACAAAGTTGCCCAGGTGTGGTTGATGTAAAGCCAGAGAAGGAATTGAAAGCTGCTAAAACATCAGAGTGAAAAGTATATTTCTCCCCACACTTCAGTGTAAACTTATAATGCAGAAGTTATCTGACAAAACACAGAAAGATACTCTCAATAAGGACATCATCCCTCTGCATTATTATCATGATGTGAATTAGACAATGTTTTTATCGAGTGCTAAAACATTATCATTATGTGCAATATCTTATGTTCAATAGTGTTACCATGTGAATATACCAACTTGTCAATATTACCTACATATGACATATCTCAGTAAATGAGATGCTCCTAACCACCACTTGTGTCAAGTAATTAATTTACCGTTAATTTGCTTATCTATAAAATGTATACCCAGCATTTGTACATATAGTGTATGTCATAGGTTTTTCTACAAAAAATACTTTATATGATTTTAAATTTTATATTATTTTTTCTCTGTGTCTGTGCAGTTACAACATAAGTAATTTATGATTCTGATCAACTATATGGACAATAGTATTGGGACACACCTGTTTCTGAGTGTTTGGACTAGGCCTCCTAATTTTAGTGAAGGACAATCTTAATGTTTCATCAGACCAGGACATTTTGGACAACACCATGCTTCCAACTCAATGGACACAGTTTGGGGAAGAACCTTTTCTATTCCAACATGACTGTGTCCCAGCGCACAGAGCGAGCTCCATAAAGACGTATCTGGATGAGTGTTTAAGGACTTGACAGGCCCACAGAGTCCTGACCTCAACCCCATCCAACACATTTTGGGATAAACTGGAACAGAGATTTTGAACAGAGACTAACATGATTACATGTGTGTTTCAGTGATGTAGCTGAGGGCTGCCATGGTGAGCAGAGCAGTGCTCCTGTAGAGAGAACGCTTCAGAAGTTTGTGGGTTTGAATCGATTGCCACCTGAGATACCAGTGAGCAAGATACCAAGTGGCCCCTTAAATAAAGTGGCCCACATACTGCTGTATGCTCACTGCTATACTAGTTAAATGGGTTAAATACAAAAAGAGAATTTCACACTGCTCCCACGGTGTGCTGTGTTCGTGTGTGACTGCAAAGGTTCATCTGTGATAAGCAGGCCTGGGTTCAAATACCAGTTGTGCGAGTGGCACCATTAAGGTACACTTCAGTGAAGTGTGTTGACACTGCTTCACTTGGTCAATGGGTTGAATTGGTTTAATGCAAAGAAACAATTGCCAACTGTGTACTGTGTTGTGGTGTATTTGTGTGCGACTATAAGAGGCCACTTCACACTATTTTAATATCCCTTGTGGGTGTCAACGTTATCGCGTCCCAATACTTTTGTCCATGTAATGTACCTGACAGCTTGAATTAAAGCCAGCTGTAAAACAGCAGCAAGGCAGCAGCAAGGCAAAGCTAACATGATTACTAGACCCTCGTGTATCAGGGTTGCTGCCGAAGGCTGCCAGCGGTGCTCCTGTGGAGAGAACAACGCTTTACCTTCATCCTCTCCCGGCACTGGGACGGGGTCCGCTCGTATCCCAGCTCGGCTAGGGCTCTGGACACCCGCTCGTACATAGCCGGGCCGGGCGCCTTGCCGGAGAACACGGTCCCCGCCACCTCCAGTTGCTGCATCCTTGCCTCGGCCAGCCTCTCGTTTCCCCAGACGGCGATGAGCGCGTTGGTCTCCGACGGGGTCCAGGACATGCCGCGGCACACGGTGAAGCTGTTGCTGTTGGAGGCGGCCGAGGCCCCGCCGCCCCGGCCTGACGCCCCCGGGGCCGACACGCCCACGTTCAGAGGGGAGAACCGGCTCGGCGTGGAGGAGTTTGAGTTGTAAGGGTTCCCGTCGCTCAGGTCCTCCGAGTCCGGGGACGGAGCCTCGGTCTTGGGGGCCTTCAGCTTCGCAGGGGGCTCCGGAGAGCGCTCCGCGTTACTGGGGGCCGCCATCTTGCTGTGGCTCTGTTGCTAAGGGGAGGGAGGGAGAGAGGAGGGGGAGGGGTGACGTAGCTGGGGACCGTTCACCTCGATTCAACTCACTCAACCGATTCTTCTGAATGATTCCTTTCAAAAACCGACTCAATAATAGATTGACTCTTAAACTTATTTTTTTCTACATATGTTCCTTAAATTTGAAGTCTTCTCCCAGAAAAATAGCGTAAAGTCAAGGAATTTTCGAAATCGAATAATTGAACTTACTGGCGTTTAAAACTACTACTACTACTACTACTACTACTACTACTACTACTACTACTACTACTACTACTATTACTACTACTACTAATATTTAACATACATTTTAATATGATTATGTTATTATTATTATTATTAGTAGTAGTAGTAGTAGTAGTAGTAGTAGTATTGATAGCAGTAGAAGTAGTATTAGTAATAGTAGTACTATTTAATAATGACTTGATTGTGAAAAAGTCAATAATTACATGAAATTTCAATAATTTTATTTGCAATGTGTAAGTGTTCTGTCTGTGCCACATATGCTTATACAATCGTGTAATGTATACAAATATATAATTGAAAGTTTTATTTAATTTAATTGAGTAGAATAATTTCAGGAGGATGATTCTATGGAGTGTCTACTAACACCGTTAACGCAGTTTGAAACACAGTTTGAAGTGCTAAAAAGTAAAGCAATGTGACTTTACAGTTCAGAGGCACCACTATCTGCCATCTAAACCAGAACCAGGAAACTTTACTGATCCTGGAGGAAACTGCACAGGCACCCAGGGGTACAAATACCAGAACAATATAAAATATAACATTAAGTAAAACATAAAGTAAAATATGTAGTCATACATTAGCACACCACAGCACACAGTGTAAAGAGTGTAAAAGTATTTCCAATTTAACGCATTCACCAAGTGAAGCAGTAGGGAGCCAGGAACAAGCCAGGAACCCAGGGAGCAGTGTTTGGGGATGGTACCTTGCTCAGGGGTGCCACAGTTCTGGGATTCAAATTCAAATCCATGACCTTCTGATCACAGGGGCTACTCCCTCAACACCAGACCACCATCTGCCAAAATAAAGTCAAAATAAAATTCTCTAGAGCATTGGTATGTTGGTGCAAAAGGATTCGATTACAAAACGAAACAGAACAGCACTGACAACAGTCTTTCTGATGATGGCTGTTACAGACAGGGTTACTCATATTGCTTTTGCTACCTGAGAGATGGAAGTTGTGTGAGGCCAGTTCACCATTTGTCCGCTAGGGGGCGAAAAATCTTTTTGCAAACAGCAGATAAGGCTTTATTAGGACTGAACTGAAGGTTCGCAGTCTCCGCACTATATGGACAGAAGTACCGGGACACATTGTTTCTCGGGGTCTGATCTTATCTTAAAGTTTCAGCACACCAAGACATTGTGAACAACACCATGCTTTCAACTTTGTGGACATAGTTTGTGGAATAAACTTTTTCTATTCCTTCGTGACTGTGCCCCAGTGCACAAAGCGAGCTCCATAAAGATGCGGCTGCATGAGTTTCGTTGTGGAAGAACTTGATTGGCCACACAGTGCCCTAACCTCTACCCCATCCAACACATTTGGGAAGAACTGGAACAAAGATTTTGAGCCAGATCTTCCCGTCCAACATAAGTGTCAGATCCTTAGAAATGCTCTAAAGAACGAATGGACACAAATTCCCACAGAAACTCCAAAATCTTGTAAAAAGTCTTCCAAGAAGTGTGGAAGATGTTATAGCTGCAATGGGGGAACAACTCCATATTAAAATCTATCGATTTTAATACAGAGTCATTAAAGTCCCTGTTGGTGTAGTGGTCAGGCGTCCCAATACTTTTGTGCATATGTTTTTTTTATAATGCATTTTATAACAGAATTTTACTCTAATGTTGCACTCTTGCCACATTTTCTAAATAAATATAAATATCACTTATTAAAGCTAATATCATTATAGTCTCTTGTAGATTCAGAATAATATTGTGCTATTTTGTGCTACAAATTTGTTTCTTGGTTGTTCGGTTGTGTCTCTGTTATATAAGACCTTGCTGATCTGCTATCTCTCTGACTGCATGACTGCAAGTGACAGGCCTGTCCGTGCATGCATTTTATTTAAGTGGCCATTGAGGAGTGTAATGCTGTTTCTGAGTTCATTTTATTGTGGTGATGGGCTGTCATTTGTCATCCTACAGGGAGTATGGCTCAATTTCTTCGACAGCTTTGCCAGCTGTCCACCATTTACCTCTCTTAAGGCCAGAGATCATGACCTGGCCGAATGTATCCCCGCGTGTGTGTATTTATCCATGTGTGTGTACTGACACCCTCCATGTGTTTTGTGTCTTTTAAAGGTTAGATATGAAGAATCAAGAGACAGCATAACCTTTAAGCACTATAGTTTTGCCTGGGCAGGCAGCTGTGATGAGAAGCTCTGGTCACAAGGGCCTCACCGGTACCCCAATGTTTTAGACCAAAAATGAACCGAATCAACTGAGAAGAGTATAAACTGCAGCACATATCACTGGGTTGTTTTAAAACATGGAATACAAGTAAAGTTAAGCAACCCTGTGCCAATTTATGGATTCAATGAGATCTAATGCAATAAAATGAATGCCTGCCACTCCCTCCCCTGCTCATTATAATGAATAAAGAAAAAGGACAGTGTAATGTGCTTATTTACTCCCTGTCGCTGTGTGCTGTAATATAGACTACCATTGCCTTCACATGCAACAATATCCTTGCTTTTTTATTTATTGAAATCATGACATATTGCTCAAATAACAGCTTTGCACACTCTTGGCATTTTCAGTCAGATTAAGGAGGAATCAACCTGAAGTTATTTTTAATTAAGAGGGGTTCTTTGTCAAGAGATTATCAGTGGAATTTCTTGCCTTCCTAATGTGTTTGAAGCCATCTGATGGTGGGTTTGGTACACAGTTATTAAATCTATTCCACTACGGTACTACTATACATTATGGCAAGAACCACTTAACTAAGTAAAAATAAACAATAGTCCCTCATTACCTTATTACAAAATATATTCTGGGTTAATTAACTCTTTCTTTTGTTTACTGAATAAACAAACTGCATATACTGCATTCCATGTGTCCATTTTGTTTGTTGTTTAATATTGATTGATGGCAGAAAATAATAAAAACAAAGAAAAAATGAGATGAGAATGAGATGTATCCAAACTTTTGACTGACGGTGTACACTATTGGTTTAAGTGGATGAAGTTTTCCTAGCTCCCTCTGAGTCATAGACGTAGGATTTAAAGGCCAAATCACCCTGATTGCCCCCCCCACCACACACAGCGCCCCAGTGCAACTGATCCCCCCTGCCAGTACCTTAACCTTCAGTACAGCCAGTACAGAGTAGAAAGAAAATGAACCAGTAATGAAAAATCAGTGATCTTATTCCGTTCACTTGTATATGACATTGAAATGTTCGCTTCCTCCCAATTGGGATGCATTATCTTAAGTCCTCTTTCAGGATGAATTTCGATATTATAAATCCTACCCACTAAAAGTGTGATCTATCATTGGTTGTAATATTTGCGAATGCAAATCTCAAAAGGAAACCTCATGTCATGTGCATATTATACCCGTCAGATATGCGCTACCACACCTACAGATTAATCAGGCGAGGCTGATGCTCACTCATGCCCAAGACTGAGGCAGCGTGATCCGCCTCGTTCCTGAAGTGTTTCTCATCGGCCAGCTTTAACTACTGCTATTCTTAGTCAGATCACATAAATCACACGGATTCTCAAAATTCTCCTCTCAGTGAAATCAAAACCACCCTCCTATTATGCTCAGAGAGGTCTGCTTTATATGAATCTTTTTTAATGATACAGTACGAGGAGGAATTTTAAGGAACTTTTGAAATATTAAGGGACGCCCGGGCATGAAAGACGTTAAGCTTAGTAGTTTCAATTTGTTATTTTAGGTGTGACAAGCCATTTAAGTTGATGGGTGTCTGATAAAGCCTAAATTCCTTTGCATTTACATAAAGCTCATTCTGGCATTCTCAATTTATTCAAAACAGAAACACACACAAACATCAGTTACAGAACACAGTAGGACGCGATTCAAATGGGAAGCATTTCAAAAGGGTGAAGAGAAAAAAACCCTCTGCACACACTATCAGCTGCCAGCAGGAAATGGGTGATGGGTGTTTGGAGTGTCCAGGCTGACTGACCTCACATGAGGTTACAGATGTGCTACCTCATGTAGTGCTGGTAGCCAAAACTCTGCCATGATCAAAGCAGGGGCTCGCAGCCAGTTTATGGTTTTTTTCCACTGGCACAGGAGACTGTGTCACTATGGCAACAAATGTGTTTCTAATACAAATAAAGCAAACCATATTCAAGCCATACCTGAGCTGAGCAATAGCAGGACCAAAAGTGGGCCACAGCTAAGCCACCTGCTTCACTGCTTTCTGATTGGTTGAAATGCTCTCATCACAACATGAAAACACCTGAAAAGTCCCACTCTCTGTTTTGGCTGAAGATAAATTATATTGGGAATTTACACTTTTGCAAACTAATTAATCTTTAAAGCTGTGAGAGGTGTACCAGGTGTACCAGGTGTACCAGGTGTACTGAGCCATCAACATGTTAGATGTGTAGGTATTTGTAACAACTTACTGATATGATAGGTATTTGTAACATGGTTAGTAATGTCGAGAAAATAATGTCAATCAAGACCATAAGTAATCAAAGACCACAATCTCACATGCAACTCTGACAGACAAAACTTTAGGCTGGCACGACTCAATGGATGTGCTTTTGGTACAATGACACATCAGCAACAACCTTACAAGTTCCGAGTTTCAAACTTGGACACTACATGCATACTCACTCACTCACTCACCCTATTCACTCACTCACTCACACATTAATTTACTTACTCACACACTCACTGACTCACTCATTTGCTCACTTACTCACTCACTCACCCATTCACTCACACATTCACGTATAGGAATATACTAAAAAAGCACCAAGAACCACAGGCTTTTGTGCGCTGTTAAAGCACTGACAGGAGTGTATGTTGTCTTTGTGTTGTTTCAGTGTTGCAGCTTGTTCTGTGTTTGTGTGGCTGGTTTTCATTATTCAGATGCAAGCTTTGGAGAAATGTTCTGTAGCCCTGTCTGATTTGGCTTAATTTTAAATCAAATGAATTAATGAATCAATAAAAAGCTCAGATAACAATCTGGGCATATACTGCCTCTGGGTCGACCTGAGGAGGACGGGTTCCCATTTTGAGTCTTGGTTCCTCTCGAGGTTTCTTCCTCCATTTGAGGGAGTTTTTCCTCGCCTCTGTCGCCTTCGGCTTACTCACTAGGGGCTCGGACCT
>JBBKCR010000034.1:7607015-7618547 GCA_037577295.1 Ladigesia roloffi | reverse complement strand
TCTCCCCTTTATGTAACAGCATAAAAAGAACATACACACACACACACACACACACACACACACACACACACACACGCACACACTAGTGATGGGTTGTTCTTGTACGATTCGTTCATTTAAAACAAACCTTTAATGTGACTCGGGAACAATGAGTCGTTTTGTACGAGTGATTCGTTCAGTCACGCATGCGCTAAATCCTCTAGTTTCTGTATTGGAATTATTGAGTCTCAAACCCGAAGACTCGAAAGATTAACTAATCAATTCTTATTCTGGCTCAGGTTGCATAAGTTAACATTATGGGGCTGTCATGTGATGAACATACGACTCATACCCGAAGACTCGAGAGATTAACTAATCAACGACTCAAACCCGAAGTCTCGAGAGATGAACTAATCAACGACTCAAACCCAAAGACTCGAGATAAGAACTAATTAATTCTCTTTCCAGCTCAGCCTGCATTGGTTAGCTAAATGGGCTGTCATGTGATGAACGAACGACTGAAACCCGAAAACTTGTCAGATAAGAGGCGAGGTGAGTGTATCATAGATTAAAGACACAGGTAAATAATGAATCCTTATAGCATTATAGTTTTGTCTTGTTTGTAGTATGATCAACGTTTGTGTAAGCAGTAGATATGTTAGGGAATTAGCACGTAACATTTTAATTATATTTGCTAAAATGAACAAAATGGCTCGAATTTGTTCATTTTGCTGAATGAGACTCCAAGATCTGAGTCGGCAAAATGATCTTCCCATCCGAACTTCCCATCACTAACACGCACAAACAAATAAATAAATATATATGTATATATATATAGTGTGTGTACTGGGTGGGGGGGCGTGGTTTCCCGATAAACAAATATTTTTTAAAGTATTTGTCCGAATACCGTATGCGCATAAAGACGTTATTTGTGCCTTTTCAAAGACTGGATTCGGATTCGGCTCCACCCCTAATATATATATATATATATATATATATTGTTGGGCAATGATTAGCATTTTCATTGGAATTAATCGGGTGGTTTCCTGTGATTAATCACACTGTTATCCGCAAGATTGAATAATGAATTCAAAAGTAGTGTATTGTGCACTTTTATTTCTTAAGAACAGCTATATGAACAAAAGAGGAAAAACATTTGGTTTGCAAACAATTGAAACTAAAAAGAAGCATTTTAACAGTAGTGTTGTTCCGTTTAACACCATTACACAGTTACAGTTAAAATATTTCTGTAAATCTCAACTTAAACATTGATGTAATCAAATCAAATATAAAACCAAAGTGATTTGTCCATGCAGATCATTCGCAAGCTATCTAATTTGTTATAGAAAAGCATCTGAATGCAGTGTTATTAAAGTCCCTTTTGGTGTCAGGCATCTCCTTAACTTTGTCCATGTAACATGGACAGACAATCAGGAAAACCATCAGAAATGTAGAGTCATAGGCATAGAATCTATGTCTATGCACAGAGCCGCATGATTCATACCCTCACAAGCACAACAAATGTACCAATATGTGTGTATGTGTTTGTGTTCGTGTGTAAAGGAAAAATTATGCCAACCCATGTTTTCCTATTAATAAATACTTTGAAATGAAAGAAATGCACGTTCTGGTGGGATGCAAGCCTACAGAACCATGATGCCTTAAGTTAAGTTTAAGGCAAACTTAAGTTTTTCCCTTAAGTATCTATAAACTTGTAGGTCTGTGAGATGGGTGAGCTAGACAGAGTGAATATCATTATGATTCTGACTCTTCCTTTGATCACTATTAGCCAACCAATGTGCGCCAGCCAAGGGTCTTAATGGCTTCACTGTGAGACTTCAGAGGGAGAGGTGATGGCAGATTCCAGACTTTACCCAGAGGAAGAGCAGCAGGATACAGAGCCTCACCAGCCTTTCCTTACATTTACTTAACTAATAAAAGAGCCCACTGCCTCTCCTCTAATTGCCATCTTGCCCGGGGAGAGTGGGGTATTAGGAGGTAAGTAAGGGGATGGTGTGTGTGTGCGTGTTGGGGGATGTCTGGGTGTTGGTTAAGCTTGCACTCCTCTCTCTTCCCCTGAGGAGACTTCAGAAGGGCAGCAAAATGGACATCACAAGAAAACAGGAAATACTGAATGAGGTCCACATGTCTTTCGGTTCTACCTTTGAGCTTTTATTGCTTTGGTTTAGGTAATTAAACACAAACTTAATGCTAGGGATATGATTCAGGTTTTAGTCTTGGCATTCACCCTACAGTAACTATGAATGATCATGTAAATACTACAAAATTAATAAGAAAGTTATATAGCTTATATTGTAGTATTTACATGATCATTCATAGTTACCGAATGGTGAACTCATTAGTTCTTTACAGTAAGTTATGTAGCTTTAATGAACTGATGGATCCTTAGGATTTAAAGGGTTATTTAAAGGGTTAAAAACTGTTAGCCTCTGGCATTTTAGCACCCCCAGTTTAATTTATAATATATGAACATGAATGAAAAGACAGAGATAAGTAGTCCAAAGCTAATTGTGTGTGTATTAAAACTTCATTACATTAATATTCTTTTAGATAATCCTCTCTTAGAGACAAGGTCTTGTCTGCCCAGCAGCGTGTAGATATGTCTCCTGATTAAAAGTTTCAGTTCTTCACTGCTCCTAATCATTCCAAGTCCATGTTTGAGAATGCGCGCAAACATTTACGCTCCTTCATTACTGCTTTGAAACTACTGGCCAAATTGAATGAACAAAAAAAATGCATATGGGCTGAAACACACATATCATTTGTTAAAATCACTGGAGGGCTTTTCATCGTCTGCAGAGCAACTGCTAATTTTCCAGAGCCTGATCACAGTGGACACAGTTAACCAAGCAAGCCTCCATTCCGAACTAGTGGTAGGGAGGGGGCTCAAAAAATGAGCAAAATAAATTGAGAAGAAGACTGACAATGAGTCCAGTTCTTTGTGCAGCCTGTTAATCATTCCCCTTGCCCCTCTGGCTTCAATAAAGGAGTATAAAAGAGAATAAAAGAACAATTTGGGCTGCCCCAGCTGTGAATGCCCTGCCTATCAGCCTGCACAATGCTTGAGTGGCGGCTGCTGTAATTCAGCGTGTGATCTCGGAAACGCCCCCCATCTCCCTATCGTCTTTGTTTAAGTCAGCCGTCGGCGGGGCGTCCACATGGCCAGATGGGGAAATCCATAATGCAGAGTAGGGATGAACGCAGACCCTCCATCCATTCACTGTTCCCTCCCTCCTTTCTCAGCTTATCCCATCCCAGTCTTGCAAACCGGCCCATTATGGACCAATAGGGGCTCCCTCTCGGCTAATTAAGCGCAGCTTTTCTAGCACAGAGCACTATGGGTTAGCGAGCCCCAATGAGGCTACAGCACCTGGGGATGCTACCTGTTACCCACCCTGGTCATCGGCCCAGCGGAGGGGGGCGCAGCTGCAATGGGCCGGTCCTGGCCAAGCCTGGCTGGTGATGCATGGTGCCTGTATACGATTTGTCCACACAGTTATTTTAGTGGACGCTGTGGGCGGTTTGATGTCTTTGTGTGCACACACAAACATTTTGTCCTCTGACGGTAGCGTCTTTGTTGCCCTGCTATGAGCTCCAGCGAGCCTCTGAAAGACACTGTACGCCGTTATCCCCTGCTGCTGTAAAGGATAAATGACATGTGTGAAGAAAATTTGTTTGAAGAACCTTTTCAAATCTCTGCATAATGTAAATACATAAATATTCTACACTTCTTTTCATTAAAAAATGTTAAGAATAATTTACCTGCTTGTTTCCATGTGTTTCATTTTGTGTTTCAGCATGAGTTTTTGGAGTTCTCTCGAATGTACATTACATTTCAGCATATGTTTTTGGAGCACTCTTGAACATACTTTACATTTTGGCATGTGTTTTTGAGTTCTATTAAACGTACATTACAGTTAAGTGGGAGTTTTCTTACAAATGTGATGAATTGGAAAACACTGAAGTAACGACATTACTCTTTTGTCCTCATTTCAATTCTGAGATATACAAATGTCATTGTCAGAGATTACATGCCAACTTAATATGATTTTCCAACATCTCATAGTTGCCTGGAGCCTCCCTGCAGTATGCTGAGCCATCAATATTTCAAGAACAATAAAGAAGAGATCTTAGATATGAAGCACTGAAAGAGAGTCAATGCAGCATTTCATATTGCTTTGTAAGTCGTGTCACTCAATTCTTTAAACCCACACTGGTGACAGATTGGTATGGTGAATGAGCTGCACTTCTTTTCTGAGGGACTTGGAACCGCATTGATTTTCCACAAGGTTAATTCACCTGCAGACAATGTCTGTGTGTCTCTGAAAGTTGCTGAATGTCACGTTCCCTTGAGTGAAGTTGATCACTCGACTCTTCTTCTCCCCTTTCTGAAATGGCAAAGCTAACAAATAATTCATCTTTCCTTAACAATCAATACAGCACACTTTCATCACCCCGCTCTCTCTTTCCAGGTTTGATTGAGATGAACCGTGTAGTAGTCGGGTCCAGACACTTTGATTGTGGGAGAGTGAGATGCGGCTTTAATGGCCTCCAGTCCTTTCAAGTCAAGAATGCCAAAGTGATGATCTCGCAGACTCAGGAGCTCAAAGATCAAGCTTGAGGCGCCCTTGCAGACGCCGATGTGAAGCAGACATGGTCTGCGAGTTTTTTAAATTAGCAGCCTGTTTTAGTTGGGGGTGCTCTATGCATATTTAAATGAGTGCTTTGCATGTTTTTGCAAATTAGCTCTTTATATAAAAAATGAATTTAGAAAAGGGGGCATCAAGGTGAAAAAATGCATGAAAATGTAAATGTCTGAAGGGAAGCAATGGCAGGGGCGTGTGTTGTAAGTTAACATGCGTGGGGTCGCGGCTAATTGTGGCTTTGTTGTGCAATTACGCTAAGTTTGCTCTGGCTTTATGGAGAGTTAGCATTGTTGAATAAGCCGGAGCTTCGTTTGACTCCTCCGCCTTTTAGCCCGGAGTGTACCCCTGGCCTCCAGAGGATGGCAGGTCCCCTGGTACCTCAACATATTGCCCCCGTCACCTCAGCCTGCCTCCCTAAATCTCTGTCCACAAAAGAAGGAATTAGCGTGCCTGCATGTCAGCATTAACGCCTAAATGGGGAGTTGTGAGGTAATGTTTACCTCTCTTTGGCCTCCCTGAGATGTGACTAGTTTAGCAAGATCTGAGAGAACCAACAATCTGGTGTGGGGCACTCCTGTGGTGTGTATATGGGAACTGATTAAGCAGGAAGAAGGTTCCATTGATGCAAGTGCTTCTCCGAATCTCTGAACCTCAAGAGACGGTATTAGCATGTTAGCACGTCAGAATCAGTGTGCTGTGTTGTGATGTCCACTTTTGACATATTTGTCAAAATCTTAAAAATATTTGAAGCCCTGAACACTCTGCTCCTGAGGTGTCCATGTGGGTTCGATCAAGAGGTAAAGTGCCAATTATACATCTTGGCATATGGGCAGTGCAGTCTAATGACAAAAGAGACCAAATGCTTGGCAGGCAAAGGTCAGAGTCAGTTTGTGGCGCTGCCAAAAGAAGCCCAATTACAGGAAGAGCTTTACCCTGCTGGAACCTCCACATCCAGCTGTGGGAGCAGGACGGTGCACCTGCACAGTCTGTCTTCAGAAAAACACACACAGATACACACATACATATACAGACATTAGTTTTTTCCTCCATTTCATGACGAATAGGATCATATATATTTCCCATATGTAACAACCATAATGTGAGATGATATTGTACATTAGCCATGATTGACTTTGACTTTCCTACAAAGTGAACACATTCTTGTCTGGAAAATATAAACATATTTATTGCTAAACAAACACACACAAGAACAGAAACTCAAACACCTGCACTCACAGTACCCTGAGACCCCCAGCCAGTCTGTTGGTCCTCCTGCCTCTCAGCTACAAGCTGTTATCCAAGGATACACACACAAATGCACTCTCTGTGCTGGTCTCTGGACCCCGTGGGGACACTCCAAGCAGCAGTGTCACAACAGTCCTAGGCACAGCTGTGGCAGAAGCTTTTGCGCAGCTTGGCATGCTGGTGCTGATCCCTACCCTCAGCTGAGGGTCTTTGGAGAGCCCCCTCTACCACACCCCAAATCCATCAAATGCTTCTTTACATCTGGCTCCATGGACAGAGCAGCATATGTGTATGGATTTATTCTAGCTCACAGTGTGTGAGCTAACATGTCAATTTAACCACTAATCAGTCTTCTCTTAATTCATCCAGAGCTTTCAGTGTTTGTACTAAGCTGATGGGATCCAAACTGACAAGTTCAGATTCTGTCTTTTTTTTTTTTATTTTACATTACACACCATCTCCATTCTTTGATGGATTTTGGCCTGAATGTGCTCATTCAATTCAAAAGCTAAATGGAGTCTTTGTTTAGTTGAGTTTTCAGCTGGTGCCAGCTGTGTTTCTGCTGAAATAAGTTTTGATGCTGTTGCTTGAGTCAGGATGTGATTTGTCTGAAGGCTGCCCAGACACACTATTGCTATAAAATCATCTGTTTTTCAAGGAATGCCCATAACATCTTCTCTAAAAGAGCTTACATATGCAGTGCTTCACTGCCACTGTCAGAGGAAGACAAAGGAGCACTGCTGGGAGCAAAGTTCAATGCAATCAATCTCTCGTAAGGAACCACACATTATGGTCTCTAGTAGCTTCATTATGAAGAACAAGTCTTTTAAAGAAACAAAGATTTTTCCCCCATTGCTATCTAGACATGCAAAGTTTAGTCAATGAGTGGATGCTCTCTGTTGTTGTCTTAATTGCTGTGGGCTAATTGTTGTGGCATCTGGAAAGAGAGTAGAGGAGAAGTTCAACTGAAATTGTGCTTTCTGGCAGGTAAGAGTAAAACACTGGGATCTCTACTGTGGTATTGATTTGTGTCTCTGGTGCTCTAGTTATATGTAATGGCTAGGAACTGCTTTTACTCAAAGTTACTCAGATTGGTTCCTGAGAGAGAAGTTTTAACACGTACACAATTGTACCATAGTTTATATTAGCAATGAGGAATAACAGCAATGGCCATGTACAGCAGTCACCATTCCTTACCCTGGAGATCTACCTTCCTGAGAAATCTAGTCCCTCCAGAATCAGCAATAGTAGCTCTGGGAAATTCACTTTTTCAGAAGTCTCTGACTAGCTGAAGAATTAAGTAAGGGGGAGTGGAAAGCAGGTTAGATTAACATGGCTGGAAAGTAGCCCTCCAGGAGAAAGACTGGTGACCACTGGCATAGTGAATGAAATGTACAAAGTCATTGTAAATACATTGTCGACAGCTGTATAGGCCAACTACTTAGACCAACCTTCCCCGGTCCTAGAGTTCTTCAGCAATCTAGAGTTTTTTTCGATACATTGACAAGCCATTTATTTAACTAGGTTGTGTTGGAGTATATTAGAGGATGTTAGTGCTAGGGAGTTCCAAGATCAGGGTTTAGGAAACACTGTTGTAGTCACATATTAAGAGTAGTTTTGGACTGTTAGTGGTGCACCACAAATGCATGTCTTGGTCTATGATAATGCACAAGTCTCTCACAACCTAGGAAATCAGCTACAATTATCTAAAAACTATAGGTCAGTATAAGCTATTCACAACACAATTAGAGTTAGATAAATAAAGAAGCTATTATAGTGTGGTGTCTTTTTTCTTTAACGTTTTTGTCCTTTTTGTTAACTGACAAGGTTACTTTTATTGTCACCAGCAGTGCACACATACATAGTAGGACAGTGTTTTACCATCGACCATGGTGTCACATATAACAATATTTAGCAAAGTTACGACAGAAAAAATACAAAAATGTGTGGAAAATTCAGTACTGTTTGCCAGACGGCAAGAGAGATTAGAGTCAATGTAATGGATGGGAGCAGACTTTCATGTTGTTTCTGGCTCTGTAAAAGGTTTGGTAAATATCTTTCAGAGGAGGTAGAGATAACCTTCTCAGCAACATAACTGTGACTGAATGTTCATTATATCCCCCATATTTGTTGGTTTGGTGGAGCTTATGATTTTATGTCTTTCCCGTGTTGTTATTCTTTCAATATGCAGCATGCATTACATAAATGCATCGTTGTTGAGGAAAAATCAACATTTATTCTTTTGTGATTTATTTATTCTTTTATGTGATTCATTTCTTTTAAATGATTCAGTTTTACTCTGCATCCATTTGATTCACTGTTTGATTCGCTGTGATTTATGTAGCTACACTGGGAGTTCTTAATTATAAATCCAAAAGTCCAAAAATATGTTGCTGACATGTAAGTTTAAAGTCGGGAGGAAAATAGTTAGAAACAGCACATAAGATTTGACTCAGGGACACTTAGATTGGGTGCTTGGCAACGGGGAGATTTTTAGGTCAACGTGCCCTTACACAGCTCAGTTAGAGGACTGTTTTGTCTATAGTAACTCCAGACGTCAGCATACAATGTCAGTACTTATGTAAATTTGTGTATAAATAACTGTAAAAATCATCGTAATTCAGAACCGATTTTTGATAGGCATAGGTGACTGCGTCCTCTGTGTTCTATTTTCCTTTCTGTTCTCCATTCTGCAGATGTAATTAAATCTTTTTATGATTCTTTTGGGCAAAGAAAAAAGACTCTGTTTGTTCATTCCGTGAATCTCTGCAGTGGAGGAAGATTCTTTCCTGGCTTAACTTGAGGAATTCCCTTGACAATCATACAACCATTCTTTGAGTATTTAAGTACCTTCATTGTAATGATTATTTGTGGGCACATTCTACAGCACTATAGCTACAATTAGATGTCACTAAATGATGGACTCCAAAAACCGGAAATAATTCACCATAACAGCTGACAGTGTGTGTGCTTGTTTGTGTATGTGTGTGTTTGGCGAGGCTGGAGGCTGGAGGTTTGCTTTCAGCTTGGAGCTCGGATCACTTAAAGGACCAGAGGAGATGTCCACCGGAGATGTCCTTTCACACAGGAGGAGAGTCAGACATGTTCTAACCTACTAGAAATACTGCAGGTTTAGATGAGGGGTGGTGTCTGAGGGGATCGTACAAGAAGCAGGACATATTTTGGTCATTCAGTCAGTCTTTATTTTCAAGTGTCAACATTGCTTTAAAAAAGGTCATTATACTTTTAAATGGAGGGTAGTGCACTTATGCATAGTTACACATGAGTCCTCGAAGGCTATCGATCGTGTTTAGGGGGGCCATGCCATTCCCATACTTTGGCTGATTGGTGCCCTGTGGTGAAGCTACTGGCACAGTTCCCCCATGAATACAAAAGCTCGGCAACGAGGAGGGCACATGCACAAACTTCCTCTCTGAGAGACAGAGCGCATGCCGGGGGTCGTCACGGCAACTTTGTAGCGTTGATGCATCCCTTTGTCCCAGAACGTGCTGGGGAAGGGCCACACTAATGAGAATCACACTGAGACTGTCAGCCAACATACACCCAGCACATGGGACCAGAGGGGCCACCTCAGACACAAACACACACACACACACCAATACACATGCATTCACATACATACATGCATACAGATGCATAGATTGCCATGCACTCCTGCTGTGATATGTGGACATCACCATAAAGGAATGGCTCTTCACTTGCATCGTGGACTGAATGAAAATGGTGAAAAGTTTTTTTTTCTTTAATTCTTCTAAAGATAAGGAATCAAGGCATGAAGATGTTTACAATGAATTCCTTTGCTTTTCTGTTTATTTTGGGGGGCTGGGGCTGTTTTTGTTAAAGATGAATGACTTCAGATATGAAAAAATGCTGAGGGTGACAAATGTACAAGACAAAAGAAAACACAACACAGCTTTATGAAACCTAGATAAAAAGGGACTGCATGTAGTTCCTTGAAGCTTGATCACTGAAGGCAACACTGACCATTTTAAGAAGAATATTCATAAAATTAATGTTCCTAAATTGTTTAATTGGGATATAATCTTGTGTAGAGGTTTCACATGAAAGGTAGTTCAAAATTAAAAATAAAATGAAAAATTTCTAACACTTCTCACTCACAGCAAAGGGTTTTAAAGAGCTACTCACAGAAAGGTTAAACAAAAAATGGTGTTTATTTTGAACAGACTGCAGGATAATCCTATGAAATCATCATCATTTTCATTCCGATGGCACATTGTGGCAGTAATTAACACATCAAGTCGGTGAGACTGGAGAGGATGACAAGAGTTTGGGCTTGTTTGTGTGTGCACTTATCTCCTATTGAGAATATTTATACATGCATGTATGTCTGTCCCCTATAAGATGCTGTAGGACAGTGACAGTATAGTCTCCTGCTTCTCTATGCCTCTAGGGATGATTATTAATCCAATAATTAAACATTTATTGCCAGATGCACCTGATCTCTCCCTTTACGAAGCCCCCCTGGGGACTCCATCAAACCATCAGATGAAGCCAGAGGACCAGGGAGAGAGAGTGTGGGAGAGAGAGGGAGGGATTGAAAGCAAGAGAGAGAGAGAGGCAGAAAGAGGGAGGGAGGGAGTGAGAGGGAGGGGTGTGGAAAAAGAGCAGCGATTCAGAAGGGTCATCAGATAGCAGGATTCTTTCACACCAGCAAGGTGTTATTGTGCAGGAGGACAAACGCGTGTGTGAAGTTATGTGACTCCGGAACAAAAGGAAGGAGCAGAAAGAGGAAGACAAGAATAGAAGAGAATAGAAGAACAAAACATAGGGGTACTCCCCCCACCCCACCCACCCCCCAGCCGACGAGAGACCCCCGTCTGTGCTTGGATAGCTGAAGAGAAAAGTTATCATCTTCATTCCAGCTTCCACAATTGGACGTTTTTTTTCTCATTTTTGTCAAGATTACAAAAATGAATTGGTCCTAAAGGAGGGACTTGAGGAACTCCAGATCAAATCTGTTTTAAGCAGGAGATACAAGAAAATTGCAGTTGCAGCTTTTCTGTTGCCAAGTGAACCGGAGGCAGTGGAGCAAGTCATCAGAGCTTTAGAGAGAGGGAGAGAAAGGGAGAGAGTGGGAGAGAGAAGGAGACAAGCTCCGTCGGGCGGCGGAGATGTTGCGCTACCTGATCAAAACGCTGCTGCAGATGAATCTGTTCAGTGACACACTGCGTGATTCATCCAACGGCACTGACCTGCTCTACAACATCACCATCCCCAGCTTCAACAGCTCGCTGCTCGACTGGGCCAACTTCACCGGCTTTAATGGTGAGTGCAGCACTGCATGCATGCTGTATTTTCATCAGGAAAGGGGCAAGAAAAGTTAAGAATGTCACAGAGAAAAGTATAAAGTAAATTGCATGCAGGGTGGGATCCTATTTGGTTTATTTTCTGCAATGTTTCTGCAAAGTTTGTTTCTGGTTCTCCAATGATGCACCAGCGTTTATGTCAATTATGAGAATATTTAGACAGACATAGTATATTGAAAAGTGGAATTAGCAGTGTCAGCAAACTAGAAGTTATGTTAAGTAATGAAAAAGTAAAAAAAAACAAATATTAAACAGCAAATATTCTCTCTCTCTCTCTCTCTCTCTCTCTCTCT
>JBBKCR010000034.1:7567169-7577302 GCA_037577295.1 Ladigesia roloffi | reverse complement strand
CTATCATCCTTTTCTCTGACCATCACATTTTTCTGCTGAGAGAAATGGAGGTATGAAGAGTATCCTGTGTTGAGATCACATCCATGATGGTTCCATGAGTCTGGCAAAATGAAAGTATTTCTTGGTCATTTCAGCAGTGAAATGAGGAGCTTTGAAGGTGCTAAATTCTATAATATATTGTCTCCCATTGAGAAGGGCAGAACGGGAATGAGAAATAAATCAATATAGAAAACAGTGACATGGCGCTGAAATATTAAACAATTGATATACAACATAGGCCAAGGCTTATTTGGAAAAGAATCTCTTAAAGATACTTTCTGCAGTTGTATGTGGAATTGAGTTTGGAGGAGGGGTGGGAAGGTGGTTTGAGGACTCATTGTGGTGAAACTGAGAAGCCGTTTAATCAATAAGATGCAGGGGAACGCGGAGGCAAGCACTAGAACAGCGGTGGAGGGAGATTGTGGAGTAAGCTCTGTAATGATTGCTTACTGCCTCATTCAGACCTGCTTACTTTCATCTTCTCTCTCTTTCTCTCTCTCTCTCACTTGCTCTCTCTTTCTTTCTCTCTCTGTCTCTCTCAGGATTTCTTCTGGTCTGCTTTTAATACCCCTTTACCAACATTTACCACATTTCAGAGACTGGGCATAACATAACAGACTTTTGAATGGTAATATGCGGTTTAAATAAAGACAGAGGCATTAGTTGAATATTATGTTCCCCATATTGAAACAATAATTATAAAAATAATCACATAGTTTAGGATTTTACCAAGATAATACATGGGAAAAAACTTGCAAATGTATGAATATATACATGAAAAACAGCCATATTACCTTCATGTAAAAACAAACATAGCTACAGAA
Organism: Ladigesia roloffi; assembly: GCA_037577295.1. Taxonomy (NCBI): domain Eukaryota; kingdom Metazoa; phylum Chordata; class Actinopteri; order Characiformes; family Alestidae; genus Ladigesia; species Ladigesia roloffi. The sequence continues at coordinate 7,576,439 of JBBKCR010000034.1, read as the reverse complement.
GTTCATAGTAAAAGTTATGAACTCATAATGTATATTGGGAAATGGAGGCTCCACTAAAAACTGCCATTGTCTCTCCTGATGCTTACGGTGCAGTCATTGTGTGGATGTGTGCCTGAGAGAGACAGAGAGAGAGAGAGAGAGAGAGAGTGAAAGAGAGAGACAGACAGACAGAGAGAGAGAGAGAGAGAGTGAAAGAGAGAGACAGACAGACAGAGAGGGAGAGAGAGAGAGAGTGAAAGAGAGAGACAGACAGAGAGAGAGAGAGGGAGAGAGAGATGGGGGAGGCAGAGGGTGAGAGAGAGAGAGAGAGAGAGAGAGAGAGAGAGAGAAAGATTTGAAGGGGAAATGAAATGTTAAGGTGGTATAATTTAAGTAGGCAATGTCATGGTTCTGCCCCAAGGCCAATACAGCCATAATCTCCAGCCTGATTTCTCTGCTGATCCCTAAGGGCCAAAAACAGTAGTGAGGGGGAGCCTTGGCCTCAGAGACACCCACACACATACACACACACTTGTAAAAGTATGTTTGTGAGGGTCCGTTGACTCATGCATTGTTGTGAATAGTGCTATGCCTCTGCCTAAACCAGTAACCTTAACCATGGTAACAAAAAATAAACTAAATATATATATTTATATATTTACTTTTTTCAAATCACCCTGACTTAAATACATGCACGCGTACAATTTACCTGAGCTCACACATTAGCCCTATTCTGAAATATTCATGAAATTCCTCGGAATCGGAGCCTGCAATTTAAATTTAGCCAGCGGTGATGCTGAAGGTGTAAATGCTGATTGAATGTCTCTATTTTCCTGTTTAATTGATTAGCCAAGGCCAAGGAAGCTCGGTTAGTGATTGTGCAGGTTGATGGAAAATTACAGTGCAGGGAGGTGATGGTGTTGATGGTGGTCGTGTGCAGGGGTGGGGGGATAATGGGGGCTTTATCAATGGTCTGCAGTGACTGTCCACAAATATTAAACAAAAAAACATTGATTAAAGCACAGAGTCAGTTTAAAGTGATACAAGTGGAGTGTTGCTTTGGTGGAACATATTTTACTAAGGTGCCAGGGACAAAGAAAGAGAGAGAGAGAGAGAGAGAGAGAAAGAGAGGAATAGGGAAAAATAAACTGGGGAAAAAGTACCTGACACAGTCAGATTACAGAATTGTAGGTCCAGCACGTTGCTGCCCACAGCGACTCCTTAAATCAGAAAGATCCACTTTGAGCTTGGCCAGAGCCTCAGGCTGGATCAGTTTTTCTGTGGAACTCTTCTTGACACTTAAGGGTGGGCATGTTTTATATTTAAGATAAGATGTTAGAAAACGTAATGCTGGGAAAAACAAAGCCATAAGTTAAACCCTTAGCTGCCGCTACACCCACCAATGTAATCAGTCTGAGGAATCTCGCCTTACTGAATTACTATAATCTTTCTTCACAGTGTAGAGAGAAAAGAGATGTTCTAACACCCAGACCAATGAAATGGTTGAGAGGTTCTTACAAAACATCCATTGTTTTGTAATTTGGGAAGTGTTCAGTAACGATATGTGCTAGGAGATTAAATAAGACAAGACAAACCTTATTGGTGTCACATATGGGAAATTTGCCTTGTTATGGCAGAAAGTGGACAGAACAAATGTAAGAGAAGCAAAACAATAGAATGAAAGCTAGACAACATAAAAAAGCACACTATACAAATAATACAGAAATATAAATAAAGACATTTGCATGTATATGTAAAAATATATGCATATATATAAACCAATAGAAGTATATGTGTAAGTATGTGTATATGTACATATGTATTAGGGCAAAAACATTTCATGTTGTTTCATGTTGTAAAACAGTGCTGTATTTTGGTGTTTCCATCACTAATGTCTACCCAGTGTGTAGGACAAGCAATCGGTTTCCTCTCTGTAGGGTCCTTCCCTTCACTCCAGATCTTCTGTCTTTCCCACATCCACATCCTGTTTCCTGAATGCCTCACTAAATCAGGCGTGATAACATCTTTTCCTAGAGCCTCCGTTTGGCTTTCTGCACGTTAGAGGTTGAGCCAGTGTGGTAACATGTCCTTGACCAGTCTTTTCTAAATGTTATTGAGTTTTAAAAGCTACATGCAAGAGTGTGAGTGATGATTACGGCCGCAAGGTTAGCAATGGTCAGGCAGAGCTGTTGAAAGCGCTCACTCCTGGTTTGAAGTGGGAACAATGTGATGATAATAGGAATTAGATGCTTACAGAAACTGCCCATTGAAAAAACTACAGGCTCTAAAGAGGCATTGATTATACCATATATTTGTGGTTGTATGCGTATCACAAGAAATTTTCTCATTTCATTCATAGCTTTAGGCACTAGCAAGAATAGAAAAAAATAATACCTGGATTTAAGCAGAACAAGTATTTCAGTGTTCTAACATAATGTTTCTAAATCATTCAAAAGTGTAAACTGTTAAACTGTTCTTTTATATGGGATCTATAAGCCTACTTACACCAAACCAAGGTTTGGAAAACTATTGGACCAATCATTTGTATTTGTATTGATTAATGCCTGTTAACACATAAATGCCATTCAGTTTGGGCTGTTTGTGAATCAGTCAGTTGCTCCAAAACATATCTGATGTTTAGACTATTGAAGTGTAATATTGATTATATAGAGGCCCAAACATTATGTGAATATGTTAACCAACTTTAATTACATTCCTTTGATTGCTTCCTAAACAAAATGATGCCTTTTTTGGAGCAAAAAAATGCAAAACATAAATGTAATGTAATGCTCAATGTGTGGAGAAAGCCTGGAGAATAATTTTAGCAGAGGGACCTGTAAAGGGTATCTGGTAGCCTGGTGGTTAGGGCGTTCACCCTGTGATCAGGAAGTTGTGGGTTTGATTCCCAAGACTGCTAAGCACCTCTGAGGTATCCTTTGGCAAAGTAACTTCCCCATACACTGCCCCACTGTTGCTGGCTGCCTGATGCTTCACTTGGTGAATGGATTAAATGCACAGGAAGAATTTTGTGCTGTGGTGTGTTCACTTTTACTTGTATAGCACAAAGGTGGAAAGCTTTTCTTATAGTAAAGTCAATGTACTCGCATGTTTTGATGCAATCAGAAATGTACAATTATACTTTGGATGCAAATTTATGGAAATCTGCTAAAAAAATCTCAGCTGCATTAAAATAAAACCAAAGCTGGTAAAAATGCTATTGACTTTGACATGATGTAGTCAAATGCATCTCTGCTTCTCACTTATTTGTTCCTTTCAAAATAAAAGCATAGTTTTGCACAACACAGTCAATGTTGACGAGATGATTGCTATTTGGAGTAATTATCCTCCTGTTTCATTGCCTTTATAAACCTGCATTAAAACAGCGAACTGTAGCAAAAACCCATCATGCAAGTTAACGTGCTCTCTCTTTGAAAACATAAAAATAAAAGATAATCTCACACCCTCTCAGAATTCAAATAAAACTCGCATCAGGAGATGAACTGAAAGAGCAGCGATGCTCAGGTTAAGGGCTGAAGGGTGGCTTTTCTGTTAGCACAACAGGAGGGGGTGCTGTTACAGTGGTGGGAGGAGTTTTGTCTGTCAAATGTGTCTTGATATTCCTAATGGCCAAAGGGACCACATGTAAGATGGATCTTTGTTTCCTAAACTAATGACTAAATGTGAATATATGTTTATCTCAAAATGTCCAAATATTTTTCAGGGCCAATAAAAGTAAAAGCTTTGGGACCCGATAACATATTTACATCTACTACATCAAAGTGGATGTAAGTAACACCTGTCTGAGATTTTGACCATTTTCTCGGCTCCTGAGAGAGAGAGACTGATCTCAGCCTGATCCCAATTTAAGATCTTAAAATCCTCTTTATTTTTTCTCACCACACTGATCTTTATTTGTCTCAAATAGTCAGATTTTGAAGTAGCCAAAATAAATTTGGTTGGTCCATAAATGAGTGTCTACAATATCTGAAATTTGTCTTAATGATCTCAGCTACCAAAGTCAGGCAGTTTTGAGATGCAGAAGGTGGTTAAAGGGAAGGGAACTGAGAGGCCTTTGAGAGGAGCTTCTGTTTTAAGTTGATTTTTATTTTTTGTGAAACAAGTAAGAAAAACAACCCAATAAGAAGATCATTTGTATCTAATGAGACAAAAATGAGACGGCAAAAACTTGCCCTGGGCTAGGGTTCAGTAAAACGGTGAAGTCTCCATCACGTATTAAAGAATAGGGACTATTTCATGCCCTCTCATGCCTAGCAAAAAGTTCATGCATGCACTTAATGATTTGCAGTGTAATGTCATTACAGGCAATGTAACCATTCACGTAGAGACCAGTAATCTCCATTATTAACACTTTGGTGCCCTGCAGTGTTTCAGTCAGCCTCAGATGCTTATTTCTCGCTCTTCATGAGCTCTAAATGATTAGGCTGGGGCTGATAATAGAGATTGATAATGGAAGTTACTGTGCCCCCCCCTTTGTTTCCCAACCCATATCAATCAGAACCCCCCACCTTCCCAGCCCCCCTGCCTCACTTTCTCTCCCTCTCTCTCATCCCACCCCCAGTGCACTGCTGGCTCTGGCTGTGTCAGCTGGGCTCGGAGCTCGTGTGCATTAATTAAGACGCAGAGAATGCCGTCTCCACAGCAGCCACTGCAAGGTCACCTCTGGCTTTCAGAAGGACCTCACCTCAGACTCGTCTATTCAGAGAGCACCCCCTCCACCCCCTATCTCTCTCTCTCTCTCTCTCTCTCTCTCTCTATCTCTCTCTTCCTCCCTCCTTCTCTCTCTATTCTACATAAAACAGTGGAACTTGCATTGAATGTGCTATAAGAGAGAAATTCCAAATGAACTGCATGACCCAAAGCAACTATTGTGTATTATATAGTTACAAGAATCTATTTACAAAAAGGCCACAGTTCTCCATTTGTTGTTGTCTTTGATATTTTTGGCATCATATTAAACCAAAGCACGCTTTCGTAGCCCTTTGTCTTGTTTCTTAATCCTAAGCTGAAACGGGTATGTGTCATAGGTTTGAGACTGAAGGAATTGTTATGGAGGTATGGGCCCATACACGGTTCTCTGACACATTATTGTTGCTTAATGAGTTTGTCCAATGCCGTTTTAACACATGGTATTAAAAATACATCTCTTTATATTTACAAGATGAGGGTAAAATTATTTGCTTGGAAATAGCTGTTTTGATCCTGAATTAGTCAAGCACATATGTAAATGGATTTGTGTGCGCGCATGTGTGTGTGTTCATGTGAGTGTGTGTATACGATAAGATAAGATAAACCATAAGTGGGCAATTGCATTGTCACAGCAGAAAGTGGACAGAAAATTGGAAGACCAGTAAAAATAAAATAAAAACAGTATAAAATAAAAAACAGTATATATATAAAATAAGGATGTGTATATGTATTTGACTACTACTATTATTAGGCTCCTCATTGTGTCGAATCAACATTAAGTTAAACAAGAGGTTTAGCTGGTGTAACAATAACAGTTCAGTCTTACAAAAGCAATGTTGTTTTTTAATTGAAATCTCGGAAACATTTGAAATCAACCTAAGTTGTTTTAAAGACTGATCATTTCAGCTCTGAGAGTCTTAGAAAGAAATGGAGCAAGCATTAGTTAAAACACACTCTAAATTTTCATATTAAGTGAGAGCTCTGCAAATTTTCAACAGGTTGAATAGGAATTTTGCCAAAGAACTAAATTTGCAATGATTGCTACAACCAAAAGCATTTGCAGGTGAAGATTGTGTACAGCAATGTCAACACTTTCAGTACTGTTCCTCTGATTCTTCTGGGTGCATGCACTTCACTGTCACACATCTATACTTGGAGGTACACAGTAAAACCAGGCTTGTCTGAGAGAGGCTGGACTGTAAGCTGCAGTAGTTGTGGATGTATGAGTGTGTGTGAAGGGACAGCGGGGCGCTGTGTGGTCTGGCTGTGAGAAGGCGCTCTGTATGCTTATCATCTGTTGCTTATCTCCCTCTGTGCCCCGAATTGCAGTGACCTGCAGGTGAGGCGCGCAGAGACCCCACACACGGCTCATAAATTACAGCGAGTGGAGGGGGAGGGAGAGAAAGAGGGAGAGGGAGAGAGAGAGAGAAGGAGAGATGGAGGGGAGAGAAGGTGACAAAGGTTAAAGTCTTTTGTTACCTACGTAGGAGAGGTCATCTCTCTCTCGGTTCCTCTCTCTCATTCTCTCTCTGTGATGACAGCTAATCAGCGCTAGCTAATGAGGACGTATTCTCTGCTGTTCTTTGACGCTGCATTGCTATCATTATCTCGGCAAGGAAGAAACGAGCCGGGCTGCAACAGCGGCACTTGCCATCTCTGCCTTCCAAAAACCACAGCAGTGTACACACGTTTCGCTCAACACAAGCCACTGAAGAAATGAGCAGTTACTTTAAAGGCCCTGTTTTATTTTACTGTGTAAAAAATGTTAGTTTTTAAATAAAAGGGCTTACTATTTCATTGTCAATCACTCTCTGGTCCATAAAGCCAACGGGAGAGTGTTAAGCTGTAAAATTCAGAAAGTCGATTCATTTTGAATGATTGGCCTGTTCAACCTACAATAGTTTAATACTGCCAGCTCATACTGCCTTCATTATTCACAGTCCAGAACAACCACTCAGCAAATAATTCAGATTGTTTTTGGGCCTTAAAGATACACAGCTGTCACAAAATGTAAAATACAAGAAAAATGTAGGATATGAAACATGTAACTGCCACTGTGCTTTTGTGAAATTCTAATTTTCTAGCTACACAATGTTAACAGCTGCTGCCGATTATCAAAGGTATTAAAATAAAAAGGCAACAGGAAAGCTATGAGATTCACTTATCATTGCATCCTATATGCTAGTTATCCAGTTTATTAGAATCACCATGTGTGCAATAATATGCTAGGTACTTTTTGGGTGTTAAATATTATAAATATGTGCAATATCTCATGTAGAGTCATCTAATCATGTGCAGTATCTTGCGATGTTTTCTAATGTGTGTGGAATCATTTCATTATGTGCAGTATCTTATGTGCAATAGTCTTCATGTGTAATATCATTAATTATATCACCAATGTCCATATTGATCCCGGTGCAATAATTTAATCCAAACTACCATTTTGTCAGTGTTTTTCACTCAACTATCGTAATATTTATTGTATTTTCATTTTGAGTTTTTAGTTTTTTTCCCTACAGATTTTTTTTTAGATTATATAAGTTTCGTATTTCATATTGTTTTTGTCTCTGTGTCTCTGTGTCTGCAGCCATTACATTAACATTTTCCTGATTCTGATACCTGTTCCATCTTTGAAAGGGCCCAGCCTACGACCACCAGTGAGACATTGTTTGGATGCTGGGCCATTCTCAGCATGTCTAATACTGTGGCAGAATCATGGTTGAAATCACCATCTGAGTGATTGCTCTCAGAAAACAGAAAGGACACCCAAACCTCATTCTCACAGATAGAGCCCTGCCTCTTTGTTGCCTGGCCATAAAACTGAATAGAGACCATAAAAAGGTTAGTGCGCAGAAAATATGGAAACACAGTCGACAAGTGGTCTCCTCCAAGGCACAAACACACAGATGTTGCTGTTAAGTGCTGTCATTAGACATCAGAGGAGAGTAGAGAGTCTGAAACTGTCTATACTGTCAGCTTTTTGTATGTCTGTGTGTGCGTGTCCTATGCTTTTGATGGTATTCTTCTGAGACATTCTCCCTGAAGTGCAAATTAAGTGCACATATTACATGAGCAGTTGGAAGTCAGTAATGACACACAAATGCAAGTCTTGTGTGTTCATGCATGTGTAAATGTTTATGATTGTGTGTGTGTGTGTGTGTGTGTGTGTGTGTGTGTGTGTGTGCACTGAACAGTTGTGCTTTGGTGCAAATGTATACAAAAATTCCACATGAATAAATTATATCACCTCAACATCAATTGTGTTGTTACTCATGTATGATGATGTGCATGTGTGCATTTGTTTTTTTGTGTGTGACGATCCATGCACAATACTGTTTTGTACCACTGCAGAATCAGCAGTTTGGCTGCAGATAAATGTATAAATTAGGTGCAGCATGGAAACATGGACCAGCTGGAGGCCTGAGGGGGGCCACGGCAATCAGTAGGTTGTGGGTTTTAATTCCAGGACTGCTAGGGGCACCACTGAGGTACCTTTGTGTGAATGGGTTAAGAAAAGGACAAGGATTTCACTCTGTTCACACTGTGTGCTGTGGTGAGGTGTGGTGTGTTCATGCTTGACTATAAGGTGCCACTTTATCTTTTTACTTTTATTCATGAGCTTAATCAAGCTGGAAAAAAAGATTGTAGCTTAATTTAAAATCTTAGATTAATCTGTTTCGGATTGTTGGCCCAATCATTAGGAGATCACATATTCAGTCCTATGTTGCCATAGCCATCCGTGCCGACAGAGAACAGCTGTACTTGCCTTTTATGGGGGTTGGATGACGAGCCCCTTCACTCCATCACCCAACATGTGCCACACAGCACAGGTGTCTATTGGCTGACGTGACAGAATTGTCAGTAAGTGTTCTCCTCCAAGCATATAGAGCTCTTTAATGGCATAGTGTTGCCATTATGGTATAATGGCATAGTGGTGCCTTCATTCATGACTCAGAATGAAGAAAACACAGTCCAGAATGGCTCATATCTAAAAAGCAATTGATAAAATTGATAACACTGGTGTTTGACAAAAAAAATATGATTGTCAATAGATCTAAATGTGTTTAATTGAACGAAATCCTGGGTAAAACATTAAAATACCTTCTGTCTAGGCTATGACATTTCAGTCTATACTCTACAGTAAATACACCATAAAACATTCAAAATACTTTTTTGTGTCTGTCTTCATTGCATAATTGAATCAACTTATTACTACTAAGTTAAAGAATAACAGATGATCAGTACAATGTTTACAAACTTTAACAATAATGTGTGTGTGTGTCTGTGTGTGTGTATGTATGTGTGTGTGCTAGCTTTCTTTTTTTCTTTTTTTAGTTAATGCCCACTTTCTGGCTTTCATTCTTTGACCCAGTCAGGAGTGAAATCAGCCGAGCTGGAGCAGGGCACCCCACTGCCACACCTTTTCAGACTCCACACTCTGCAGTTAGTGTCTCAGCTCGCTCAGCAAGCTCACCATATTTACAACTATTACCATGGCAATGACATGTGTGTGTGTGTGTGCGCGTGCGAGAGTGTGTGTGTGTGTGCGAGAGTGTGTGTGTGTGTGTGTGTGTGTGCGGGTGT
>JBBKCR010000034.1:7541521-7557045 GCA_037577295.1 Ladigesia roloffi | reverse complement strand
GTGTGTGTGTGTGTGGGTGTGTGTGTGTGTGTGTGTGTGTGTGTGTGTGTGTGTGTGTGTGTGTGTGCGTGTGTGTGCGTGTGTGTTTGTAAGTTGTACTTTTGTCTTCAGGCCTACACTCCCCTATTCAAATTCATTGTACAGCCCTGAAGCAAGTGGAGGTGTGTGTGCTGGTGTATCATTTGTTGTATTAATGAGTTCGATTTAACAGTGCCAGGGGCATTAAGCATGGCCGGAGTTAAGCTCTCTCAACCTCTGTACCTCACAACACCCACAACACTCTAATTAACCCATTTTACTTCTGTCTGCTTCCCAGCATTCTCACTGCAGCTATGAGACAGAAATCCACTTCCCCCAGTGCTTTGCTGCGCTACAGTTTTCTAGAAAACGAGATTATTCATTAAATATTCATTTACAGATCCCTCACAACTCAGCTAGAACACCCAAATTTCTCTTTTTGTAATTAGTGCATTTTATGTTCATTATTTTTAGAACTATTATGTATTTTCATTATTAAAATACATTTAAAGAGATTCTACAGCTATTGTTCGGCTGGTGATAAATGTCATAGAATGACCTGTTGGTAAAATGCAGAACCCTTTTGGAGAAGAACAAAGAATAAAGCCTTGAACAAAAACAGTATAAAAAAATGGGGAAACAAGAATATTGACCAGGATGTTTAACTTTATAGATTTAGTTCCTTGCTCTCAGCAGCTGCTTCTCTTGGTAGAATGATCTGGTAATTGATTTTTGTTGCTATGATTTCTGTCCAAACACTCTTTTGTAGCTACAGCAGAGATGAGAGTTTTCAGATTAAAAACCATACATCAGAAATGCAGTTTAGTTTAGATTTTTCTTTTTTAAGTGAAGGCATTGAATATTTTATTTTGTAAATGTGTTAATCTTCTAAATTTTACCCAGTTTTGGTTAACAGAGTAAGGACTGGTGTAGACACCTTTGCGATTTTTTCCAGTAGTATACATCTCAAACATTTAATCTTCAAGGGCAACAGCTAACGATTTTTTTAGAAATAAAGAATTTATGATTTGAATGTATGACTTAGTCTGTATCATGCCAAAGCTGGTGTTTTTGTAAATAAAATTTGATTATTTTTTCTGTTCATTCCCAAATAGGTTCTTTCAAAGTACCATTTTTTAGACACAGAATAGTCTCAACATTAAAGTGACTCATGTGTGGTTGGATATATTAATCAGCAAGTGAACAAACTGTTCATGGATTGGAAAGAGGACGGTCCAAGCGCTCCTGAGCTGTTCCCAGGCTAATTCAGTCTGCAGAGGCCACACCTTGCGATTTCCAGGATTTAAAGGATCTGCTGCTAACATCTTGATGCCAGATGACCACAGCACATGACATTACACAATGTTAGTCAGGTGGATTTAATGTTTTAGTTGATTAGTGTAGAACCATGTGTCGTAAAAGTACATTGAAAAGACCAGGATGCCACCGAATGCACATGTAGTTATATTAAACAGGAATTATCCCTAAAATAATACAAAACATTATACAATTACAATGTAACTGTAATTACAATAATTTGATTTTAAAAAGAGACATTTCTGCCATGTGTAAGCAATCGAATATGAGATGCATAACGTTACTGCCGCGACGTGGTTGCAGAGAGCAGCTAAAGAGCAATAATACAGTGATGGTGGAAAGAAGGGCTATTATTTGTGCAGAATGTGGCATCTAAAAAAAACCCACACACATCGGGTTCTGGTCGAGTGCAGTCATAGAAACCATTGTTTGAGCGCTGGTAGTTTTTCCGTGGTCTGCTTTTGCTCACTTATAGCTTCATTATGCAAACAATGGTTCAGAAGGAATCCTGGATGCATGTGCCCCCACTACATTCAGTCTAATTAGGATTAACTCTGTTGACTCTGGTATCAGGCGTTATATTTATAAAGGGCCTTAGAAAAAGTCCTGATCTAGGATCAGCACCATCATTCTTTAAGGATCAGGTTTTCTTTGCTGAGAAACTGGTTCTGGATCAGGGTTCCTGTGCTGGGGAGTCTAATAAATAGGACCCCAGATGCTGATGAGTAAATGATGCATGTGGCTAAGATAGTCCAGCTGAACCCACCAGAGTGCCACCTGGCATTCGCAAATGCCCCCCCCCCCTTTCAGCCACAAGTCTTTACCCCTTGGCTATGTGTGATAAGGCACAATTAAACTACAATTCATTTCAGAAGCACAGTTTTATGCGACTGACCCATCCGTGCTTCGCCTACAGATGCGTCCTTTGTGGCTGGCATTGTGTTGGGAGGTCGAACAAGCTTTGAAGATTGCAAAAATTCAATCCAACCTAAAGAGAAATAGCTTCCAAAATACATAAATGATTCAAGTTGGACTGCTACAGGGTTTACTACATAATCAATGCACGATGTTTGAATTCCAATTTTCTACATTACGGAGCTTGTTGCTTTTATCATATCTCGATCACCTCAGACACGGGAAATTACATGCTAAACATGTGTGAGAATGTGGTTTTATTAGAGTTCAAAACCTTGTAGCTCAAAGAAGGGGTTCAAAGCATTCGCTGATGATGAAGTCTATGGATTTAACATAAGGTAGCATGGCTGAAAAATCTTTCAGAAAAATGCTAATAGTCATAACAGCATGCAAACATTGGACTGACTAGGTAGCAAAACAATCTGCTCAAATTGTCCTAAAAGTACCACCTTTAAATGCACACAGAATAAAATTAGAATGTCAAATCCTCAGTATTTCACACTGGTGTGTTCTTAGACAAAAAAAAAGGGCCCTAAAACTTCTTATTATGCCCAATGTGATTTATACCGGTGCCCAATATGCAACCTAGCAACAGTAGCTATGAAAAAAAATTGTTTTTCAGCAGAGCACAGTTAGGACTATTAGAATTCCATAGTTGGACCGTGAGGTGGATGGTTTTACCTCTGCATGTGGATTATATAATGTGAGCAGGGGTGAGGAGGGCTGCCAGGCATTTGTTTGGCTCCTGTGTCTGAGCAAACATCCAGCCATTGCCCTCCAACACTGACCGATTATAGCCATGTTTTTTTTATAGCCAGACATTGCCCCTGGCTGTGTGTGTTTGCACTTTGCGCATGCAATAGCAGATCCAATAGCAAAGGGGGGTCGCGGGCAGACACGAGCTTAGAAGAAACACGTCAAGTAGTCAAGTCAAGTACGTGTTTACTGTCATTTCAACCACATACACTGTACACAGTAAAATAAAAACAGTGTCCATGGTTCAACACAGAACAAAAACAGAAACAGCGCAAGACTACATAAGTGCTGGCAGGACTGGAATACAGAGAGTGTGATACAAGAGATAGTGCAAGAGAACACGTTATTTTGCTTTCATTGTTGTCTGAAACGAATTTACTCATATTACTACTGAAAGTGTTCATACCTTAAACAGACCATAGATAGCAAACTTTCTTACATTTTTGTTCAGTGTCAGTACTTTGAAAAACCACATTTTTCTTTAATTACTGCCTTGAGTCTGTAGGAATATTTCTTTACCATGTTTGCACATCTGGTCTGTGCAGTATATGCCCATTGTTCTTTAGGTTTATGGTTCACTTTATTTGTCATCAACAACTTTGTACATGTACAAATTGCGATGAGACAATGTTTTCCCTGGTGCAACATATTAACACTGAACATAATTTTCAACAGGACAAAAGTGACATTTAGTATAGAAATGGAAAGCTCAGAAGCTTTACAGAAGCTCAGTCAAATTGGATGGTGATTGTTGTCGGACTGCAATCTTCAATCTTCAATTTTTAAAAGGGGTTGAGTGTGAGTTCGGCGTAGGCATTCAACATTTTCTCCTTCAGCCAGTGTGGTTAGTTTTGCTGTGTGCTTTGGGTCATTGTCATGTTGGACATGACCTGACAACATTCTGGCAGAGCTTTTCTTTCAAAATTTGTATTTTGCTCTGTTAATTTTATCTTCTATCTGGACGAATGCCCCAGTCCACAACAGAATACTTCCACCTCCCTGGCGTTCTTTGGATGTATCATTTGGTGTTGGCTGCCATGTAGTTTGATTTCAGTGCCATCTGGCCATATCACTGGTATCCATTTGGCCTCAGAATCTTCAAGGAATATTTTGGCAAAACTCCATGTGACCTTTTTTAAGGAGCGGCTTTTTTTTCTTGCAGCCTTCCCACTCAAGTGAATTTGAGTTAGTTGTTACTAAATGCCCACAATGACCACTTCCCATACATTTCTGTAACTACATTAAAGTTGTCATAGGCAACTTAATATCCTCTCTGGTAGGTAAACTTCCTTTTCACTCTTTCATGTATTTTGGATGGCCACTTTATCCCTGAGAGCTTTTGACAATATCTTACCACCCACAATTGATTGTTGGCTTTCAGCTGCATTAACAAACACTGGAATGCACCAGGAAGATCTGCTGTTATGCAGAACTAAACAAAAATAATTACAATTGATTACAGATTGAAAGCAGTTAGCTTGTTGTGCAGTGGACAAGGTGAATAGTTACACCTGATTGCGAAAGGGGTAATCCTTTATCCATCCCAGTAATTCTGCTTCTTGTTTTTTTTTAAGTGTTGCTGTCATAACTGTTACGAACTGCATTGAGTAATCTCAGTTGGAAAAATAGTTGTTTTTTGTTTGTAAGAGGGTTTGTCTTCATTTCTGGCTACAAAGCAATAACTAAATATTGTGAAGCGGGTGATTGTTTTCTGTTCCCACTGCATGTCTACCTATTCAGTCTACTCAAGCTAAGAACACCTCTTTTAATGCCAAGGGGTATAAAGAGATTGGAAAATGGCCATTACAGCCACTATGTTGCTCCTGAACATAAAACACAAATACATTCTTTCACGCAGAATAGTCACAGAGTTAATGATTACTTATCAAGCAGAACTCAACAAAAGCACTTTCCATGGACCAAAAAAATCATGACTGCACTGTCTCATCAAACACAACAAACTGTTCCTTTATATTTTCAGTGCACAGAAAGTCAGGTGTCATTGTAATGGTGAGGAATGACTGTGAACACAGCACTTTTAAACAGGCTAAACTTGCAAAAAAATGGACAAAGTCAGGCATTTAGAAAGTGGTGGATAAATCTCGTCCTGAGACTTGTCTACTATTGTTCGCAGGGGAAATTTGTCCTGAATGAACTCTAAATCTATATATCGGAATAAAAAAGTGTTGGACTCTTTTTTTCCACCTTTCTGGCAGCCGTTGTGTTATGTGTGAGCAGGGTTAGGGTTTCGGAACTGAATCAGGTGTTGGCTCCCGATAGCTGCTGGCCTGTGAGCCGGAGTTGACAGGGGGCCAAATGCCACCCGTCAACAGCACACAGGTCTTACTGTTGCAAGTAGCAACACTACTGCAGCACCAACAGAAGATATGGACTGCAGATACAGCACAGTTCTCTTGCTTGCACTGCCTGCTGCTGACCACAAATTTGAAAAAGTGTTTAATACACATAGTTAAAGTGAACACAGACATTCTTAATGGTATTAAATGATCTAGTCTACCACTGATTCATTTGTGTACTGCAGAAACTTGCAGTCATACGGGGTGTAAATCTCAGTCCTCGCTACGGTTTGACTTGATTATAATTCTTTCGTAATAAGAAATTTTAAAATAGGAACATTTACTGAAGTAAGTCTCCTGGAGACCTCCTTTCCTGCAAATTTTAGCTTCGAACATAATTGACCCCCCGGATTCATCTAATTATTCCCTTCAGAACTTGATTAGCTATTTCAGATTAGGTGTGTTAGACTGGGATGGGGGTGAAACATGCAGGACTATGTGGATCTCAAAGGGAAGGGTAGGTGACAAAAACATCAAGCCTTAGGCTTTCATTCTTGAAAATAGCCTGAAAAAGTCATTTTTGGCAAACTGATACATTTTGTAATTAATTGTGGTTGTTGTTTTACTATTCTATATAAGAGAGTGTCAGAAAGAGACAGACAGACAGTGATGGTAAGTGGACAGCTGTTCTCTGGGCTCTGTGTAAGTGGACATTTAGAGAGTGAAAAGAGACAGCTGAGCATTCAAAACGTTCGGCAGCGCTGACAAACACCACAAATCCTTCAACAATAAACTCTCTCAACATTCTTTTCACCGACGCTCTACCACCTCCCGCTCTTACTCGGTCTTCGCCACCTTCTCACTCTCTCTTTCACGCATTCTCCCTCTATACCATCTGGGTTTTTTTTCTAGGGTTATTCAACTTAGTTAAGTTCACTTCAGTTCACTTCTGTTCCGTTCACTACCTTTTGGTTCAGCTAAATTCAGTTCAACACCCCCCCCCCGTGTCTTTCTCTTTCTCAGGAACATTGTGATAAATGTCAAATGGCATGAAAATTGTATGGTGTTTTAGCATTTGGTGACTCAAAACCAGTTTTCTGTTAGGGGTCATGAGGAGTCGGAGAGAGATACTGGTCTCCAGGTCCTCAAGAAAACGTGTTTTGTTTGAACATCCTCAAAGGTCATAAAGAGCTAATTCATAGCTTTATAAATGCCCAGCCTACACACCAAGGTCTTTTACTATTGCAGGATGTTTCCACAAGTACTTCAGGCATGTTCAAGTTCAACCTGTGTGTGTGTGTGTGTGTGTGTGTGTGCTTATTCCCATATTGTCAGGATTCATTTGCTTATCCTAAAGTTATCCTAAAATTATGTTTTTTTATTGCTCATATGTAAAGAGTAAAGTGTAAAGTGATCATTCTGTCATACGTGAACACACCACAGCACAGCACACAGTGTGAACAGTGTAAAATTCTTTCTCTGTATTTAACCGATTCACCAACTGAAGCAGCGTGCAGCCAGAAATACAACGCTCAGGGAGCTGCATGTGGGGACGGTACCTTGCTCAAGAGAACCTCAGAAGTGAAAGCATGACTTTCTGATCGCAGGGCCACCAGCCACTAGACTGCCACATGCACCTCTTGCCCCAACAGCTGCACTGACATGTTTGCTCCCAGCAAAGAAAAAAAAAACAGCAAGTGTGTGAGTGGGTATGTGTGAGTATTCCTGTCCATTAAAGTCCTTATTACACCGGCTATCTGTGTTTGTGTGTGTGTGTGTTTGCGCGCGTGTGTGTTTGCGCGCGCGCGCGTGTGTGTGTGTGTGTGTGTGAGTGTGCATATATCCATGTCCATTAAAGCCCTTATCCTACTACCTATATGTGTGTACATATGTGTGCGTGTGCATGTGTGTGTGTGTTTGCGTTCATTTCCATTACAGTAGTCTTGCTGCATGCAGACTCAGCCCTCTCCCAACCGCCTCTGCATTTGCCCCCCCGGCTGCCTGCCTGCTGCCCAGTGCAAATTATTGTGAGTGGTGCTTCACTCCCATTAAAACTTCACCCTGACTCCACCACTACCTGCCACCGGCTTTCTCTCTTTTTGTGTCCACCATTTTCAACAAGTTCTGAGGGACTGAATTTGCCTGTATGTGAATCAGTGACCTCCCACTGTTCTGAGAGGTAGTTTCAGTCATTAGCGAGTCCCTGCTGTGCATAAAGAGGCTCTAATGCATTGTCATATTTTCCGGTATTTCCGAGGGATAAAAGTCCTCAGAGGATTTGGGTCTCCCTGAACCTGATGGACTATTGACTTTTTCGGCTTGGCAGCCATGTGCTGCAAGAGACAAGCAGACATTGTTGCTGATGCTGGTCTTTGGTTGGATACGTTTACTTGATGCTGCGTGATTTTGATGAGGAGGTGTTTGGAGTCGCCCAAACTGGGTCACGCAGCCTCTTCAAGAAAATGAAACTTTTCCAAGAAGGTTTTACACACTTAAGAAACTCCCCGTCATGCACAGGCTCCGACAGCTCGCCTGGAAACAGTGTTGATTCCCAGACAGAGCTCATTATAAGGGAAAGCCTGACAAGCTCATTATTGTACCTTGAGCTTCTAAAATTTCTCCCTCTCTCTCTCTCTCGCCCTCTGTCCTCAACTAGCTTCACCTTCCTCTTTTTCTTTCTCTCTCTATCTCTCTCTCGCTCTATCTCTGTCCTCGGCTACCTCGTTTACTTCTGAGTCCGCTGTGACTTCATCACTGAACATAAAAATGTTCTTCTGGAATAGAAAAAAGGGATTGATAAAGGAAGAAGAAGGCAGAGAATTAAAGGATAAATTTGTCTGAACTGTTCTTAGTTTCTCCAGTTCTGAAATAGTGGAGCAGATTTCGCAAGTAGGTCTTCCAGCTTGCCACTCATCAGAAAAAGAAAATATCCCTTTCAAGACATGCTGCTCATATAGATGAGAGACTTATACTTAGCATAAGCCAGACTGCGACCAAACACCCATAAATGCTTTCTGCGCAAGTGAGTGTGTTTGTCTGTGTGTGCACAGTGTGTGTGTGTGTGTGTGTACGAGTGTGTAGCCATGCATCGTGGATTGTGATCTTGTGTCACTAGGCTGGATTTTCTTTTCTGTTTCACAGGAATGACTGGATGAAAAGCTTTTCCTGAACCACTTTTGCATGTTTTCCATTAACTGTAGAGTGCTAAATCCCTGTTGCTGGAGTCTAGAGTCATTTTGTACATGCTGTAAGCCTCTCCTGATGATCATATATATATTCCTGCACCACAATATGTGGATGTTAAAGTGACAATGTGAAATGTGATAGAATACATGCAATGGGTATACAAACAGCTCTGGAAGAAAAAAAAGAGACCACTGCCATTCATTTTTAGATCAGGATCTCTATGCGTATAACAGCCATTCCATTCCAGTGTCTGTTAAATTCCTACACAACCACCTGATTCTGCTTTATGAGGTACTGATTAGTGATCACCTGAATCACCGGAATCTTATTTAATGAGGACAAGAATAAAAACTCTGCTGTAATCAACACTTTCCTCTAACCAGTTGGATGTTGAAACACTACTAAAAGGTTATTATTGTCATTCCCTGCTGTGCATAATGTATATATAACCCGAATACAAATATTTTTTTAAGTATCTGTCTGAATATGGTATTTGTTAAAAATACGTTATTTGTGCCTTTCCGAATACAGTATTCTTATTTGGCTCTAACCCCTAATATCTATATATATCTTTTCTATATAACAATCCCTCTAATGCCAGACCCACTCTGAGTGTTTGTTACCATTAGGATCCATTTTTTTTCACTGGTTTGTTGTTTTCTGTGGTTGGATAAAAGAATAGGGCTCATCTGATACATATTCCAAATAACATGTTTGCAAAGAGTGGGGTCTACATATGTATTTGGACACTTTTCTTGCTGAAAGATGATGTTTCAAGCTTTTGTTTTTAGCATTCTTAAACAGCTGTTCTTGCAATATCTCCATGTTACGTCCATCATTTTCAAGAAGATGTCCAGGCTCCATCGTAGAAAAGCATCCCACCAATGCAACTCGTACCTCACTGCTAGGATGGTGTTTGATGTGGAATAAACAAAATTAGGTTGCACCACACACAATATTTTACATTTCGGAAAAATAGCCCAAATTAGGTCTTATCCGATCATACTTTCTATTCCAAGCTCTTTGACTCCCTTTCTGGTGAACTTTATGTATTTATTCGTCAGTAATGGCCTCTTTATTCCTACCTTCCATATAGATCAGAGGTATGCAGTTCTCTTTATATGGTCCCTGCTACTGTACTCTGTAATTGTTAGGATCTCCGTGGCTTTCCTCTCAGGTCCCACTCCTGCTCTGACACTTGTTCTGAGGAATGTCTTTGTGTGGCCATGCGGGTGTGGTAAGACTGGTAAGATGTAGCTTCCATTTCCTCACAAGTGCTTCATCACTACTGACTGCATATCTTATGCAAGTCTAAGGCTTCTTTTTTAATTTCCTTAGAACGATATTTTGTTTTCATTTCCACAGCTTTGTATCAGGTTCACAGTCTAACCGAGGGCAAAACGGCGAAAAGATGATTCACATGTCAATTGCAAGCCAGTTGTGTCCTTATAAGCGAGGCCTCATTATCCTTTTAAACATGGTTTTATAGAACAGGTGCATTGGTACACAGTTAGGGATCCTATTCCACTACCATTCGACTGCATATTATGGCAAGTAAAATAAACAAAAAAACAACAGTCCATCATTACCTTATTACAAAACACAGTCATTTGGAATTCAGTATTAATCTACAATATAGAAATAGTGAAAACAAAGAAAAATCATTGAATGAGATTATGTGTTTCCAAACTTTTGATTGGTTGTGTGTGTGTTTGTGTGTGTGTGTGAATCTGTGTGTGTGTATGGTTGTGTGTAGAAAAAAAATGTAATTCAAACATCCCAGATTAAGAAACTGCTTGAAGGCTGAAATTCATTTGCATATGGTGTAACTTTTCAAATAAATATTAATAATAATAAAAATGTGCAAATATGATATAAACCCCCCACTAATATGCCTACAGCAGTATTAGGGGAACCAATATAGTGCCTGTGTGTTTGTGTTACATTGCTCAAAACCATTTAGTATAAAGAAACAATAGAACTTTGCTGACTGTAATGTGTGTCAGTCTGGAGCCTTTATGATAGTAAGTAGGAACAACTGTACCGAGATCTTGCACGCTTGACAAAGTGCTGAATGTGCTACAACAGTCGAACAGCTGGGACTAGACATGCAGTGTGTCGACAGGTTTTCAGCTGTGAATGTTGTTTAGCTACGCCTTCATTATCTCTCTCTCTATTCTCTGTGACCTGACAGATGCTCAACTCTGAACTCTGAGCCATGAATACACCTGCTACCAGAGTCAGCAAAACAGGTGTGCCTTGCATTTAAAGCGACGCCTTTAACAGTTTTATAGACTATTAGCTGTGCAGAACTCAGGGTTATGTTTAACGAGGTTATATATAGATCAAATTTTGGACACCCATATGCTGGCACAACTAATCGTAAATAAATAGCTCATCTATTTGATTATCTGATGTTTCCACCTTGTTCTAACAAAGGCCTGTTTTTGTTCCTTGTTGTGCCCTGGACTAATAGGCTACCAGCTTGCTTTGTAAGAAAGGACAAACCAATAGCTAAACTTGTTATAGCTCCCAGAGAGAGGGTCACAGGGAGGGCTGCTGTCTGTCTGCAGGTTGAAAGTAAAGGCTGCACGGACATTACCATAATTTAAGAGAGGAGAAGCAGCACAATGGTGACTGTCTCTGGGTGGACACGAAGCCTAATCTGTCCGACTTTGGACATCTGACTCTCGCTCGATGATAGGCAGAAGCTATTGTCTCCCAAACAACAGTAGCCATGAAGTTGGCCTCTGGCGGCCCAGGGGAGGCAGAAGGTTTGCTCCCTGAGGCGCTGTGCATCCTTGCCTGGGATGAAGGTGTCATAAATAAGCGGCTAGGCGAGAGGTTTACACCCAGTCCTCCTCCTCCTCCCCCTGTGGCATAGCTCCGACAATCTCACTGGAGTATTGTAAATCAAGAAAAAAGGGTGTGTGTGTGTGTGCATGCATGTACATGTGAGTGCGCATGTGTGCATGTGTGAAGAGGGAAAGGAGCCTACACATTTAACCAAGAACACCTACACTCACCTAAAGGATTATTAGGAACACCTGTTCAATTTCTCATTAATGCAATTATTTAATCAACCAAATCACATGGCAGTTGCTTCAATACATTTAAGGGTGTGGACCTGGTCAAGACAATCTCCTGAACTCCAAACTGAATGTCAGAATGGGAAAGAAAGGTGATTTAAGCAGTTTTGAGCGTGGCATGGTTGTTGGTGCCAGACGGGCCGGTCTGAGTATTTCATAATCTGCTCAGTTACTGTGATTTTCACGCACAAACATTTCTAGGGTTTACAAATAATGTTGTGGAAATGGAAAAATATCCAGTATACGGCAGTCCTGTGGGCAAAAATGCCTTGTTGGTGCTAGAGGTCAGAGGAGAATGGGTTAATTCAAGCTGATAGAAGAGCAACTTTGACTGAAATAACCAATCGTTACAACCGAGGTACGCAGCAAAGCATTTGTGAAGCCACAACACGCACAACCTTGAGGCAGATGGGCTACAACAGGAGAAGACCCCACCGGGTACCACTCATCTCCACTACAAATAGGAAAAAGAGGCTACAACGTACATGAGCTCACCAAAATTGGACAGTTGAAGACTGGAAAAATGTTGTCTGGTCTGATGAGTCTCAATTTCTGTTGAGACGTTCAAATGGTAGAATCAGAATTTGGCGTAAACAGAATGATAACATGGATCCATCATGCCTTGTTACCACTGTGCAGAGTGCTGGTGGGGGTGTAATGTTGTGGGGGATGTTTTCTTGGCACACTTTAGGCCCCTTAGTGCCAGTTGGGCATCGTTTAAATGCCACAGTGTACCAGAGCATTGTTTCTGACCATGTCCATCCCTTTATGACCACCATGTACCATCCTCTGATGGCTAATTCCAGCAGGATAATGCACCATGTCACAAAGCTCGAATCATTTCAAATTGGTTTCTTGAACATGACAATGAGTTCACTGTACTAAAATGGCCCCCACAGTCACCAGCTCACAACCCAATAGAGCATCTTTGGGAGCTTCGTGCTCTGGATGTGCATCCCACAAATCTCCATCAACTGCAAGATGCTTTCCTATCAATATGGACCAACGTTTCTAAAGAATGCTTTCAGCACCTTGTTGAATCAATGCCATGTAGAATTAAGGCAGTTCTGGTGAAAGGGGGCCAAACACCATATTAGTATGGTGTTCCTAATAATCCTTTAGGTAAGTGTATATGACCTACTACTGCTACAGAAGAGAATAAAAAACAGGAAAAGGGAAGAGCATGTTAAACATAAACACCTAAATGGACACAGACTACAGCAGCTATATTTGTCCTTAATCACAACAGGGTTTCCAGGTATGATGTGAATTGTGTGAAAGTTGTGAGGAAATTGAGGGAATATGGTATTCCCCTGTTGCACACTGTCGCTAAGGAAGCTGGATTCACACTCCCAACGAGTGTACCGGAAATCCATTTCGGGTTCCGTCTCTACAGTCACCCTCATTTATTACAAACTCTTTTAAGGGCTGAGCTTCCGGTACTTGCACAAGGGAAGCGAAAACAAGTGCTAAAGTGTCTCATTCTATGCACAAGGCGATGAATGGGAATAAACAAGGTGCGTCACTCTCCCAGCGCTGTGGCCCGGTGTTTGGAGACACTGCATCTCCGTGGGCTGGTGCTGGTCTCTGTGCTCCAGTGCTCCTCACACCGAGGCTCATGCTGCAGTGCACAACTCGCAGGCTTATTGCAGAAACCTGGCATAGGCTTAATTGGCATGAGAACCGTTCTCAGTCCCTCAGTGCAGTATTAGAGCAGTACACCCTCACAGTTTAAATTTAGCATCTCTCTCTCCCTCTCTCTCTCTGCCCCACTCTTGTTTATCTAGTCTGTCAGAGTAGGTTTATTCTACTGGTCCCTGCTTGGTACGCTGTTGTTATGGGCCCTCCTTGCTGAGCTCATGCTGTAAACACGCTTCAGGAAAGTTCTTACCCATGGCACCTCCTTGCTCTGCCTTCATCTTGCGTTTTCCCCCTCAGCAGTCCAGGATCCACACTGACAGTCTGATAGAGGCGAGAAACGAAGGCCAGCCAAGGCATTCCACTGTGCCTACCCTGCCGTGGGGCAAATGCAGGAGAATTACCTCTAAACTCCAGAGGCTGGCGTGAATTTTCTCTTTTCTCTGGTTAATCCTCAGCAAGGAAATTATTTGCAGGTGCTGCTACAAAATAACCTCACATCAATTCAATATGACGATTAGGATTTTTATGCAAGGAGAAAATTCTGAACTAACATAAAATCAGTTTAATCACAAAAGACGTATCTAAACTATACCCCAAATGGATTCTTTCATAGTGACTGCCTCTAGGTTGGACAAGCTATACAAGACACTGACAAAAATACTGAGCTAGACGATGGTAAATCTAGGCAGGTTTGAAACAATGAATTTGCTGCAGTGATAATGTTAGCTCAATTACAAAACATTGACAAACAAATCTATTGTATGTGTATGGCTGTTTAAAAACATGTAAAATAAATGTCCTTTCCAATGAATAACACATTCTAAATTTCTCATTTGGGTTGTCAATATTCAGTTAAACCAAATTCGCAACAGATGATCCAAAAGATTTGGGGGTGCACCAAGCAAAGGTGGACTATGATATTATTATATTACTTAAATGCTATCATTCAGAGTAATTCTTAGAAGTAAAAATGCACAGACAATTAAGCTGTGCGCTAACATGTGGCTTTTTGAAAGAATACGTGCTTCAGTCATGGTACTTTAGTGCATGTTTTCAGTTTGTGTGTTTGGCCTCTGCGACTTTTTCAACTGTTGGTAGGGGGTGTGAAGTGTCGAGATTGCAGGTGATTAATGTTTTTTAAATTGAAACTTGAAGAACTACAGTGTCTAAATGTTGATTTTAAAAGTGTGAATTTCATTGACATTTAATCAGGGAGCCGCCTGGTTTTAATTTCCATCCTCAGAATTCAAAATTAATCCTGCCCTGCTTTAGGGCGCTGCGCTAAAGGCCTGATAACATTGATTCCTCTTCTTTGCCTCACTCACTTCCCATAGCGAATGAGCCCGGAACCCATGATGTGTTGCAGTAATTTGCATTTTATTCAACGTGCAGTGGAGTCTAATGTGTTTCTGGTTTGCATATTCAAGAGCAGAAAGGATACTCACTCCACCTCTCTGAGTACATTATTTAGGATATTTCTGTAGGATCAGGCAACGCATTCTGAATCAGAATGCAAGTAATAATCATAATCTGTCTGATAACATAAAAATTGGTAAATATAGTTTTTTTTATAGGTTTATGATCAGAACTAAGAAATCATATCACATTTTTTAAATGGAAATGCAATTCCCAGGCAGCAGCATCCAAACACAAGTTAAGCTAGAAGCAAGGACAAGTTTGCTGGCTAGCTTATGACTTGCTGGAAATAAGCTAGCCATGTTTATCAAAATATTCTAATGAATAAATACATTTTCCATTGCAACAAGTGCATGATGGCTTATACCAGCCCTTTCATGTGTGAAACTTTCAAGTGTGAACAAGTCCTTGTTCAGGCAGGTGGTTCAAATCTGATTCAAATTCAGTTTCTGGACATGATGTCTTTGAGTTGTAGCTTTTAACAGACATTTAGGTACATGTTTTATTTTACATGTCTGTAGTGTTACAATAACATGTAAAAGTTGAATTTGAATAATAATGGAGGAGGATATTAACCCAGTTTTATCAGATGACTAGGTCCCACTCTAATACCATGTTCATGTTTTTGTTGATAAAAACTCCACTCATTACAGAATGGTACATATCAAAATATATGTCCACACCTGTGAGCGATGGACAGTCAGACCAAAAGTTGTAATGGTTGATATACTAACATTGTCTTGCAAACCTAGGAGTGGTTCAATGCTCATGTACTTATCTATCCATCTATCTGTATTTATGTGTGTGTGCGAGTGTGTGTGTGTGTATGTGTGTGTGTGTGTGTGTGTGTGTGTGTGTGTGTGTGTGTGTGTGTGTGTGTGTGTGTGTG